>ML789575.1:434017-492678 GCA_009831015.1 Picea engelmannii
ATATATATATATATATAACCTTTGTTTACATTTAAATAGTAAATTATATCTATATATGTAAATCATTCCAAATAAATAATTAATTTCTTTTAAAAAAGTTACATATTATAATATTATTGTTTTCATAGATTTGTTTTACTATTTATATTAAAACAAAAGTTATATATATAAAATAATTAATCTTTTTTGAAATAGAGGTTCATATATAGTTATCAAATTGAAAAGATGTTTAGAATAAATAAATTCAAAATTAATAGCAACACACTTTATCATATCTTCCTTTTAAATGTTGAAATTCCTTTCTTAAAAATTAAGTTTAAAAATACTTCAACTTCTTTTTTAGTTTCAATTTTAGTATTACTCTACATTTTCTTTTCATATTTGTAATGCTTTTTTCTTGTTGAAAATATTGAAATTAATAATCAATTTAAATGCTAACTAACTTAATTTAGAATGTCAACACTATTTCTAGATTATTTCAAACAAACAAAACATTTTGTAAATCAGAACATGAAAACTATCTTTTTATTTTTTTATTGATTCAGAGAAAAGGGAAAATAAATATTACAAATATAAAAACAAATTTACATGAACTTTATAGTGAAATAAAAGTGGGACAAAACCTAAAATACATAAGAAGTAAAAAATAATCTATAAAATATGGGACCAATAAAATAGAATATGAAAATCACTTTCCATTTCACTGTCAGGACGATTAATCTAATTTTTGGTTATTACCAACAAAAAAACATTAAATATTACAAATATACAAATAAATTTTCATCATTTGTTTAATAAAACAAATACTAATTTTCAAGAAAATTAATTACAAAACATTATATGCAAATCAAATATCATAAACTTGCTTTAGTAAATAGTAATAGTCATGTTCTCCAGATGTGGGTGACTAATCTAGCAATATCTTATTAAACATCAAGAAAGAGTGAAATTCGTTTGAAATCGTAGTTATATGAAGCAAAGAGAAATGGAAATGTCGTTTTACTTGAAGAAAGAATGAAAATTTTGGACATTATAACTCTACCGAGCAAGAAGTGAAAATGCTGTTTTCTTGTGCATGTGTGAAATGTCACAAGCTTTAAAATATGTGCTTTAGAAAGAAATCAGGTTGCACTTACAATATTGTTTCCATACATTTTTCAAAACTGTGTCTATGCTTTTTCTAAAATCTTGTTCGAAATTTTCACGCAGCTCAAAATAGTGTTTGCATTCAAAATGCTTCACACAGCTTAAAAAATGAGTACATTCAAGACGAAAGGGACGGTTCGACCTAGAATGGGCTATTGTTAGTCTCGGTATGTTCTGTGTCAAATAACAATGCGTTTAAGTGTACCAGATGTTTGATTTTTTTTATTTTTTTAAGATAATATCCGAACTCATGGGTTTCTTTTCTTATAGCATGCTAAGATTTAAGATTTAGCCTGTCTTAACTCTTCCATGCACTTGAAGGATTCCCATAAGTTTACGTTTGATTTTTTAAGATGAAAGTTCGAAAGCTACTGTAATTTAGTATAGTAAGATTTAGCCCATCTTCTTAACTCTTCTGTGCACCCGACTCTTTAGATCTGCGATGGGCTTTAGCTTGAGTGGGGGGGCTATTGAGGTAGGACTCCCATATATTTATTCTTTTGTAGCTTTCAAACTTGAAAATTTCACTAACTTAGTGAATGGTCAGGACCCAAAATATGAATGTACACTTAGAAAAATATCACTAACTTATTCAATGATCAAGGAGGAACTAACTTATTCAATGATCAAGGACGAAATAATGAACACCCGGATATGCATTATCCTTAAAGTTTGTGAAGCAACTTGTTACACACAACAGCCATGGTTTCACTGAAACAAAAGAAAAGATGCACAAATATGATAATGAATTATTACAACTCAAGTAATTTTCTATACTTCTAAGCAATATACTCGCAAATGCAAGATTACTTAAGAAATATTACATAAACACAACGTATTATCAAATTATGAATACCTTGTGAATTAAGCTGATAAATATGGACAACCGTATGTGTATGCAAAGTTATGAATAAATCAGAGATCGAGCGAATCACGATAGGATCAGTTAAACAAATACACAAGCAATTGATCAATTGATCAATCTACTGCTCATAGAATTCATTGTCACTTAATGAACATTGTCACTTAATTCATTTTGACAACCACAATTTATATCTAGCTTTTGAAAAAACACTTACATCAGAACATTAGGAGTGGGATGGTGGTAATGATAAACAGGTACTGTCATGAGGACTATTCGAGGTGCACCAGATTGATAATAAGAAACAGGTACTACCATCATCCTGGGCATGTAATATGATGCACCTGTAAACTGGTCTACCTCGTACACAACGCCATCATTAGGCAGCGGAAGCATGTTTCCTCTTATTTCACCAGTTGAGCTTGAGGGCATCGTCTGATTGGGCAGATGAGAAATAACAGATCGATTCACAGGCGGTTGAGATAAAATTTGAGAGTTTTGTTGGCCTGTTGGATGTTGATCCATTACTACAGAGAACGAATTGTCGGAACTGGTCGCATCCAATCGCTTTGGTTGATTTCTAGTGAGCTGAGATGACTCTGCAGACTGGATCATACCTATGTCATAGGTTTTTATATCAAAATTTGTGACGGCGTTGCGCCCCCTGTATTTTATGGTAGCGGCATCATAAGCTTTAGCTGCCTCTTCTTCTGTATCTGTCAAAACCAATACCCATAGCGCTCATTTACTCGAACATTTCCAAATCACAGTCCGAAATGAGGATATATTCGACACCACAAACAGATTGAAACAAAAAATAATCGCCTACCGAAACTTCCCAAATACGTGTCTTTGATGTCAGAAACTTTTCGTATCCGCGCTTGCCATTTCTCTTTAGCCCTTTGCAAGTGAAGAATCAAATTCATGATCAATATAAAATGACAAGGGAATCAAACATGAACATGAGTATTAGATACTACATTCAATATGAAATCGATTGCAACAAATATAATTATAGTTTTTTTATGGTTTTGACAAAAACCTGCTAACTCCGCGGTACTTGGACACGCCTCTAGAGAATGTGGTGGCTTTCCTGTAACAAAGAAATGACAAAAACAGAAACCAAAGGAGATTGAACCCGTCTGTACATCGTGATTATCCAATGTAAACTTCAAAAGGTTAATGGAGTAAAGATGTGGCTACCTCTTTAGCATTCCCAGTACTTCTTCCTTACTTTGGTTTTGCATGTCTATTATCTCTTTTTCATAATTGATACGCTGCAAAGAAAATCCTTCTTAATCGCGGTTGCAATAGCCCTTATTCTATCCTATTCTTCAAAGAAATATGAAGAAAAATGACAGAAATTAAATGCAAGAACTCGTACTGGGAAATTTATTTTGGCAGATGAACCCCAAAACTTAAGCGCTGCAATATCATAAGATCTCGCTGCGTTTTCGGCCGWATCGTATCCACCTAATACAGTAAATGGAATMATATAATTTCAGTGSCATAAAATGAGAATRAAAGTAAAAGAAAGAGACGTTCGATTGATAACTTCTTAATRGATAAGCAACGGAGCTGGATTTTTCGATGTTTAACTGATAGTCAAAAGAGAAAATAATACTCACCCAAATAGACTGTAATTTTGGATCCGATATGGCAAAGCCGAAGCAGTACATGTGACACACAGATGCAGAAATTGAGAAGTACAGAAAAACTCACTATAGATGTACCACTGATAGATCAAAGACGAACTTGACTTGAAAAAAAACCATAGACCATCAAAGTAAAGCAGGATATATCTAAAATGAAACCCTAAAAGGGAGTCAAAATATCCATATAAAAATATTTGACCGGGTAAACTTAATAAAAAAATGAGACTAACCTCGTTTACCATTGCGCTTGGCACCCGACTTTCTAAATGTACCGTCCCATAGATGGGCTTCGTACCTGCCTGACCACATATGTCTGCAACCATAACCATTAGAAAAAAGTAAAACATCAACATCACTAAGATACAAACTAATGAAACAAAACGGCCAGAAATAAATTACTTTGTGACCCCGCGAAACGCAAAAGTGGTACCACCCTCTTCTTGAGTGAGATTTGAAGGTCCTGAACAATCGGCAGTCAGCTTCCTACTGTTCACAGAATCCTGAACAATTAAAGGTCCTGAACAATCGGCAGTCAGCTTCCTACTGTTCACAGAATCCATTTCCACAGATAATGGAACTGGATAACTTGAATCCATTTCCACAGAGAATGCAACTGGATAACTTGAGGATATTGTTCCCGACTCCAATCTAGGGTTTGATACGTCTCAAAAACCCAGTAGATTGACTGCGCACAGAGACGTCCAAACACCGCTGCAATAGAGCTCAAGTTATCTCAGAAATTAATTTACTAAACAAAGAACATTTTTCTTTGGTATGAGCCAGAGAAAATCTTCACAATAAAACCTCGCCTACGCCAAAGAAAAACTTCACCAACAGATACACATTTGGCATCGTGAAAAATGGTATTATATGGGCGAAGGCAATGTGCGAGCAGGAGGCAATCTGTTGGACGAGCATCGCAGATTGCTTCGGTTTTGGGGGAGTATGGCAGACTGTGCTTTAATGTGGGAGAGCCTGTTGCAACATTTGGCCTCATCGTATTGAATTTTGTAGGCCCACTCGGGCTGTGTGGACCCGTTCTTAATGAAACTTTGGGTGTGAGTTAAAGAGGCCGTTCTTAATGAAACTTTGGGTGTGAGTTAAGGAGGGGCTACTCCAAATGGGGCTCCGAAAATGTGGTGTTCTTGGTCCATTTATATAACTAGATTTTATAATTATAGTTATTTTAATAATTTTAATTTATATTTATATTTTGAAATAATGATATGAATATCTTGTGTGTTTACTTTATGTATTTTGTGGTCAATTTGATAATCTTAACTAATAAGTAATTTAAAATGAAATTCATATTATTAGTCAATAAACATATAGGGTATAAATAGATAATTTCTATAATTAGATTGTGGGTGGGGAGGTATTAATAGAAAAATTAAACTAAACTTTATTAATGCCACATAATATATTTTCCTATTAATGTCGCCTCCTCCCACCCTCTATTAAGTTTTTCTATTAATGCGAGCCCCCCACCCACATAATATATTTTCCTATTAATGCCCCCTCTCCTCCCACCCTCTATAAAGGGTGGGAGAAGAGGTATTAATAAAAGATGAGAGAGGAGGCATTAATAGGAAAATATATTAACGTTATACATTTCGTGGCCAATTTGATAACCTTAACTAATAAATATATATGTTATAAATAATTTAAAATAAAATTCATATTATTAATTAATAAACATATAGGATATAAATAGATAATTTTTATAATTGGATTTTATAATTTTAATAATATCAATTTATATTTATCTATATAAAAATAATGAAATGAAACACAAAACTTATAAATCTTAAATAAATAATTTTTATAATTTTAAAACTATCAATTTGAATTTACCTATAGAAATAATGGAATGAAATACCAAATACCTTTTGTATCTTTATATCATGTATTTTTCACCACACTTCACATCACACTTCACATTATTGGTCTCTAGGTACATACTATAATGGAATGAAATACCAAATACCTTTTGTATCTTTATATGATGTATTTTTCACCACACTTCACATATTTGGTCTTTAGGTAGATACTATTGTAATTAGTATCCCATTTTTTTAATAGTTTGGCATGCAAATCAACATTTTTATCATTTTTAATCTAATGATTTTATAAACAAATACAATTTCTTTAATAACATTTAAACTTTTATCCTAAGTTTTAAGTTTTTAGAAGCTTGTACTTTGAGGTCTTATTTTTCCTTATATCAAGGTCATTTTTATTCGGTGACTTTGTTATTATATTTTCATGTTATGGTTTTCACGTGTCTAATGACACTATCTTCTAATGGAAATTTCCATGTTGACCATGTGCCATAGCTCTGTATTGTGGAAAAGGCAACACGATCACCAATATTTTTCGCAATTTTACCTCCCAAATTTTACCTAATGATAAAATCCCTAATCAAGAGGCCACAACCCAAGACAAGACAACTAGGATGGTCACCAAAGTCACTTAAGAAACCTATCATCTTCAATTTAGGTTGATATTCCTCCCAATCAAAGGGGGTATCCCTAGTAGGATTACCAATGCTAAGCAATGAGGTACAAGTTGAAGTGAGAGTAGCTTTAGTAAAACAATGTTTTTGGTGTTTTCAAGGATGCAAAAGAGATGATGGAAGGAAGTAGGGATTAGTTCCAAATCTAACAAGAAAAATGGAGTCAAGTTCAATAAAAGGGGACTTATGGGGTCAATAAGAAAACCTATCTTCAAAATTGATCTATTTCATCGAAGGATTGAAAATAAGAGACTAGAACCGAGGAAAAATAATAATCTCTTATCTAATCAACAATCGTTATCAAGGCCCTAAACACCTCATTTACATAGTCCATTACATCCATAGTTCAAAATGTTTATTTTACAAAACACGGAACAAGCCATCAATGCCCATGAAAAAATGAGATAAAATCCAATGCTCACATGTTAGACTTATTAATGCTACTCTCATGCTCAAGGGAGCTTAGTCTTTCTCATACCCTACTTTAACATTAGAGAATGAGCATACTAGGTGAAATCATAATTCCAGTGTAATCACCTAAGAATCAAATCTACATATTGGCTTATTCCCTTATGTTATGTCATAATCTAAAATAAACATACATCCAAATTGAAGTAAATATATGTTGGAATCTCAATGAAATGATGGATAAAATAAAACATGAAACCATGTGCATGATCAAATTCATGCCAAAATGGCATGCATAAATACAACCCTCTTCTATCGAAGATTGGATAGGGTTGGTATATAGATCATTGGTACAATAAACTGCATGATACAATCCCATACTTTCTTCTGCAACATCAACATTACTTCCCTTAAGAAACAAAAGTGTAGGGGAATCAACACGATTAATAAAAATTTCATGGCCATCACTCAAGCAATATGTATGTGAGAAATGAGACAAAATTCCATCTTTAGAACGAAAACAATTAAGCCTTCTTATAAGGCTTTGAATACTTATTTTCATTGATGGAATTTTCTGCAAAACAACTCATCATAAAAGGTCTATTAGGACATGCTATCCTTTTATATCAAAAATAACATTTACAACTTGAGATGCATGCAAAAAAGAATAAGAATATAGAGGAAAATGTCATTGCAAATTTATGTAATTAAAACCCTACTATACAATACAATTCCGAACCACTAAGCCACATTTTCCAATTGAAAAATAATACATAATTTCACCAATTAGGGATACTTTTATGTCTAAAATGGACCTCCTAGGGAAAATAATAAAATAATAGTTAAACTCATAAAAGAAAAATTATGAATATTCAAAGGGAAAGCAATAAAAATAATTTTTTAATCATGTTTTCAAATTATCTCCTTATAGGTTTATGCAAATTGCAGGTGTAGGCACTCATTGGATGCATAATTAAATTATGCATGGAGCGAATAAGCACTTTGCCTTCTTTTGATAGACACAAACAGAAATAAATTGCGTCCATCAAAAGTATGTAGAGTGTGTACTTGTTGAATGTGGAATTTAATTATGCATCCAATGAGTGCCTACACCGTAAATTTGAGTAAGCCTATAAGGAGATGAGACAAAAATATGATTTCAAATATCTTTTTTGTTTTCCCTTGAGACATATTTACCCTTATGGTTGAGATCATCATCTTGAATCATATGGGTTCCTTTAAAGTTGGTTTTGATAGTAGGCTTTTTATTTTCAAACCCCCTTTTGTCCTCAAAATTCCCCTAGTGAAGGAACGAGGAATAACATAGTTGGAAAACTTATATATTTTTTGCATCACAAATGTGATCCTTATGTTGGAAAAAAATGTACAACAACTCATATGACATGGCTGAATATTTTGCAACAAATCCTCCTTAGAGATGAGATTACATGACTAGAAAAATGTACATAAATATCTTGAGAAGGTTGCCCAAAATATGCATCCCAAACAGTGATATATGGCTTAAAAAAACAATGCAAAATTTTGGAATCTATATTCTTAGTGTTAGACTAACCATACAATTAAAAATATACAATTCCATCCATGTGCACATCAAACGAATTTACCAACTTAACAAGAGATTTTCATAGTTCTCATATTTTATAAGTCATATTTACTCTCTACTTTTACCCCTGTTTAAAAAAATGTTGTTATCATTAGCACAATTTTCTTTTCAAAGTTTAAATTACAAAAAATTTCAATCGTCATCCGTAAATCTGTAAAAAAAATAAATTAAATTAACTACTGGAAAAAAAAAAGTAGTAAAGGTGTAAAAAAATTTATTAAATCAACTAATGGAAAGAAACTTAGTGCTCCCTACATAAACCCCCTTTTTTCCAGGGTTAAAATTATAGCTTCATTGAAATCGAGGCCTCTATAACCAATATTATTAAAAAAAAAAAAACTTAAAATCATCCCCTAAAATGAAAAATTGGTGCTAGCATTTGCATCAGCTTCTCTTTGGGGTTAACATCACAACTTGTTTGAAATAGTAGCCTAGGGAACCAACATCCTTGTGAGCTAAAACCACTAATTCAAATTCTAAATCAAAACATGGTGCTATAAGTAGAACATATTTTTTTTAGCCTTAAATTTTCAATGCTTTTTATGCCATGTCCTAAAAAACTTACACTATTGTAAAATAAATTGCAGGAAAAAAAAAAAAAAAATTAATACTAATAAAAAGAAAGAACAAATATAGAGAAAAAAATCCTAAAAAATAGAAAAAACCAAGTTTTTTTAAAAAAACATAGAAAAATGAATCCATCATTTTTATTTAAAAATATAATGATATTTGTAAAAACATGGAAAATTACCAAAACCTCAAATTTAGAAAAGAAAAATGGAAAAAAAAAATTAAACAAAATTTTAAAGAAGGTAATTTTCAAACTATAAAAAGACAAATTTAATTAAAAATTGAAACACATTTTTTTTAATGAAAATATGAAAAATAATAGTTAAAAAACAAAAGTTAAAAATAAATAAATTTATAACACTTATTATAAAAAGTAAAAAAAAAAATCAAAAGTTTAAAAAATTACATTTAAGAAAATAAGAAATTACTTCAAAATTCTTTAAAATTGTATTTTTATGGTGAAAAAGCATTGAGAGAAGCGTTTCAACATAGTTTTGATGATTTAAGAGGCTAGGAAGGTCGGTAATGTGGAAGATATTTTTAAATTGTGATCTAATATGGGTATAGGCACACAAATCTAGGAGGAATTATTTTTCATCTTCTACCCGCTTAGTGTCACAAAGGTGATATATTGTCTCATACCATGAGAGGTAATTTTGATCTTCTAAATTAGGGTGACCACCTCCATGTACTATATTAATTTCCTTTTATCCACTAATTCTTTATCACGCCACATATTCTCATTAAATTTAGAAGTGATAATAATTTTAATATTATCAATATTCTGCATGATGGCTTCTTCATGTATTCCCCAACTATTTAGCCAATATTTGGCATATTTATGCCATCCCCACCTGAGATGCTAGTGGTTTTGGCCAGAGTTTGAAGTAATTTTGGGGATCCTCTTGTCATTCAAAAAATAAAATTAAAAAATAAATAATATATATTTTTTAAAATAACTAAAAACAAAACAAAATTAAAATGAAAACACATAATAAAATAAATAAATAAATAAAAATAAGGTATGTGGTGTTAGAGGATGATTCCTGAAATATCCTTCTACACCAGATTCCCCATTCCCTGCACCGAACAAACTACATTCCCTCCATGCCATGCCTCCTCCCCCACACAACCCCCACCTTCCACCCATCCCCTGCCCTCCTCGCCCCTCCATTACACAGCCGAGGTCGTTCCATAAGATGTAGAGAAGAAGGGTGGGGAGGGTATGGAATGGGTGGAGGGTGGGGGTCATGTGGGGAAGGTTCCCCTATCCCTCCACCCATGCCCTACCCTCTTGGTCCCTCCACTACGTAGCTCTCATGCTTTTCAAGAAAAGTGTTGACCTCTGAAGCAACGTAGGTTGCATAGCAAAGGTGATGGGAGGGTAGGGGATAGGTGGAGGGTGGTGACTGCGATGGGAAAGAGGTGGTCTTATCGCACAATTTTTAGGTTGGGAAAACTCCTGACCCAACCGAAAAATGGTGACAACTTTTAGAAGACCTACCCATTGTCACCTTAGGCAGGTATTCTCATCAATTTAGAGTTGTTAAAATCACCTCAAGAGGGGGAATCCATGTGAACCTGGAGGAAATGAGATGGAAAGTGAAGAGATGAAGGGAATTTCCCCTATAAAGAAATGTAGAATATTTGGAAAGGCTTGGGAAAGAGTCTTGGTGGTAGCCAATGGTTTCCAAGAGATAGCAACACCTCCAAAAAATGAT
The DNA here is from genome assembly GCA_009831015.1 of Picea engelmannii. Classification (NCBI taxonomy): domain Eukaryota; kingdom Viridiplantae; phylum Streptophyta; class Pinopsida; order Pinales; family Pinaceae; genus Picea; species Picea engelmannii. The sequence continues at coordinate 444,519 of ML789575.1, forward strand.
GTACCTCTCGAGACACAAGAACAAGTAGAATATATATGTATAATGTTAGGTGGAAAATCCATTTAGGATTTTTTTCCCTAATTACAATAGTAAAGACTGTTTTATATCAGCAATAAAATGACAATGAGAGCTGCATAACATAGTTGCTTAAATATTAAAAAAAGTACAAGAGATAAGCTACCAAATGACTAGTTTAGCTCAAGACGATATCATGAAACTTTAACAACAATGTAAGGTTGTTGTAAAAAACTTGTCTAGAAGTAATTATCGTCCTTATGGATGTAACAATGTTTTTATTAAAACAAATAAATCAACCGTCAAAACTTGCCAATAATCCACACAAAAGGTGAGCTAGTATCAATAGATTACTATGTCAAACTTTTAGCAACTTTCCATGGTTGAATAACAAGTTATAAATGAATGTGTGTTAGATTTTTTGTAGCCCTAATGGTTGTAGATGAAGTTTTATAACATAATTAAGAAATACTTATCCACTAAAGATGCCCTAGTGGCTATGAAAATCCTAGAACACCAAGAAGAGATTGCAATTTAAACAATTTTATTATCTCGTGTTTTCATGTATCCCAATGGACAAAATTTATTTATCCAATGCAAATTCTAAATGATTAGTGTTTTAACTATTTGTTTATGGAGTCAAGGAATTAGTTAATTATACTACTTCCTTGGGGGTGTAAACCCTCTTACTCCCAAAGGAAAGTAAAGCTAACTAGGAAGTGCTAGGAGCGTGTAAGCCCTTTTACTTCTCCTAGCACTACCTTAAGCAACAAATTATTTCCAAGAAAAATATTGATGGGCTTAGTGGGGTTGTATTCACTTATACTCCCCAATAAATTCAACTAGTTAACCTTGCAACCAAGAAAAAGATACCATAAAAAACATAAAAACCTTCACCTAGAGCAAGAATTAACAAGATAATGTTCCAATTTACCAAGAGTTATCCACCAATATGCAAGAGAAATACTACACAAGAGGTAGCACACCACTTCCTTTCACCAATATCAAAGTAAACCATGAAAAATGAAAAAGAGAGAGAAAATTCCCAAGAGTAGCGAAAATTTCAGTCAAGTACTTCTCACAATGGGAGCGCTTTTTTTGAAATGAGATTTAAATGATCTCTATTTATACAAAATGTCTAAAACATAGTTTGCCCACATACGTTAAGGTAAAACATAAGATAACGAGTCAATTTTTTTTATCTTAACCCTTTGCAAAAATAATAATATTCAATTTATACTTTGCACATGAAACAAAAAACCCTGAGTAAGATGTCACCCATCTAGGGAGACATTTTTTACATTTTTCCAAGTCATTGGAGAAGAAGGTGGAGGTCGTTGTGGCTCCTAGAGATTCCTTTTCATGCACCAAGGTCTATTCCTTCAATCCATGCCTCCTCTCATCAAACCATTCCATTTTTTAATGAGAAACAACTCCATCACCACCAATCCTATCCCTAGGTGATGTCAATCCCCAAAGAGTGACATTTTTCCCCTCCTAGGAAAATTGTTTGGCATGTGAGGGCTAGGAAAGGTCCTCCAAGGTGTATTATAGGCCTACAAAGGAAATTCATCATGATGCATCATGTTGTCCCTTGGCATCCAATCTGTGAGATTCAAGCCCCATGGAAGCCCAACCTAGGCTTGTTCTCCCAAAACTGGTCACCAAACAAGGTCCTGCAAAACAAATAGGTATGTCCTCCAAGGATATCAAGTCTAAATATCGATGCAAGTGAAAACCACATTAAATAAAAAAGGAACCTAAGCATGTGCATTAAAAATACCTCATCAAATTAAAGAAGTGCTCAAAGACCCTATACAATTGAATAAGTTTAGGTATGGGAGGGGTGTCATAAAAGTCCTATTGGGTAGACCAAAACCCTCAAGTAGCGGATTCTCCCAAGGGTTCCACTTCAAGGTCATGTAGTGGATTATGAGGTAGATAGGGGGTTAGACTTCATAGGTCAATGAGTTTCATGACATACAAGGGCTTGCATTATCTCATTTATGGGTGCCTTTGTAGAGGGTGTGTTGCACCTTCGTCTTCAATGCAAATTTTTTCCAAGCCCATTTATTTCCATTTATTAATTAATTAATGATCCAAACATGTGTTCACTCCCAATAATGAATCCATTATTTTTTGGGGTAGTAGCACAGTGTCACTTGAAAGAAGAGTTCCACAAAGTGCCATAGGGGTACCCATCAAAGCATTATAATGCTCTAGTATTAGTCTTTCATTAAAGTGATATATTTATTATGTGTTTAATATTTTGCAAGCCTTCAATTCGTTTGAGAGAAGTAGTTCATCATTATCAAGACCTATCTGGGAGAGCATATAGAAGGATTATATTTTAGCATTTTATCTTTTTTCCATCCACCATCCCACTAAGCCTTCAACCCCTTCTTCCCATGAAATGAGGTACATTTCCTTCTTGGGTCACTAAAGTCAAAGTTCCTAGAAGACAACAATGAGATGGGAAAGAAAAAAAACATGAAGTTATAATTATGGTCGGGAATGGTACGATGACCCCTCAAGGGACCCCAAGTTCCACCCCTTCCCCAAAATTTGGTCACTTACTAGGAAATCGATGAAACTCACCAAGGTGAAACATGGTCAAAAGCCTAATGTCCAATAATACATTCTATAATCGAAAGAAACTTCAATACAACATTCTTAAATGCCTCAAATATTAGGGTGATTACCTGCTAAAATAACCGACTTGTATTGCATGGAGCAAGACCCAAGTGTTGTAGGTGAATCCCCCTACGGACAACTGGATTCCCTCTTGGTCTCTAGACTCCTAAGGCCAAGACAAAAAAGTGATTAACATGGACACTTACTTCCTTTTAGATCTAACCAAACTAATAGATGAAAGAAAAGGAAAAAGATATGTACCTTATTAGCAACATTTTCCCTTGCAAAGTCCAGGCTGAGATTCAATCCTAAGCTCCCTGATAGGTCCTGTAAAACAAATAAAGGTACAAAATAATTCCTACTCTACTGAGATTAGCTCAAACATAGATCCATCTACTACAAACAAAATCATGTGGAACAAGCATAAGTTTGAAAGAAACAAACCAAGCATTGATTATTAATGAGAACAAGTAAAAGTACTTACAATCCTTTGAATGAAGGTGCAACAACCTCTTCCAGTTCTCCTTGTCCAACCCCTTTTCTCATGCATTCTACATTGATTGCTTTGATGTCATCTCACTTATAGGATCATAAGTTTGATGTAATTTTCAATCTCCATTGTGCCTTTCACCATGAGAAGGTCTCCTTATATAACCTTGGAGAGGTCCAGCCACTTAAGAGATCTTTGGGATGAGTTGAGGATTCTTCTCCTTCATTTGAGGATCTCCCCTAAGATCATGGATTGACCATCTATTTGAATCCAACTACCTTGAGGAATTGAGGGATTCTTCCCTTATTTGCCTCAACAAACCCAAAATTTGCTAAAAATGGGGTAGCGCTCCACAAAAAGGGTGCACAGGGCGCTTAGGCACTCCCTGATAGTGGGTAGGGGAGCACGGGTCTCCAAAATTCAGTTTTTGAGTGTTTTTTCCAATGGAAAAAGGCTTGTACTTCATGTCAAGAGGTTTCTCTTCTTCCAAACTAACCTTTGAGGTGTCTTAAGTGTGTTTGTGATGTTTTTAGAGGCTCGACATGGGAAAGATGGTAGTATGATTCTTATGACACTTGCAACACTTGTAGTCAATGTGCGACACTTGTGGACAAGATGCAACACCTACAAAAATTGTAATGATGACACTTGCGACACTATCAAAGTGATTAATTTTGAGGTGTAACATATTTCCCCCCAAAGTACAAAGTTAGAAGAGGATGATGACTGAAGTAGTTTCTAGAATTTTTTTGAGAAAGGGTATGAACGCAGAGAAATCAGAAAAATCTGCACACAACCATCAAACAAATAATATGACTTGTTTCAAACCCAAGGCAGGCATACATATGCTTGAGTGATAAAGACATTTTAGGTATGGCCACCATAAAATACACTGCGGATTCGTAATTATATTGACAAAATGGTATAGCCACTGTAGATACAATGTGGATCTATACTCCTATGACCTGAACTGATCGTAGCCACGAAGAATACACAGTGGATCTACAAAATGACAACACATAGCCATGACTGATACACAGTGGATCTATGTAACAATATATGTGTCATAATTCAAAAGAACTCCTTCACAACCTGGGAAAAGTGCATATAAGAATGATGAATCAACCCAGGGTCTTCTTACTGATCCTGATGTAGTACGAATCTAATCATGTGAATAGATGTCTTGATGTTGAACATGGAAAAAACCACTTGATTACCGGTCAATGATGTAAACCGTTAACAAGCATGACTGAAATCACCATTGATGTCAATGATTCCCAAGGTACTCTAGTACATTCTGACGAATGTGAATAGATGAGATGAAGTTGAACATCCGTGGAATCATCTGATCAGAGGTCAATGATGTAAAACCATTGTCAGATACGAGGAGGCCTGCCATTGAGGCATGTCGGTCCCAAGGTACTAACTGGTTTCTAAGTCTAAGTCCATGGATAATGTGTTGAAGTCGACAGGAATAGACTCGTCGAAGGAGGGCCTTGATGTATCCCCCATCAACAACACAAAACAGACACAAAGATGTAATTGGTAGATCAAATGAACATGGAATGACATGGGTATTGAAACATGATATTTGTGATGGCTGACTCTCGAGGCATATACTTCCCTTGAACACTAAGGCACATCGGCAAAAACTTGACATGGACCAAAACGTGATGATGCAATGGATGCTGTGAATTTCGTCAGGTGACCTAAAGGAGTAAAAGAAACTCAGAGGATTGGCTCAGTGTAGAGGTTCAATGGATTAAAATGCATGCAAAGAAAAAATGTCGTGTTCAAGGGTGACCGTAAGAGTTATTGTTGGTTTTCTCAAAACTGCTTGGCTTGCTTCTTTCAATTTTTTCCCCATCCAGATTGACGAGTACCTCTTTTTAATTTAACGAGCTCGAGTAGGGTAACACATGATCAATATGACTCATCTTCGGTAAGTCCTTCCTTTTTTTAATGAACTGGAAGAAGTAAGGGTTTGATCCCATATGGGCCCTTAAATGTATGATCATTTAACGAGTCCAGAGAAGGTAAACTCGGTGGTTTTTCATATTTAGAGAGTCTGAAAACAACTTAAAGAGGACTCCAATGTTGTCCTTTTTCATAATGTTAGTCTCGTGAGGCCGAAAAAGAGATAAATTATTACTCAAAGACGCCATTTCAAACCTTTTAACAAGTGGTAAAGGAAGCAAGATCACTCGAAAATATTTTCATGTTTAGAGAGTCTGAAAATATCTCAAAGATGACTCAAGGGGGTTCCTTTTTCATATATCCATGCAGGTCCAAAAAAGAGATAAAAGTTTACCCCGATGCATTCTCATGTATTTATGAGCATGAGAAAATACAAAGAATAAGTTCGTTATTCCCCCAGCTTGAAATCTAGTGGCTTAACTCCAGAATGATCATCAAAGGCTAGAGACATGCCCTCCAAGATTCAATTCATTCACCGATTGTGAGGTTGTCACCAATTTCTCTACTAGATGGAGAAAAAGGATAAAGGCGGATGAAATGAAGGTTCAAGAGAGGTGATTGTTTCATTTTTTAACGAGCTTGACACAAAAAAATAACTATGCTCGGGGCTCTAGGTTCAATCCCCAGATTGTTGTTTCATTTTTTAACGAGATTGCTACAAAGAGGAAAACTATGCTCAAGGCCTCTGTTTTTTTTTTTAACGAGCTTGCTACGGAGAATAAAAACTATGCTCATGACCTCTGCTTCATTGTTTAATGAGCTTGCTACAGAGAAGAGAAACTATGCTTGTGAACTCTTCTTGATCATGGCTTCCAATAAAATAACACTCTGGAAGAACACGACGTGAAGGGACAAATATCGGTCATGGATTCCAAGAGATCTTCACTGGATGGAAGAAAATTACTCTGGAAGGAAAACATGTCAAGGGTCACGACATGGGTAAAGATATCAGGCTCCAATAGCCCTATCGAAGATATCACCATGTCAACTACCCAATCCAAATCATCGGAAGTTGAAGTCATGGGAGACAATGCCACATAATTAACATGTGGTGGGGGAGATATTGTCTTCATATAAGAACCATTTAGTGAGGTAATCCAGTCAGGACCGATGAATGAAACTTGATGAATAGTCACAATTCTTCCATTGTGAGGGAAATATATCACATAAAAAAGAGTGGACACAACATCTTTCATGGAATAGACATAATCCCACCCAAGGAGTAAAGCGAAATCCAAGGGATCTCTAACTACCATGACATAAATAAAGATAGGTTTCCCTCCCAAAGTTATTGGAAACTGAGGGAGGGTCCCTAAAGGTTGACTAGTTATTCTGTTAAAAGATAACAGATTCTATGTAACCGACGCAAGTTGAGGACAACCCAAAGTGTGCCAAGCAACAAAGGACAAAATACTAATGGACACACCTTGATCTATCAGTGTTTGAGGAACGTCTCGACCAAAAACCTATATTGTAATATGGAAAGGAATGTGAGAGGCAAAATGAGGTCATATTAGCGCACCCCAATCAAAAAGGATGGCCTCATTACTTAGAGGGGGTTTCACGGGAGAATGAGGAATTCCCCCCAACACGATAGATTCTGTATCAACGATAAAAATGTGGGAAGTATCGATTTTACTCTGTAGAGGGAGAGTAGGATCAACCGATGATGGAATCGGATCAACCACACAGGCACTATTCAGAGGAAGAGTGGGATTGACCGATGATGGAATCAGATCAACCACGCAGGAACTCTTCAAAGGAAGGGTGGGATTGACCGAGGAAGGGACTAGATCAACCACTTTGGCACTCGTTAAAGGAGGAGTGGGATCGACTGATGACATAACCAGATTGACCACTTGGGTTTCATTATCGAAGGGGAGAATGGGGTCGACAGGTGGAAATAGATCGACCACTTTGGTGTCACTCTCTAATGGGAGCGTGGGGTTGACCAAGGATGAAAATAGATCTACTACTTGGGTTACAATCTTTTGATGAAGAGTAGGGTTGATCAATGATGAAACCGGATGAGCTACTTTGGTGAGTGGTTTAATCAAGGATGAAACTAGATTGACCACCTGATCAACCAGATTGAGTAGGGATGGAACCAGATTGACCAGTCCATACCCTAATGATGGGTCAACGGAAATCTTACGATAACCTTTTGGAAGTTGAAGTTTCTCCAAAATATAAGAAGCCTCATCCATGAGAGGAAAAAGGTGAGAATAATGATCCCCTTTGCATAACATGCAAGGGAATTTGACAGTTGTCTTATTCTTACCAACCTTAACGTCACTAGTTGATGGGGTATCACCGGCATGACCAGCAGAGGTCGATGATGTGGATGAACACATTTCTAAGACCTTGGGAATACCATGGAAATCCCTCAGAAAGTGGTCACCCTAACAAGGACTACAAGGGAATTTGGGTTTTGGATTCTTCATTTTAATCTTGTTGACCTCATCAACACTCCCATTACTATTAAGAGTAGTTGGCTACTTAGATCCAACATTTGATGTTGTTGGGGCCTTGGTCCTTTTAGGGCTATTCTTCTTCTTCTCTTTCCATTTCTTCTCCTTCTGATCAACCTGGCTATTTGCTTTAGAGATTTCACTAGGCGAAGAAGGAGAAAGGGAAGGAGACTTAGTGGGTGAAAAAGGCGAAAATTCGACATGAGGTTGATGTGTGGGTGGTGTACTAACATATAAAGTATTAGGTGCAGTTGAAACATTGGAAGGATTTGATATCAGTGGAGTGGGGAACAACCAAACCGGTAATCTGATGGTGAGTCCCGGAAGACTCAGTGTGGCAATGTACGAAGGACCAAAGTTTCCAAACGAAGGAAAGATATAAGGTTCCCTAGGAGAAGGGGTTCCTCCATTGGTACTCTTGGGATTTGATGCCATTAACACCAACTAGACCTAAGGTCCACTAAGTAACAAAACCAAAACACACTATGAATCTGAGAAGCAAACAATAAAAAAAAACCTTCCCACAATGTAACCACTAGATGGTGATGAAATCCAACATCGCAAGATAAAAATAGGAAGAGATCGGGATAAAGCGGGTGGATTAGTTATGTTGGTGACCTACTTAATGGACTTATGCCTTGGTGCAAGCTTCCATGCAGTAATTGTGGATTTACCCTCCAAGGAGCCCGAGTGAGTTTGATCAACATCTGTTCCAAGTACAGTGAGACTTCCCTTCACCATCACCTTATGTGGGACCCTAAAGATTATGGCTACTAAGGTCACTAACTTGTAGTCATCCCCTGGGTGGGTACAGTCGATAGTCTGATCCGAACATATGGCCAGGATAAAAAGTATGAAATCAACTCGAGAGGGTCGCAAACATAATCATGGGTATACCCTCAAGTGACCCCCAATATACGATCTGACCACTACAAACAGTTGAAACACGGAGGGATAATCTCTGTAACTCACCCAAATGTGACCTCCTGCATAAACCCTATATGAGAGGGGGATCCTAGAAAACCTATATGACAATTGGATTTTCTCTCCCTATCACAATATCCTATTTTTTTTTTGTAGCTTTGGAAAGTTATCCTTTCAGCCTATTCCAAAGCCCTACACCTTAAACTAATGTAGGTTTCCTAACAAAGATGTAAAAAGTCTAATAAATTTTAGTTAAGCATTGATTTTAGTGGTTGTTGTTTACTCAGAGGTGTATGAGAGTGAAGACTGATGATATTATGACTCAGTTCCCAAAACATGCATAAGAAATGATAAGCAATCTTTTCTTTCAATGAATGTCTAATTAAGGGAAGGAGAAGGATTTTCCTTTCACTGTCAAACACTAATATGAAATGACCTCATGAAATAGTCCTCAATAAGGAATCCAATGCAATGTTTAAATTTTTGTATTTGACTGATAACCAGTATATGTAAAGCTTCTTATGCTAATTGGACTTCAAGAGTTGTGATATTTAAGCAATCTGGAAGAAAACTTCACATAAACCAAAAGACACCTTTGTTGTGATCAAACAAGAAACAGAAAGCCAAAAACTCAAAAGGAAGGAGAAATATCTTGGACAAGATGACTAAAAGATCATAAAAAAATCACAAAAGACCTTTGAAACCCCTTACAACATTTTCACTCATTCAGAAAAATGAGAAGAAAACGACAAATTGACTCCAAATCGTGAAGGACAAATTGCAAAGTAAGGAAAAATTTAAAAAATTCCAAACAAAAGAGGACGAATTCTCATAAATAATGGCATTTGAAAGACAATATACAGATGGATTGACAATATACAGAGGACCCTGAGAAAAAACCAAAACAAGGAAATAGCTTCAGAAGATGAAATTATGGAGAATTTCTCACAAAAATGGGTATCTCTCTGGTGTACGGGGAACCAAAGTGTTCCAATGCTCTATGTAAGGCTACAGGGGAGTGCTAACGCTCTAACAACAAGAGGATGGGAGCTCTCTGCTCCAAAAACTCAGAAAAAAGTCCAGAAATTCAAAAAATCAATGAAATTCAGTGAATCAGGGTGATCATGATGACATAATGAGGCAATCAAACAAATCTAAGAATAAATAAGACAATGTGTGGAATATCAAATCAGTGGGAAAAGGGAGAAAACAATATCCGGGAATGGAAACAAAAATCAGAGCTATTCCCCAGTGGAGTCACCAATTTCTATTGTAGGTGAATCCCCCTGCGGACAAGTGGATTCCCTCTTGGTCTCTAGACTCCTAAGGCCAAGACAGAAAAGTGCTTAACATGTACACTGACTTCCTTTTAGATCTAACCAAGCTAATAGATGAAAGAGAATGAGAAATATATGTACCTTATTAGCGACGCTTGTCCTTGCAAAGTCCAGGCTGAGCTTCGATCCTAAGCTCCATGATAGGTCCTGTAAAACAAACAAAGGTACAAAAGACTTCCTACTCTATTGAGATTAGCTAAAAAATAGATCCATCTACTATAGACAAACTCATGTGGAACAAACATAAGTTTGAAAGAAACAGGCCAATCATTGATTATTAATAAGAACAAGTAAAAGCACTTAAAATATTTTGAATGAAGGTGCAACAACCTCTTCCATTTCTCCTTGTCCAACCCATTTGCTCAGGCATTCTACACTGATTTCTTTGATGTCATCTCACTTATGGGATCATCAATTTTATGTAATTCTCAATCTCCATTGTGCCTTTCACCATGAGAAGGTCTCCTTATATAACCTTGGAAAGGTCCAACCACTTGAGAGATATTTGGGATCAGTTGAGGATTCTTCTCCTTCAGTTGAGGATCTCCCCTAAGATCATGCCTTGACAATCTACTTGAATCCAACTACCTTCAGGAATTGAGGGATTCTTCCATTATTTTCCTCAACAAACCCATAATTTTCTAAAAAAGGGGGTATCGCTCCCCCAAAAGGGTGCAGAAGGAACTCAAGAACTCCCTGACAGTGGGTAGGGGAGCCCTCCTCTCCAAAATCCATTTTTTGAGTTTTTTTTCCAATGGCAAAAGGATTATACTTCCTGTCAAGTGGTTTCTCATCTTCCAAACTGACCTTTGAGGTGTCTTAAGTGTCTTTGTGATGTCGTTAGAGGTGCGACATGGGAAATATGGCAGTATGATGCTTATGACACTTGCACACTTGTGGTCAAGATGTGACACTTGCGGACAAGATGTGACACTTACAACACTTGTAATGACGACACTTGCGACACTATCGAAGTGAGTAATTTTGAGGTGTAACACCAGGTGCCTTCCAGAAGCTAGTTGGTGTGGTCGATTCCATGATGATGGATCCAAACTGTGGCAGTAGAGTGAGCTTCCATTGTTGAAGTGGAGAGTGCTAGTCATGTGGTATCTAGACACTCTATTTCTGTAACCTGAGGGCCTCGAGACATCATCTCCTTAGTTATTCCAAAAAATGAAGATAATAGGAAGCATATATGGGGTACATGGGTTGTTGGGTGGGCGCAATGGGGTATGTGGTCTTTGGGAGAAATTCCAAGTATTTACCCTCATCACCACATACCCCATTTTTATTTTTATTTTTAATTTATTTTGTAATTTTAATAATTTTGTTTTGTTTTTATTTATTTATTAAAATTTCTTATTTTTTTCAAATTTCATTTTTTTTTCAAATTTCATTTTTTTCATTGTTTATTTATTTATTATTTTTTAATAGTTTAGAATATAATTTTTTTAAATTTTGTCTTTTAAATTTTTTTTTTTCTTTTATTATTTTTATATTTTCATAATTTAACTTCTATTATTTTTTTTATTTTTTTCATTATTTCTTTTTTATATTTTTATAAACAATCTTTTTGTAATTCTTTTTCATTTTGAATTAAATGTACTTTCCCTTTTTTTCATTATTTCTTTTTTATATTTTTATAAATAATTTTTTTTAATTCTTTTATTTTTTTCATTTTGAATTAAATGTACCTTTTTTTTTAATAGTTTAATGATTTCCTTCTCTAATTTTTTTTTTTTATTTCTCTATGTTTTCCATTTTTTCATTTCTAAATTTAATATTTGATTAATTTTTCCATCTTTTTAAAAATATGATTATGTTTTTCTAGTTCCAAGTTCTTCTTTTATTTTTAAATTGCTCTAAAACAACATTTTTTTTCCCCTTCTTTTAGGGGATTTTTTTGGTTCTATATTTATTATATATTTTTTATTATTTTTATATTTTTCTTTTTTCCATAATTTTGTTTACAAGAGTGTTAGTTTTTCATGCCATGGTCTCGAAAGCACATGGTTTCGAAAGCATTGCAAATTTAAGGCTAAGAGGAAAAAAATAAATGTGCTACTTTTAGCACCAGATTTTGATTCATAGGTTGATTTCGTGGTTTTAGTTCACAACGATGTTGGTTGCCAAGTCCATGGCTTGAAACAAATTGTCATGTTAACCCCAAAGAAAAGAGAGTGCAACTGCTCACACACCTTTTCATTTTTGGGGTAGATTTTAAGGTTTTTGTTTGGAAAAATATTGTTATGGAAGCCATGATTTCAACCAAGCTATAATTTTAACCGTCCCCACAAAAAATAAGGGGTGATGCTCGGAGCATTATGGTTTTTTCAAAGGTTGGTTTCAAGGTTTTTGTTTTCAACTTTATAGACATCTAAAGTCATGGTGGAAAAATGTTGTAATTACAACCCGAAAAAAATGGTTTATTTCGGAAGCACCTTTCTTTGATCCAGGAGCTGATTTATTGTTTTTTATGCAAAAATGTGGATATTTATAGATATATTTCTCACTTTTAGGTCAAAATTCTCATTCAGTTGGTAACATTGTTATCACTATATGCATAGTGAAAAGGATCCACATAATGTTTCCAACGATCCCACTTCATATCATAATAAAAAATATGAAATGTGATGTCCATAACTCCATGCCCTAGGGTACCATTATCTTCATCAAATGGATAGGTGGTGCAAATATTACAATCCTCAACCTTTTGGAGAGTAGAATTAAATGCATGGGGACTTCTCATTTCAAGGTATTCCATGGAAGAACAAGGTGCTTCCTCAACGATGATTTTTTTATGTGCTTGGTATTCAATGGACAAATGAGAAGAGTCTTCATTATTTTTTTCTTCAAGTAGAGGTGAAACACAATCTTCCATGGTTTCATCATTTTCAAGAGGATATTGAGGAGCCTCTTCAACAATATTTTGTTTCTTTATCACATCGTATATTTTCTTTATCCTTTAAACTATTGGTATCCATTGCTCAGGCTCCATTGATTGAAAAAATCCTCAAAAAACCTACAAAATATGATATTTATCATCTACCGAGATGTTTACACCATTCCCTTGCATTCATTTTAATACTACATACAAAAAATTGTGTCACAACATCTTCATGAATAATGTTATTACCTAAAATGAATTCCATCAAAGATAATGTGTAGTATGAACAAATAATCATGTCCACGGAACCTTGTAATTGACGTCCCATGCACACTTGGGTGACCAAAATGGAACCTCGAGATACTTGAGAAATCAATAGGAGCAAACAAATCATCCAGCTGATCTAGTATGATCCCCACAACTAATCCGATCAGATACTATCAAATTATACTGAAAATGTTTTCACATCGAAGAGCTCATCGATATATTCCAAATTCAATTTGAATGAGGTAAATCTTAAACCGTATGCAAAATATATGTCCTACTCAAGCTAAATCCAAAAATGAAAAAAAATGCAGATATGGTATAGTGCTAATATCATCTTGCTAACTAGACCTATACAAAGATTCCATGTGATCCAATCACATTTTGACACATGAACAAATCAGAATATAACAAATGGGTTTATTTGGCTTCAACATGTTTTCCAAAGACTTTCCATATCTTATTCAAAATTATGGAGATTGTTTTCTAAATCCAATGTTTACCCAAATCCCAAGTAAAATGGCATAATTCCATGGAGGTCAATTTTAAAAAAGATTTGAAATCTATTTTAGAATCTTTCACATATCATGCCAACCAATAAATGCATTGCATGATGTACATTCCTTTTATCGTATCCTCAAGGAAAAAAGATAGAGGATGAAGGATCTTCGTAAGAAGTTGAAGCCCAAGAAGATGACAATAATAAATTGTTGTTATAGCATCAATTTCAACCAAAAATACATTAATGGCATGTGTGTCCTTTTCACTTTCCCATTTGCAAACATTGATCCCCTTTCCTCCTCTGGATTCATCATAAAAAAAAAATTGACATATGTGTCCTACCAGGTATGCAAGGCATTTACGTACATGTGCTACTCCATTGTAGGGAACACACACCTTAATTTTGCTCAAAAAAATGATATTTTTTGTATTGTGGGGTGAGTTTCGCTTGTCCCCTGATTCCTAACCCCATATTTCTTATACATAATTGTTTGTAGAAACTCCAACAACTTGGAGAGGGTATGAAATGATCCTAAGGCTAGAGAAGAAGAAGAATCATAATTGAAGAAACATAATGTTGGCATTTTCTTGTCTTGTCTTCAATCCCTCTTTCCCTTATTATTGATTTACTTCCTCAGACCTAGAAACCCGTGTTTCTAGCCTTCATTTCTTTTCATATATTGTCTATAAGAATCACATTCATCTACTTTGGATTTACATGAGTATTGAAGTCAAAGGTACTATCTATGGTCAATGACATGGGTGGAGGGACTTGATGTTAGGTTTTATATCAGTTCCCTAGTATATATAGGTGGTATCTAGCATTGTCTCATTATTCATCAAAAAGGAGACCTATTTCCCATCAATTATTTATTTCTTAGTGCATAATTTTTATGTTTAAACATTCAAATTCTTAGAACACTAATTGATGTAATTTCTTTACTTCCAATCATTTGTATGAGAGTTAGTTATCATATAACTACGCATTTTAAGTTGTCAACTTGGTTGTTTGCAAGTGATCAAAGGGACTGTTTGGAAGGAGTGATGAAGCATTAGGTTTTAGTCATGGGATCATAATTGAATGTAGGGAACCTTATATGATTCTCTCTTCCATACTAGTAGTTAGTTACTTAAGTTAGTTATTATATATTTTGATTGCAATTCTAGGATTGAGTTAAGTGTTTAAAGGTCATTGCTATGTTATGTATTTAACCCATAGCCATTGGGGAATTTATCTGTTACAAAAGTGGAAACCATAATGGGGATTGACTTCTTTGTGGGTTAGATGTAATTGCTATCATTGTTTCTTTCCTATTTTTTAGGATTGATTTGTCTTTAACTGATTAGTTTAATGCTTTAGAGTTTTGCATGTTCCTTGTTAAGTCTTTTGGCCCTTTATTTCTATATTTGTGTAATATCCAAGGTTGTATACATGGAATACTATGTATAAAGGCATGTACATATGCTCCTTACCTATGATACAGACACAAACACAAACATTTTTCTCTGGGCACAGTTCCATACATATCCTAAATAAGAGTTTTTCAACTCTTTTTATCCTCTCTCGGGTTTTTTCTTGGTTTTATAATATATTTTAGGGTCCTTTGTCTCTCTGTAGCATGATTTTAGTTCATAAATCATTCAATTTAGTTAATTTCACAAGGAAAAGGAAAAAAACAAAATAGTCAACTTCAGTACTTTTTGCTCCAAACCTAGTTGGGTTGTGTGAAAGTTCTTTTCCTGAATCTTCTTTGTAATGGGTTGTTCTGGTAGCCCTCCTTATAGCCTGAAAGTATATGGTTTATCCATGTCTATCTCTCTACCTTACTCTTAATTGTTTTGTATAGAAAAAGAAAAAGTGTACTAGTTTCTCTAGCAATAAAAGAAAAAACACAATAAGAAGTTTGCTTCATTCCTTATTCTTTCAATATTTACCTTTTTATCATTGAAAATAAAATTTATTTCTAAGCATTATCTTTCATTATATAAATTGTTGTTCCAATAAAATCTTGAACTTATAAAAAAAAAAAAAAAAAATCATTCAAAACATNCATCAACAACCTTGTTCAAAAAATGAAAAAAGATGGTTCAAAACTTTGTTTAGGTGCTCTAGAAAACCATGAAACAAGCGAGTGAATTGTGTTAAATGTGTTCGATCGAAAGTGTATTTATAAGATTTGGGGCTAAGTGAAATGATATGACATGTCTTTTCATTGTTTATGGCCGATGAAATTCTCTCACAAACCTTTCGGCTGAAAAGAGGTTGTCTCATCCGAAAATCTAGGAAATCATTTATTTTTAATGGATTTCGTTAGAATTACATGTTTCATCTGAAAAAACTTTCTTTCATCTGAAAAAAGCGAATGAGAATGTTTTCAAGAACCTGAGAATTCCCTCTAGCTTACCTAAACTTTGGAGTTTGTGGACTCCTCCAAATACTCAGAATTTAGTTTGAAAATTGATACAAGCATTTGCAAAATTGAATCAACTTTCAATGGATATATTTTGTTTTCATTTTCCTTATTTTATCTAATTTTATTTAATTTTTTAAAATAAGAACTCCATAATATTTTCAATTGACATTATGATTCAGTGAAATGAAATATCCATATCTCTAAAAATACACAGTGAAAAATTTAGAAAAGTTTATATTCAGAATCCTTAGACTATTCTTTTCAAAAGAGTATTTTCACATTTTACTTTTAACTAAATATTAAGATATATACAAGGTGGGGGAAAACATGTGTTTAAAATCTGCAATTGTTTCATCTTGTTCAACTTCAAAAAAATATAGAAATTATAATATTCATTTGTTAGATTCAAAATTATAGTCATAATAAAATAGAGTCTTTGTAGATTGTTACAGTATATTTTGTTTTTCAAAAACAAAAGTTTAATAATATATACACTGTTGGGGGAAAAAATAACTCATTATCATTCCTTTCATGTTTAAAGAACATACTATTAAAAAATTGTCAAATTGATATATCAAATCTCAATAAAAAAAAATTGAAAAATAGTCAGTGGAAAGCTAACAAAATTCTTCACAAGTTTTGTTTTTACTGTAAACTTAAATTCTAAATAAAAAAATAATTTTGTATACCGGAAGTTGAAGAACTTATGAAAATATAGTTTTCTTTCTCATAAAACAAGAAAAATAGACACCCATATTCATGATTTTACCCATTATTTATTCTCCTTCATGCATTGATTTCAAAAATTTTACTTGTATTCTTAAAAAACATTGAGTCTTTGTGAGTTTGGGTCATAGTTTCATTTTGAAAAAGAATTTTTTTTTTTTGACCAATTGCACTGCATTCAAAGAAAGATTAAAATGATTTTTACATTGCACCTAAAGTAAAATATTTGATTACTCATTTGGATTGAAAAGGATTACATTGCATTTACAAGTGTTCTCGAATCACCCTTTTTACATTGAAGGATAAATTTGTTTTTCTTAACAACAATGTTCTTAAGAGTTTCAATTTATACAAAGTCTCAAAAACATCGCTAGTTTCACGTCCACTGACCTTTGAGTAACAATACCTATCAAACTTAAATTGCAATCTAATACCAATTAGACTTTTGTTTGTAGGTTTCAAAAACTAGTCCATTTTAGGGCCTTGGATTAGGATTTGAAAGGTAACTCTCCAAGACCAATGAACAATCATAGAATTCTTACTTAGAGAGACTAAAATTCAATTTTCGTATAGGTATATCCAGGAGCCTCCTCTAACAAAAGAGTTAAGCACAAGGTCACATGAGGAATAGTTGAGGAGATCACCCCTCCAAGACTTGGTCAAGTGTAGAAGATTGATTGTATCCATGGGTTTTGTTAGTTCTTACACCTCCCTATGACGTAGTGTTTTTAGGGATTTAGGCATAGATACCCTACCCACATGTTCGGTCCTGGCTGCTAGTTATACCCCCTCAACCCTGAATGTGAGTTGGTATATTTAGTATCCTTTCCCATGTACCACAGAGGTGACTCTGGGGGGTTTTCTATAGTACCTGAGGAAAAGGTCATATCAAAATATTTGTACCCCTGGAGGGTGCACCACAAATCAATAGTTTCTTGGACCAAGTACGACCATTATGTGGAGGTTGGGGTAAGTACTTCTAACTTCTTTGTTATTTTGTCTTGAGACTTAATCAACCCATGCCATCTTTTGAAAGGGAATTTTTAAGTTATTTCTAGTTTAGTTTGACGACCTAATCCACCTGAGCTGGTGTATTGAAGTAGTGGTTTGTGTGTGTTATTTCCATAGAACTTGTTTTTAGTGTTGTTCCTTTTTCATGTAGTCGACCTTAGGATTTTAGTTGGTGGCTACCTTGAATCATTGATTTAAAGTGGATTGTTAACCTCTTTTTTGGTCTCAAAGGGTATATGAATTTCTTCGATAAGAGTTCATTTTCCATTGTTCCCTCTAAGGCATTGACTAGACCAATTTGGTTCTTTTGTACCGACTGGTTCTATTGATATTTTTGATACCAAGATTGGAAAACTGGGCACTTTTTCACTGGAGGTTACATGTATCTCATATCTCGAAGGGAAAATATTTGTTAGAGCTTGGAACCCTCCATTAACTTGGATAGATGATAAATTTTTAGTTCATATTTCATATTTTGAGTCTGGTAACACTAACAACTGTCCTCTTTGGTGGTTTGTTATGGAAAACACCATGAATGTGCCATGGATAGGGGTCCCTTCAATGATGACTTGGGATATAATTGGGGGAGGGATTTAACATCCCCACCCTTCTTCCCAGATGAATAATGGGACTTAAGCCATGATGGTTGCTTCAGGCAACAATTCTATGTCACTAATTACTAGTTCCACTCAACATTTTAGTGAAAATCCATTGTCGTTGTTCATTTCTAGTGATTTTTCGTTTTGGATGTCATCGATAGACATGGAAAATGTCTTTTCTAGCTCTTTCTCAATCACTAAGAACCCTATATTTACGGAAGGGAGTTCTTTAACTCCCTTTCAAGGTTTTTCGTGGGTAGGGGAATATCCCCCCATTGATATTGTTTCTTGAAAGTGGGTCTTTCACATCTTCTAGGAATAATACTTTGGTAGGATGGAGTCATCCGATGCATGGAGGATTTCAATCCTATGGAATAACTTCAAGTTATAACCCATTCACATCGTTTAGTGGTTTTAGGAGAAATCATTTATGTTCGCTTGGGATGTTGACAAGGGGAACCCTTTCCAGAGCTAGTCTAATCTTGTGTAAGTGATTTTACCTTTGCAATGGATGTGAACATGGGGGAACGTTTTCCAATCTTATGGAAAATCGATGGGTGGAAGTTTTCCTCCCTTTTTCCAGGGACATCATGTTTTTTATAAACACCCTATCTAGTAAATGATCTCTTCCTAGAAGCCAGGTGCCAGTTACAACCCAGGATTTCCTTTTCCATTTTCCAACCAACCTAGGGATCCCAACCAGAAAAGGAAAATGAAATATTGGTTTGTAACTAGCACCTAGTTTCTAGGAAGATCTCATTGACTCGAAAAGATTTTGATAAAAACCATGAGTTCTCTATCCAAAAGAAAATGAATTCAATGTTGCATCCAAGGATTCCCTTTCTATAAACCTTAAAATTTCTATATGTATCGAAACTAGTGAATGATGCATTGTAATGATCCAAAATAGCCTATAGTCCCCACTAAATTAACCTCGTAAGTTCTTAAGTTTGAAGGAAAATATGGTGAGGATCGAGGTGACCACTTAAAAAAATTCTAGCTACAATTATAGTTGAATTAATTGAACAATGTCTCCATTCGATAATGACTCTTTCAACTCAATATTACGAGGGTTTTTGAGAAGTGTTACATAAAATTGCAGGGGTCATATTTCCGCACCTTTTATGATCTCGCACTAGTCTTCCTCAACCATTTTATTCTTCTAGTCTTGTATGCTAACAAAACATATTTATTGTCGATGATAAAGAGATACAAATATACCCACATCTCAAATCATATACAAGAGTTGTAGAGGTGTAAAAAGGATGATCAAGGCCACAATTCCTCCTCGGTTCCTTTTGGGATTGTTTTTGAAATCCTTGTTTCCATTTATCTCCAAGGATTTTTGTAATTTAGGGGTGTCATCTAAGAAAAAATCCATATTTAGGTCCCAACAATTGGATTTGATATATTCTCAATATTGGATCCTATACCAAATTTTGCCAGATACACTACGATCAATTACTAACCCTACGAAACCAAAGTTCGGAACACATGTTGATGGAATTTTTGGTTATATCAATAGAACTATTGCATATTTGGTGACACACTATATGAATGAGATGAGTATCCATAAAAATATGACTAGTCAAGTCACAAATTTGAATGCTCCCACTATGCATTTTCATCAGATGTACAATATGTGCAATCGATAAATTCGAAGGGTAACCAACAACTCGGAGGAAAGAACAAGGGTAAAGATAAGAAAGGACATGGAAATAATGGTAAAATTGATAATAAATCCAATTCTAATGCTTGTGAGGATAAGAAAGAGAAGAGGAAGTTGAAGTTTCCATGTAAAATTTGTAAACAAGGTCACCTCACTCATTAGTGCCCCAAAATGGAAAAATTTCATCGTTTGTTGACACAACAGGAACATGTTGTGTTGACTAGCTTGTTCCCTTATGGAAAAAATATGGTGGTGCACTCTTCAGGAGTAAATGAATAAAGGGCCACCTAAGGTGCATCCTTGCTAGAAGGTATCACATTGTTCATCCATATGGTGGGATTATATGTATTCATGTTGACCAGGGAATATGATTATAGTAACCTTGAGTCATCTTCTAAAGGAAAAGAAAATCCAGACCTTCATAATTCTTTTCACGTAGAGAAGCGTAGGGGGAATGCAATTCTTCAAATACTAAAATATATGTATAATTATTATTTTCACAACCACAATGCCTAATTTACACCCAACTGTTTGATTGTTGAGGACTTGGCTAAGACACCTTGTGTGATGTTGGCACTTGAGGTTGTTTAGAGTTTCCATTTGCAAGGGAGAACATGGCTATCTAATATAGGAGCTATTGATTCTTCAAGACTATAGGTAATCATTTTTGGCACCATGGATTTCAACCTCTCCTTCCATATCATGTTTCCTTTTAGATTAATTTCATGTGTTCCAAGCATGTTATTGGAAGAATTGTTCTTGAAGATGGTGCTTCAACATGTGTTATTTCCTTGTGTTGTTGGAAAGGAATTGACTCTCTTGAGCTCACTACATCTCCCACTTTACTCACCACTTTTCATAGATGCTCTTTTAGTTCACACATGATTATATCCTCCTTCTTTATCTAGTTGGGGAGGAAAACCATTTCTATATCAGTGGAAGTAGTCAATTCTCCACTCAACTAAAACATTTTATTAAGATAAAGTTGGACATATGTGATGATGACTATCATATCTTCTGTCTTCTGATTATTATGCTTCCCTCACGAAGGGAAAATAATAATGATCGGCCAAATGTCAGTCACTCACTTTGTCTTTTTGGCATCTACAATATCCACAATCCCGTTAGTTGGAAACTCTTAGGAGACAATGTGTAACACTCTTTCAATTGAATCTATAAGGCTATGATACCATACTGTAATGCCCCCTTTCCATCAATCGGGCAGGGTCTACTTCATGGAATAACAATCTCATGCTTAATTATATATATATATATATATATATATATATATATAGGTTAAACACATTTAAACTCAGAGTGAGCATAAGAATTACTGCTATTATAAATAATCAATGGATTTAACATTAATTCATATGCACAACAGAGTACATGATCATTATAAATACACAAACATGCAGTAATATAATTGAAACATCATCTGGTACTTATCTTAGAAAACGGTGGTAACTCCACCAACCAGGTGTAGGCCTTCCACGAACCTCCCAGCCTTAGACCGCGCTGCTCATCAAGCTCAACAATAGGTCACCCCCAAGCTGGGACTAAGATCCACCCCAAGGTAAGGAATCCTAGGCTAGGATGAGGTTACAGGGAAAACACACGGACACAAGGAAGGAATTCTCTCCCAGGAACCACTCATAGTCACTACCCATAGACTCTCCTTCCCCACATGCCTATTCCACCCTAGGAGTATACACCTTCTATGTCACCTAGACAGTCCTTTGGCTGCTAACCTCCCTTTCCTTGGGTTTCAGCAACAAGCCAGACCCGAATTCTCTGAGCTCTATGGCAGCTACACGGTTCCTTCTAGGAGCTCTCTCCTTCCTCAACACACTCTCTCACCTGGAGAGAGAGTCCCTCATAGTTCAAGCAACCTGTTCTTCCAACTTCAACCACCTCTCTCACTTGGAGAGAGTGTTGTACGACTAGACAACAAGACACACAAGATCAAACACTACATGTCCACCTTAGTCAACAGGAATTCAGACACGAACATCCTCGGGCAGCAACAGACAGTTGCAACAGCATAACCAGGCTTAGCAGGGACGAGACACTTCCATTTTCTCAATTTGGTAGCACGGGATAGACTCATGCTATGGTTCTCAGGGATGCGTGACGAGTTGTCCATGCAGGGGTCAACTCAGACTTAATAGTTCACAACCGAAGGGGTGCACCAGCCTTCCAGAAGCAAATATAGACACAGGACTTTTGTTTCAGAGTGCACAAGGGTATTTGTTGCAGAGGTCAGACGGGTTCACGTTCAGACGGTCAGGTAGAAAATGGAGGAGGGACCCCCAACATGTCTCATCTCAACCATTTTATTTGCATGTGCTTGGGTTGATACTTGTCACCCATGAAGCTGCATGCATTCCTTCAACATGATTTCCATCCATTCGGATGTTGTTTTTCATTCCAAAAGAACATAGGATAAAACATATTATTCACATGTCTTTTGGAATAATATTAAAATATCATTCCCAAGGACCTAAGCCCCTAGGCTTAGCCCCTTTTCCCACCTTCCAGTCCCTAATCCCGTGCCCACTCTCTGGAATCTTAGTCCCCCATCGCTCATTCATCGTGGTCGGTATACACGTGGCTGTGTTTATATTTTATTACTGTTCCGCATAAATACAGGTGGAAAATCAGGCTCTTGTCCTTCAACACTTAGGCTATCTAGCCTAACAATCACATAAGCCCACTAGCTTATATAAACTCAGCTCACCAGCCTATAAAATATATTTACAATTCATTTCATAAAAAATATTTACAATATGGCTCGACCTTGGGGACATTACAATCCCCCTCCCCTTATTTTTGCACTGTCCTTAGTGCAACTTTACACTGCATTTGCAAGCTTATCAAAAATATGTAGGTACTCTACCCGCATAACATCTTCATGCTCCCATGTCGCGTCCTCAGGACCGTACCAGGTCCACTGGACCATTACAAGCTCTATGGATCGATTCCGGAGTTGTTTTCTTTTCTTGTCCAATATGCGCACAGGATGCACTTGCGGGACACTTTCTGGTTCCACCTGAATCACATTCCAATCAATAACATGATTAGCATCAAGTATATATTTATTAAGCAGTGAAACATGAAACACATTATGTACAGTCATAGATGTAGGTAATGCAAGCATGTATGCGACTGGTCGAATCCTTTCCAGGATTTCAAAAGGCCCACAATATCTTGCTGCCAACTTGGTGCAACTTCCCAGCTTTAGGGAACTCCTGTTAGTTTTCACTTTCAGGAAAACATGATCACCCATTTTGAATTCTCTGTGGGTTATGTTCTTATCAACATAACTTTTCTGCCTGTCCTGGTAAGCTTTCAAATTCTATTTAATTCTTATCATCTGGTCTTCCATCTCTTTGAGAAACTTTGGCCCAACTACTTCTTTGTCAGCTGGATTATCCTAGCTCACTGGAGTGTTGCACTTTCTTCCATAAAGTGCTTGAAATGGGCTCATATTCAATGATGCATGATACCCATTATTGTAGGCGAATTCTAGCAAATGCAAGTAGTCTTCCCATCTTGCTGGTTTGTCCATCATGTACATTCTCAGCATGTCCTCTATTACTCTATTCACCCTCTTTGTATGTCCATCAGACTCAGGATGATACGTTGTACTAAAATTCAGATTCATTCTGAATCCTTTGAACAGTCATTTCCAGAAATTCGAGGTGAATTTCGGGTCCCTATCAAACACAATCATTTTAGGAATTTTGTGCAAACATGACACTTCTTTTAAGAAGATATCAACAACATCTGCTTCCTTGTGAGTGGTTTTCAGTGGAATAAAATGGACAGATTTTGTAAGCTTGTCCACCACCACCATGATCGAATCATGTTGCTTGCTCGTTCTGGGAAATCCTACAATAAAATCCATGGTCACCACTTCCGACTTGCATTCCGGAATGGGTAAAGGCTGCAGCAACCCTGCTGGGTGCCTATGCTCAGCCTTAACTTTCTAGCATTCCATACATTTGGCAATGTATTCAGCGATCTCCCTCTTCAAACCCGGCCAAAAGTAATGGCTTTTGACTACTTCCACGGTCTTATGATATCCAAGGTGTCCAACATCTGTCACATTATGCATTTCCTTTAGAATCGCAAGTTTCAATTCCTAGACATTGGGTATATACACTCTGTCTTTATACAGAAGTAATACATTAGATTCCAAGGTGTAACTTTCCCTTTTATGTGGCCTTTCACTCTACTGTAGCTTTTCTACCAAATCTCTATACTGCAAATCGACACTTGCAGCTTCCAAAATTCTATCTTTAATATCCATCATGTACATGCTAATGGCTGTAGCATGAAATTCATGCACCTTTCTGCTGAGTGCATCAACCACCTTGTTTTCCTTCCCTTTGATATGCTTGATATCAATGTCATATTCACACAGAAACTCCAACCACCTGCTTTGTCTAGCATTTAAGGTTGGCTGCTCAAACAAATATTTCAGACCATGGTGGTCTGTTCTCAATTCAAATCTTCTTCCCATGAGATAATATCTCCATTTCCTCAAAGCGTCGATGATTTTTTCCAGCTCCAAATCATGAGTGGCATAATTCTTTTAATGCTCTTTTAGCTTCCTGGACTCATAACATATTACAAATCCATCTTGGCTCAGAAATCCTCCCAACCTTTCCTTACATGCATCTGTGCACACTATGAAATCCATATTTGGATCTGGAATCCTCAATATTGGAGTGTTGGTTAACAACTACTTCAATCACTGGAAATTGTTCTCATACTCTTCAGTCCACTGAAACTTGTTCTCCTTCCTTTGCAAGGAAGTGATAGAGTGAGTTATCTTTAAGAACCCTGCAATAAAACTTCTATAATAACCCACCAGACACATAAAGGATCTAACTTTTGTTACATTCCTTGGAACTGACCATTCTCGGATGGCCTCAACCTTCTCAGGATCCACAACAATCCCTTCTTATGAAATAATATGTCCCAAGTAATGGATCTGTCTTTGATCAAATGAGCATTTGCTCAACTTGGCATACAACTGGTGTTCTCTCAACACTTGTAGCATCATCCTCGAGTGTTTTCCATGCTCTTCCTCTGACCTGGAATAGAACAAGATGTCATCCAGGAATATTATGAAAAACTTGTCTAAATAGTTCCTAAATACACCATTCATCAAGCACATAAAAACAACAGGTGTGTTTGACAGTCCAAACGACACCACTGTGAACTCAATATGACTGTACCTTGTTCTAAAGGCAGTCTTGTTGATATCCTCATCCTTTATTCTTACCTGGTGATATCCTGATCTGAGATCTATCTTTGAAAATATTTTTGCACCCTTCAGCTGATTGAAAAGATCATTGATCCTCAGTAGAGGATACTTGTTCTTGGCAGTTACCTTGTTCAACTGCCGGAAATCAATGGACATCCTCAACGTCCCATCCTTCTTCTTCACGAATAGGACCAGGGCACCCCAAGGTGACATGCTGGGGTGAATGTACCCCTTCTTCAAAATCTCTTCAAGCTACAATTGCAACTCTTTCAGCTCTGGCGTACTCATTCTATAAGGAGCTTTCGACACTATATCTGCTCCAAGCATCAAATTTATAGAAAAGTCGATGTCTCTCTTCAGAGGTAGTCCGGGTACCTCCTGAAATATGTCCTTGAACTCTGTGAATACCTCATGGTCTCCAATCTTTGAGACTTCATCTCTAGGTGCTTCCTCCACACGGGCTTCAAATATTTGACGGCCTTTTCTGTAGCACTTCTTTAGCTGCATGGATGAGATTTCTCTAACAACCATAGCTCTAAGAATCCCTTGGACTATTTTTTGATTCCCCTCCTCATCCAAGCATGTAAACCTCTTGTTACAACAGTCTAGGAGGGCATGGTGCTGGTCCAAGCAGTCCATTCAAATTAAATAGTCATAAGATCCTAAAGGAAGAATATTCAATTCATCCTTCGTGCTCAGTCCTTTCATGTCCACAGGACAAGACTTCACCAACTCAGTGACTTTTCCCTTGGTTCCTATAGCCAACTGCACTAAACAAGACTTTTCATGTTTTCTTCTTGATAAATGCAAACTTTCCACCACCCTAGGATCTACATAACTATGGCTATCCCCTGAATCGATTAAAATAATAAATGGTCGGTTGTTAATCATACCTTCCACTTCAATCATGTGCGATTGAAATTTATCTTGCTTGTTGTCCAGGGATGCGTAGATCCTTGGCATTCTACTACCCATATCCTCCATTGTTTCAGCTTGCTAAACATTGTGGATGATTCTCGCTTTATCTTTTTTGTGGGGGCAGTCTCTGTACCTATGGCTTCCTTTACAACCCCACCACTCCATAGGTGGCGGTCTTGGCATTTGCTCACCCACTTTAGCCTTCTTGGGCTCTCTAAAGGATGGTTGTCCCTGAGTACTGTTTCTGAAAAAGGGAGGCTTATTTCCCTTCATCCTTTTCTCTTTCCTGAACTTCTTCTGATCATCCCAAGCCTTCTGAAAAGTTGGCCTTTCTCTTTGTTGTTCATACAAGTATTTTTCCCTTCTTATTGTTTCTTCCATAGTCTTAGGATTATCATACTAAATATTGTCACCAATGGTAGGTGGCAGTCCACTCAGATACCTTTGAATCTTGACAGCCTCATCTTTGATGAAGGGAACATACTTCAGTAGTTCCAAGAAACTTCATTCGTATTCATCAATGGTCATACTACCTAGCTTGAGTTCGAAGAACTCCTTTATCTTTCTGTCATAGTATCTTTTAGTCAGGTATTTCTTCTCAAAATACTCCTTGAAATCCTTCCAAGTGACATCTTTCTCTCTGATGTGATGCACCTGCACAAACTGATCCCACCACATGGATACTTTTCCTTTCAATTGATACATTGCAATTCTTCCTTCTGCATGAGAAGAATAATTCTGTAGTTGGAAATATTTCCTCATGCCAAGCAACCATGTTTCAACATCTTCCTCCTTCTTATGTTCTCCATTGAACATTGGAGGCTTGAACTTTTTCATCTCTCCCTTCAATTCATCCATTCCATATCTTCGATGTTTTCTGGTAGGGTACGGGCTTGAACTACTACGTGCCTCCCTACTAGAATTCTTTGGAGAGCGACGATGATGTCTGCTACCACTCCTCGATCTTCTTCTCCTCTCAGGTATCCTGACACTCCTTGATCTTATTTTCCTTACAAGGGTTCTGCGACTCTCTTTTTTGCTCGAGTCACTTCCCTTCTCCAATTTTCTTTCTATTCTTTCTAGGATTTTCAACATTTTTAAGTTGAATTCACCCTGCTTATCCCTAACTCTCATGATATTTTGGCTATCAGGTTGGTGAGTCTAGGCATATTTCTACAATATTTCAATGAGTTTCATCATATGTCCCTCCTTATCCATCTCTTTTTCGTTCCCATTAGAGTTTGATCCTTCGATTCCCAAGTTGACATTCCTTCCTACCCTTTCGTCCTCTATTTCAGAGGCAATTGGCACCTCTTCCAATTCCATACTCGAAGTCAGTTTTTTGGCTGTCCTGACACTCATTGAACTATGCACACACAAAGTGCAGTCAAATCGAGTTTGTCAAGCCTTATCCCTTAATAAAAAACCACAACAATCATTAACCAACGTGAATAAGAAAACGTTTCAAATTCACTAAGTTTTCTGAGCTTTGACGGCTCTGCAAATTTCGGGACTTCGGGTTTCAGGGATTTGGTCCACAAGGCTCTAACAATTGCTTTTGGGACATCTGGCTTTTGGGTCCTCTATACCTAGGAGTTCATGATGCAGTGACTCCCAACCCCTTGTCACTCCAACTCCCGAATTTCAAAAATTTGGTTTCCTTACACTCCGGGTCCATAGCATAGCTGTCGCCCTTAAAATCTATTGCCTTTCTTCCATCTCCGAAGATTTTGGGACCTCGGGACTTCGAGTTTCGGGGTTTCGGTCCTTGAGGCTTGCAGACATGCTTTCCTTTCCAACCCCCGACTTTCGAAATCCCAATTTACTTTACCCTCCAATCTCACATAGTACAGTTGTCGCCCACAACCATGGTGGTACGTGGCACGTTCAGGAGGGTCAATGTCACCCTCGATGACTTCATTGGATCAAACCACTCTCATTTTTCTTCTCGACCCACTAGAATGTGGTACACACCTATGCGTCCATGCCCATTCCAAGTGAGATCCATCGGTCAGACCTTTCTCAGATATACAACGCAGATCTTTTCGGCATTTTGGGGTTTTGGGCATCGAAAGTTCATGCAGTCACACATCTCGAACTTCCATTTGCCAAAATTCTAAAATTAGCGTCTACCCTTCCACTTGATCCAACGGTCAAGTTACTCTCTTATGATATACGGTGTAGATCGTTTCAAAATTTTGGGTTTCGATATTTCGTGACTCACAAAAACAAGGTTCTTCCCTTTTGGTTTCTTGGGTGCCGAAATGTCATCCGGCAACCACGTGTCCCTGCGATGGACAGTCCCGAAGAATTCGGGATTTAGCTTGTCATGATTTCCGCATTCCTATGCAACTCAAAAGGATTTTTAAACCCTGCACACATTTTCCAGATCTGACAGTCACGAGGGTTCTCCTTTTCCCCAAACAGATCCCACGGCTCCAACACTTATGGTGTGGAGTCCTCTCTCCCTATGGCTAGATTCCACCCCGACTGTGGTTTCATAACACCACTACACCTCCTCAGATGGTAACATGGTCAAGTAACTCCTTGACAATCAGGAGCATTCAAAGGTCAGAAATTGGTCCTCCAGACACAATTTCTCCTCGAACCCTCAGTCCAACGACCACTCAACTGGCCCATCTAGGCTCAACGTCAAAACCTTGGCTCTGATACCATACTGTAATGCCCCCTTTCCATCATCCGGGCAGGCGCTACTTCACGTAATAACAATCTCATGCTTAATTATATATATATATATATATATATATATATATATGACATGCATTTAAAATAGGTTAAACACATTTAAACTCAGAGTGAGCATAAGAATTACTATTATTATAAATAATCAATGGATTTAACATTAATTCATATGCACATCAGAGTACATGATAATTATAAATACACATACATGTAGTAATATAATTAAAACATCATCTGGTACTTATCTTTGAAAATGGTGGTAATTCCACCAACCAGGTGCATGCCTTCCACGAACCTCCCAGCCTTAGACCATGCTGCTCATCAATCTCAACAGTAGGTCACGCCTGATATGGGACTAAGTTCCACCCCAAAGCAAGGAATCCTAGGTTAGGCTAAGGTTACAGGGAAAACACACGGGCACAAGGAAGGAATTCTCTCCCAGGAAGCACTCATATTCACTGGCCACAAACTCTCCTTCCCCACATGCCTTTTCCACCCCAGGAGTATACACTTTCTTTGTCACCTAGATAGTCCTTCAACTACTAACCTCCCTTGCCATGGGTTTCAGAAATAGGCCAGACCAGAATTCTCCGAGCTTTGCGACAGCTATAGGGTTCCTTCCATGAGCTCTCTTCTTCCTCAACACACTCTCTCACTTGGAGAGAGAGTCACTCACAGGTCAAGCAACATGTTCTTCCAACTTCAACCACCTCTCTCACCTGGAGACAATGTTGTACGACTGGCCAACAAGCCACACAGGGTCAAACACTACATGACCACCACAATCAACAAGAATTCAGACACGAACACCCCCAAGCAGCAACAGACAGGTCCAACAGCATAACCAGGCTTAGCAGGTATGGTACACTTCCATTTTATCAATTTGGAAGCATAGGATAGACTCACGCTTTGGTTCTTAGGGATATGTGATGATTTTTCCATGCAAGGGTCGACTCAGACTTAATGGTTCACAACTTAAGGGGTGCACCAGCCTTCTAGAAGAAAATATAGACACAAGCCTTTTGTTTCAGAATGCACGAGGGTATCTCTTGCAGAGGTCAGACGAGTTCACGCTCAGACGGTTAGGTAGAAAATGGAGGAGGGACCCCCAACACGACTCATCTCAGCCATTTTATTTTCATGTGCCTGGGTTGACACTTGTCACCCATGCAACTGCATACATTCCTTCAGCATGCTTTCCATCCATTCGAAAGTTGTTTGTCCTTCCAAAAGTACTTAGGATAAAACATATTATTCACATGTCTTTTGGAATAATATTAAAATATTATTCCCAAGGACCTAAGCCCCTAGGCTTAGCCCCTTTTCCCACCTTCCAGTCCCTAATCCCTTGCCCACTCTGTGGAAGATTAGTCCCCCGTCACTCATTCATCGTGGTCAGTCTGCACGTGACGATGTTTATATTTTATTATTGTTTTTCATAAATACAGGTACAAAATCAGGCTCTTGGCCTTCAACACTTAGGCTCTCTGGCCTAACAATCACATAATCCCACTAGCTTATATAAACTCCGCTCACTAGCCTATAAAACATATTTGTAATTCATTTCATAAACAAGATTTACAATAGGGCTCGGACTTGGGGACATTACACAATGGAGAGCATTGGTGTAAGGATATATCTTTCCTTGATGGGAACATTCAACTTCTCAATGCCAACATTGTATATTAATGTCATTCTAGATTTCTATCAACAGTCAATCTCGTTGATCCATGTGACTTGAGTCAGTTAATTTTGAATAATGTACTTCAAGGATCCTTTGGTTTTACCCTCTCCATCTGACTATGTGGAAGGTATTGCACATGCCCAGATGGCCATGCCACTATCTATAGCTGAGATATATTACCAAGTGATTAATTAAGCTACTACAAATATGATCCTACTCCTTCTTGGATAAAAGAAGTGGATGATCTTATGGAGCCCATTTGGGCCCTGAATTCTTCTAACTCACTATATTTCTTTGATATTATTTCTCTTTCTGACCAAGCTATACTTGAGGAAATAATGAGGCCCAAACAACCCTAGGAGGACTTATATTATCGGTCTTATTTACTCCTGGAACTTAGTAGTCTTGAAAAAGGATATTTTTTATCAACTTTGGGCATAGGTGTTGATCACTTTCTGAACCTGTTAGCTATGCATAGTGTGTATGTTGAGAGAAACCTAGAAAATATATCAGAAACAATTTCAGTCAAAATATCTCAAAACCCTAACACTTTGGAGAACATGTTCATTAGCATAGACTTCTCTATGGAAGATATCCACACTTATGCTACCATGTTCAAGGAATTGTGCAATGTATTCACCTATTCATATGAGAAAATGTCAAACATATATCCCGGGACTGTCAAACACAAGACAATAACTTACGAAAGAATGAAACTTGTTCGACAAAAGTTATGTCCATTCAACCCTAGAAAGGAGGCACTGATTAAGGTGGAGTTATAGAAATTGATCAAGGCTAGTTCCCCTTACTCACTGGTTTTGATATATTGTCCTCGTTGATAAAAAAAAATAATCCATTTTCATTTACATGTAATTTTGGGATCTGAATAAATATTGTTCCAAGGACATCTTCCCCATGTAATTTATTGATCAAATTATCAACACGTGTGAAGGAAGTGAAATATTTTATTTTATTGATGGATATTATTTCTATAACTAGATCCATATCCAACCGGAGGACCAACGCAAAAATAAATTTATATGTCCTTTGGGTACACTCATGTATCAAAAGATTCATTTACGCCTTAAAAATGTTAGGGCTACGTTTCGCTGGACTATGAATTTATCCTTTCACTATATCAAACATATAGTCAAAGATTATCTTGATGACCTTATTTCTTTCTCTTTCAAGAGTGAAGACCATCTGGATCACCTTCACCTTGTGTTTGAGAGATGCCAATATTATCGTATTTGATTGAATCCTAATAATTACATCTTATGCATTGTCTTTGGGAATTTGTTGAGTTTTATTGCTTCCAATAAGTGAATCATGATTTATCCATTAAAGGGTGAGCCAATAATTTAGTTGTCTCCCCCTAAAAATATTCAACATCTTCAAATTTTTTAAGGAAAGTCCAATTTACTTCATTGGTTTATAGCTAACTATGATGACATCAACCAGGGCTCCATGCGCTTGTTGAAAAAGGGAACCCCTTTCATTTGTGAGGATTCTTTGCAATGATATTTCAACACACTAAAAAAGGAACTTGTTTTCTCCCCCTTTCTTACCCCCCCATACTATATTAGATATTTCTTTTTGTACCTCACAACTGTAGAATCTATTGTTTGCATGGTTTTGGTTCAGGAAGATGATGTGCTCCAAGAGAACATGATTTACTACCTCAGTCGTTGTCTTATGTGTCTTGAACTTAAATACTAACATGTGAAGACAATTTATTGGGAATTTATGCACACTATCCAAAGGGTTTGAAATTACATTATATTACATAAAAATTTTGTAATTGTTGATGTCAATCCATTCAAATATTTCATAACACGATGAATCATTGCGGGGAAATACAATAAATGGATTTTCATATTGCATGAGTTCAATTTCGACTTCGTTATTTCTAAGTCCATGAAGTCATTAGTATTTTTAGAAATTGTGTTGGAGCTTCCTATGGAAGATGAGGATATCATTATTACAGAATCCTTTCTTGATGAGTATATCTTCCTTATCAATTCCAGTGACCTTTTCTATGGGGATATCCTCATATATCTCCTAACTTTGAATTTCTCTTCTCATTATTCGCAAGATGAATGACAATGTATTTCCTACCAAGAAAGTAAATATATCATTATCGATGATACTTTGTATCATGAAGGGGTTGATTCGATAATTTTGATGGGGTATAATTTCCCTTCAACAACAAAGGGTACTCCCCAATACACGGTCAGAATTAGACTATGCACCATTTGGCTTAAGATACCCACCTATATTTTAGCAGGGCTTACATTATTGGTTGTGAGGGGGGATGGTTGGATGATTTGCCAATGAAAATGTAGATGAAGACTATCTAATTTCATAAACATAAAATAATCTATTCTATCCTAGATAGCAGCAAATTATCATAACCAAACAAGCAACTGAAATGAAACTAAACTCTACAAATAACTTCACTCGGATGGTTTTCATTAAGAATCAAATTTAGACAACATATGCATATGAATACATAACTAGAATAGTCTAGAACATATTATCCGATACATTAGCAACTCATATTCCTAGGACATAAACATAAGAAAGAATAAAAAATCTATGATAAAAATAATGATTTATTAAAAAACGTATATAGGAAATAGTATATTCTTAAAGCACGTTGAAATAATAGAAAATATACTAAAAATAGTTTATAGAAAACAACGATTTATATAATTTGTTCTCTCTATCGAAATTGGCCATGAGGACTTCTCAATATTAGCTAAAAAAATATATTTTCTCCAAATTAGCTTAGGGAATAAAGAATTCTTGAAGATCCCCTTCAAAATGGGATTCTTTGTTTATTTATTCAAATTTTGATAAGTCTTGAAAATGTCTTCTTGACTTATATAAGAACGAGATAAAATTCATTTCATCCTCCCCCACTAGCTATCGACAAGTGTTAGAATGGAGACAAAACTAAGGATATTTGGAAAAGGACGAAATAGAATACAATTGTCAACAAATTAAAATTTACTATTTCATCTTTTTCAAGTACTCCTGTATATAATGTAATCTATCCAAATCTTGAGATGGCGTAGAGTGATATGATCCTGCGGTATGAGAGTTCCTCGAGGGTAGCTTCATGTACGATTGTTTTATCAACGAGTTTCATAATGTATTTTTCCAAGGTATCCATGAATTCTTTAATCATGGTGTGTACTTTGGTGGGCTATATGAGGTGTTTCTCCATTAGCTCCATTGTCACCTTCATAGTTGATTCATTTATTTCCCTCTTGTGACTTGTGCTTTGTTGGATATTTTTGAGGAGTTCTTTCATAATGAGGGTATTTCCAAGCTCTTCAATGGGAAGGAGATGACACTTCTATGTTAAAACTTGTGTTGCTTTGTGAAGATGAGTGTATATTTATAGTGACTTATTCATCTCCTTTTCATCTCTTTTCCAAACTTGTCGACACCAATCAAGCAAATCGTAATCAATTTTTATTTCTATATCTACAAGGTGAGGAAGCTCAATAGGAGAATTTGGGTTTTTGGAGATCCATCTGTGAATATCACCTGAAACTTGATAGATGGTGGTGAGCTAGGTGTTATTTCCTTGCACTTGGATATGATGTTCCGTTACTTTGTTTTCCACCTGCTAAAAGATGTGCATTAGGAATACATGTCCATGATGGCATCTTCTAGCCGTGTCATGACTTTCTCTATACATTATTTGAATTACTTTAGTTTGCTTTCATCTATAATTACCTTCGTCAGTTGTTCTTCTAGTTCTCTC
Source organism: Picea engelmannii (assembly GCA_009831015.1). Lineage (NCBI taxonomy): Eukaryota > Viridiplantae > Streptophyta > Pinopsida > Pinales > Pinaceae > Picea > Picea engelmannii. Next base: position 478,799 of record ML789575.1, read on the forward strand.
ATTTTGGCTTCCTTTTCTCAGTTCTGGTGAAATAAATTCTTCAAGTTATGTTATGTTGTAGTGGTAAAGGCAGTGCCAATAGATGCTATGGAAAGTGGATCATCATTGACATTTTCCATTACTGGATTTTATGTAAGGATCAATAGTGTATTTCCTCCTATTATGGGAACTTTCCTCATTTGATGCTATAAAATCCTTTCAATGGATATATCATATCTAAACTTATTTAAGTTATCCACTTTTCTCAATTTATATTGGGTGCTAAAACCCTATCCCATCCCACTAAATGGAGTATGACTATTGGGACCTTGTGTTGATATTTTTGGGATGTTAGCTTCCATTCACATGGCATCATTGTTCTAATCCTCTTCATATGTTTTCTCTACTCCTCCTCTATCTCTTTAGCTACATATTCATATGTTTCTCTTTGTTTCATCGCCACTACTTATACTTTTGTGGCTACTTTTTTAGCTACTTATCTCTATTTAGCTTCACCTTTTTCCTCCTTCTTAAAAACTATGTTTTCTTTTGCTTCTACTTTATCTGATGCTGCTAAATTAGCCTTTACTTTATCCCTAGCCTCATCATCCTTCGTCTTATTTATGTTGCATCCTCCTTTTTATGAACTCTTTCATTTTTTATTCTCTTCTTATCTACTTTTTTTCTTCCTCCTTAGATGATTTAGAGTGCATGGATTTGTTGCAGTAGATTATTTTTTCATTTTGTATTCGTATTCTTTCCTTTGTGCTACTTCACGGGCCTTCTCCTCACCAAAAATCCTCCCTATAGGTTTTAATTCTTGTTTGGAAATGACTTCATCATAATTCCATGCCCCATAGTGAACATATTATTCTTCTTAAATGAATGAGGTATATTCCCATGGGAATTTTATTTCAACGCAATAGTCTTTGACTACCTTCTTGGGATCATGACTTTGGAAACTTTCTTCTTTGAAGCATAAATATAGCAATATATCCACATTTTCCTGGGATTCTTGGTGCTTGTGAATGAATATTATCTAATCCATAATGGGTGTAGGGGGAAGATTTTCTTTGTCATCATATAATGATTCCCATACTCCATGGGAGTATATGGGGACATTCGATAGCTATGTATATCCTAATATATGTCTCATTTTCCATTAGGTACCAATCCCCAATATTTATTATTATTGCTAATGTCTTATCATTCATGCAAGGGGATGGAACGCAAAAAATGAACTCATATAAAGCTGGGAAAAAGTGATCAAATATCTTATCATATTTCATCTGGTAATTTTTCTCCTAGAGCATGTTGAGATAAATTTGTATGGATGGGTGTGCCAGTTTCCATGCCCAACCCATATTAGGATATTGATGTGACATGCACATAATATCCAAAAGATATGATGAAACGTGAAAATTTAAAAATGCCCCAAGCTCGGTATCCTTAACAACTATGATAGATTCTATCATACTTGTTGATAGGATATCTTCCCAGTTGAATGTTAACCCTTCATTTTTTCAGTAGTGGATCAAGGGAATTAAGGAAAGAGTAAATGTAGAATCCTCTCACTACCCATATAGTTTTCACATTGCCACCATATATCGATAAGGTTTTCTTAGTGTCATGGTCAGATACTCACTAGATGGCCTATGCTTGACATATCTGTACGACTTGTACTAGATCCTGAACAAGTCTTTTTCTTTGTGCTTGAACCCATTGAAGAGTTATTTATCCAAGTTTTAGATTCCCTTTTCTAGGTGATATTGTTTTTCTAAGTCGATCACCTGAGATGACATTACGAAATCTCCCCTAGATTTGAGTATGTATCTATTTTCCAATCCACATGCTTGAGAGTCCATGTGATTTCATATATTAAAGGGATCACTGCAACACGAGATTCCACCCTATATATCCCTTACCTACAAATGTTATTCAATATTTGGAGTTCTCCTTGGTCATCAACTTCCATCGAGAACATTTATGTTTTGAACATTTGAGAGAATTAACCCCATTTGAGTGAGTCTCCTCTTTTCTCTATGAGTCCTGATTGTTATAGGATAATTCCGTGAGTGCAGACACAAACCGACCTCCCTAGATCCACCTGGTATCTAGAACAAAATAGGACATAATAATACACTTTCCCTAGATCTAGCCTATTGAATGAACTAAGAGATAAGGGTTATGAACATACCTTATGGTCGCTTTCCTTATGTCTCTGTTGTTCCAAGATTTGCTCCAATGCTCTTGTCCCGTCCAGATCAAAACAAAACGAACCAATCGAAGTAAAGGTAGGTTAAGATATTCAATGACTAGTCTATACATATGATCAAGGAATTATGTAATAAAGTGACATCATCTTTATGGGAAAGGGACATATTATTGTATTGCATTATTTGAAAGAGAAACTTACAACCTGAGCCTTGATGTCATAAGTCTCCTTTCGATGGCTCCTAGCTCTGACACACACACTTGCTCATGCATGAAGAAAATCAACCACATGTGATGACCTTGATGTTGTCTCTAGATTCTATAGGATCAGTCCTCCATACAGTCTTGCACTAATTCTCCAATCAATCTCTTGCTAGTTTGCTTCTTAACTTAACCTTTTCCATGAGCAATCTCCTCAATATATAGGAAGAGATAGATTAGTTACTTGGATAGGGAATGATCCCAAGATATCTGGAATGACAGTACTTGAGTAACCACTCGAAAGCCAACTCATCCTTCTAGAAGATTCCCTTCTAGAAGGTTCGATATATTTACCTTTTTCCTCTTAAAAATCATGTCCGCACCCTAACCATGAGCACAGTGCGGGAAGTTCGCACCCCAGATTAAGGTAGCTTGCGGGAAACAAGCATTCCCGCAGGTTAATGTATAAGTAGTCTGCGAACATGTTTCAAAATGTGAATCCTGGAAGAAGATAACTGTAACTTTTCTCAGGAAAGTGTCCTTGGTAAAGAGCTTGATTTTCTATCATCATGACTTCATCTTGACACCATCATAATGACCAAATTTGTGGATAACAGAATGCCCCCCAAAGTCTGAGAGCGGAACCAGTGACAGTCGATACACTTTGTAAGCTGAATTCTGTTATAGGATAATTCTGTGAGTGCGGACACAAACCGACCTCCCTAGACCCACCTGGTTTCTAGAACAAAACAGGACAGAACAATACACTTTCCCTAGATCTAGCCTATTGAATGAACTAAGAGATAATGGTTATGAACATACCTTATGGTCGCTTTCCTTATGTCTCTGTTGTTCCAAGCTTTGCTCCAATGCTCTCGCCCCATCCAGATCAAAACAAAACGAACCAATCGAAGTAAAGGCAGGTTAAGATATTCAATGAATAGTCTATACATATGATCAAGGAATTATGTAATAAAGTGACATCATGTTTATGGGAAAGGGACATATTACTGTATTGCATTAATTGAAAGAGAAACTTACAACCTGAGCCTTGATGTCATAGGTCTCCTTTTGATGGCTCCTAGCTTTGACACACACACTTGCTCATGCATGAAGAAAATCAACCACATGTGATGACCTTGTTGTTGTCTCTAGATTCTGTAGGATCAGTCCTCCATACAGTCCTGCACTAATTCTCCAATCAATCTCTTGATAGTTTGCTTCTTAACTTAACCTTTTCCATGAGAAATCTCCTCAATATATAGGAAGAGATAGATTAGTTACTTGGATAGGGAATGATCCCAAGATATCTGGAATGACAGTACTTGAGTAACCACTCGAAAGCCAACTCATCCTTCTAGAAGATTCCCTTCTAGAAGGTTTGAGATCTTTACCTTTTTCCTCTTTAAAATCTTGTTCGCACCCTAACCATGAGCACAGTGCGGGAAGTTCGCACCCCAGATTAAGGTAGCCTGCGGGAAACAAGCATTCCCACAGGTTAATGTATAAGCAGCCTGCGAACATGTTTCAAAGTGTGAATTCTGGAAGAGGATAACTGTAAATTTTCTCAGGAAAGTGTCCTTGGTAAAGATCTTGATTTTCTATCATCATGACATCATCATGACACCATCATAATGACCAAATTTGTGGATAACACTGATGTGTCATCATATAGAACTCCGAGAAATTGGGTTCCTCCTCCTACCAGCTTCCACTTCCATAAGCCTCTATGGCAGGTTCCTTTCTTGTTGTCTTATTTCATGGAAAAATTTATGAATCTAAAACAAACAACCATAATTAGTGCATAAAACCACTAGTAAACATGAAATATCAGTTCCTGTGATCATATAAGAAATGAACATTAAAGACAAATGTTCCCATGTGAATTTTCACCAGATATCTCAAGAATCACTTGTGTTAATGTTGGTAGGGATATCATTACGAGAGGATGATATAATGTTGGGAAATATGATGAATGTTTAAGTAAATGGGCTTGGTTTTGGTGAGTAAACAGGTGAATCGGTGCTCTAGTTGTTAGGTAGTATGTAGGGACATAGAAGGATTTGATGATAACTCTACAAGTTTGGGACAATAAAATTATTATAAAGGTCATCGGTGAGTGGTCAGAGGAGTTCATGTGAACTCTATCTGTGGATATCAGGGGAGTTTATTCAAGTTTATCGATGGGTTAGGGGCATTGTTACTATATACTCCATTATGGGAAGGTTAACACTAGGGTAGTTATTGTTAAGCCTCGTGGTGACTACGAACAAAGATGTAATTAAGTGTTTTGATGAGTGGTAATTTACATCAAGGAATTTAATGGGAATGATTTCAGAATGAACCCTAGCCAATCATATCATGAGTGTGAATTGGAGTCAGAGGGGATGATAACAACACCTTTGTTGTATGAAACTTCATATCAGAGAAGTTAATGGAAATATCTCTAATCTGTATTAGAGAAATTTGTAGAAACTCCTCTAATAAGGTAAGATAAGTTTGTAATAAGTTATCCAATTATGTCAAAATAGTTTTTGTTCAGTCCTTTGTTGAATACAGGTGGAGTTCATGTAAATTCCTTTGGTAGACCACTAGAGGTGATATTATTAACTCTTCTGATATAAAAAGGCACACACAAAAATAAATTAAGTCTGGAAATGGGGTTTTGATCAAGTAAAGGGAATTGTGGATTAAGAATGAAGGACCTAGGTCATTGGTACAAGGGTTAGATCTTAATCGAGAAGGGATAGGTTTAGATATTACTACATATAATGTCGAAGTGAGAAATTCCACCCACTTGTGGATCCATTCAATGGTGGTAGAATTTTCTTAAACAAGGAAGTGAAGAACTTGGAAACCATTGTACTCATTGTGCATACAAAATTGCAGTTTCATCCTAAATAAACTTGACTGATGGATATTAAAGGCTCAAGAAGGATGCTAAGTGAAATTAAGGCATATATGTTTATGGTGTCATTCAATGTAAGTGATGGGAAGAATAAGTTGTAGGGATATATGGTATTGTAGGTCCAGGGTAGGGTGTGGATTTAGGGAGAAGATGGAGATGGTTGAGATCATGTATGTCTAGGGAAGAGAAAAATCATGACTGGTAGGAATTAGGGCCTCGTGAATGTTTAAAAGGAAATACATGGGAAACTAGATTGTATGAGTAAGCCCAAGGATAAAAAAAACTAACCCTAAATGTATGGGAATATATAAATAAGAATGAGATTCATTTTAGGGTTTACCTATAAATATGACATGTGGGAACAAAGAGTATCTAGAGAATGAAAAACCTTTATAGTCACAATAGTTCTTCAGTTGGTCAATCGAAGTTCTTCTATTACTTCTCAAGAACAATGATAAAGATTGTTCGACAACACATGTATTCCAACAGATGAAGACCACCTTCAGTAACCACTCACATAAAAAGATAAAATATCAACACACTGATGTTTTCACGTGGAAAAAACCCTACGGGGAAACACCCAATCCCCCTCCAACGTGGCCACTTGGAGTAGTTTATTAATGCAAAGAAAAATATTACAAAGAGATTTTACAAGAGAGTCTCTCACAATCGATCATCGGTAAATGACCCTCCATGCTATTTAAATAAAGATCATGTACCAATCGAGTGTTAAGCCATGGATCAATGGTCATTAAGATCGATGAGAGTATGAAAGATGAGATCACTCTATGTTGGGAACATATCGTGACCGTCGGATTTCCTAACTACAAATGCATACTAATGCATACAAGAGAAACATACTAGAAAACACACTTTTACCTAATGAAACAATAGACCGGGTAGATCTTAACTAACTCCTAAGTATCTAAATATCCTAACATCCCCCCTTAAGAACATATTGGGATAGGATTGAAGTATTTACAATAGTGACACAATAGGACAAGGAAGGAGGAATTAGAGCCTATCCCACTTTAATGAAAACTTATTGAACTCCTAACATAGATCGAAGTTTGGAAAACTTCACTTTTGTAAGAGTCTTTGTGAAAATGTCTGCAACTTGATCTTCTGTAGGGAAAAAGAGCACTTCAATAACTTGATCATGAATGAGCTTTCTGATGAAGTGCATGTGTATCTCTATGTGCTTTATACATTGATGTTGAACTGGTTCTTTGGCAAGCTTGATGGCACTCTGATTATCACACCAAACACTGTTTGGATGATGGTGCTGGAATCCAAACTCTGAAGGGATCTATCGAAGTCACAAGGTTTCCTGAATTGAATTTACCGCCTCTCGGTACTCTACTTCTGCTGAAGAAAGTGCAATAACATGTTGTTTCTTACAGGCCCATGTGACAGGTCCTGAACCAAGGATGGAAACATAACCTGCAGTATAACATAACCTGCAGTAGACTTCTGATCATTAGGGTCACTGGCCCAATCTGAATTAGTGAAACCAACCAATAAAGGAGTCCCCACTAAGTTGTAATGTATCTTGAACTGAATTGTACCATGAACATAGAGATGTATCCTTTTAGCTTATTTGCAATGGATTTCATGGGGCATTTGCATATACCGGGCAACAAGACCAACAAAAAAGGAAAGATCAAGATAGGTATGAGTCAAGTATAATAGGATACAAACTAATTGACGATACAAGGTGGCATCAACTCCAGGAGAAGTATAGCTGGCAGTAATCTTGACTCCAAACTGGAAGGGAGAAGGGTTTGGTTTAAAATCATCCATGTGAAAGTGACGAAGAAGGTCACAAGCATACTTAGACTGGAAAAGAAAAATTCCTTCATTGGTTTGCAAAACTTGGAGGCCAAGGAAACAATGCAAAAAGCCTAAGTTCGTCATTTCAAATTTCTTCTTAAGGATGGTTTTCACATGGTTTAAAAGTTTTGAGTCACTACTAGTAAGGATAAGTTCATAAGCATAAAGAACAAGGATTATGAGATGGATTCCTACTTTCTTGGTATAGACATTAGGATCAAAATGGCATCTAGAGAATCGAGTGACAATAAGAAAGCTATCCATTTTGGCATACCAAGAGAAGGGAGCTTTCTTGAGACCATAAAGAGATTTCTTGAGGCGAAAAACAAGGCTAGAATCATTATGGACATAGCCAGGAAGTTGTTCCATGTAGATTTATTCTAGCAAATCTCCTTGCAAGAAGGCAGATTTAACATCCATCTAATGGAACTCCCATTTATGTGAGGCAGAAAGGGCAAGAACAAGGTGGATGGAATTCATTTTTGCTACGGGGGAAAAGGTTTCATTATAGTAAATTCCTTCAACTTGGGAAAATCCTTTGGTAACTAACTGAGCCTTGTGTGTTTCAACACTTCCATCTAATTCATACTTAATTTTATAGACCCATTTACATCTAACAAGTTTTCTTCCTTTTGGAAAAGGTACAAGATCCCCAATATCGTTTTCCATTAAAGAACAATACTCTTCATTCATTGTTGTATACCAAACTAGATGACCTGAAGCTTCTGCAAATGTCTTTGGATCATGAGTTTCTGAAACTTGAGACAAAAGAGAGGAGGCTCACTGGAACTATGAACATGTTCGACGTTGATCTAAAGGATCACCGACAATGTCACCAACTGCTTCTCTTGTTGAATGAACCCATCTAGGAAGCAGTGGAGTTGGTGCTAGTTTAGGTTCAAAAGACTCACCTGGAGGAGGCTGAGCAGGAAGAGGTGCATTTTCATCTTCAATGTTATCATATGAAGAAGACATAAGATCATAAGAAGGCACAAACGTCGAAGATGGCTCGCAGGACGAAGAAGGCACACATGTCGAATTAGGCTTGCAGACCAAGATATTTTCATCAAATTTAACATATCTTCTAATAATAATTTCATTACAATGTGATTGAAGAAGTCTGTAACATTTGACATCTTCAGAATAACCAACAAATATACACTTCTCACTTTTAGGCTGCACTTCTTTCCTTTTCTCATCAGAAATGTGAGCCCATGCTATATTGTCAAATACATGGAAGTGACTTACATCTGGTTTAATTTTAGTCCAAGCTTCTTCCAATGTTATATTTTTAAGAGACTTTGTGGGAGTGCAATTTACTATGTAATTTTCACATTTGATGGCTTCCACACAATACTTTAGACTTAATCCCTTACATTGTATCATATAATTAGCCATTTCTTTTAATGTGTGGTTATTTCTCTTAGCAACACAATTTTGTTATGGTGTATATGGAACATTTTGTTTCATTTGGATTCCCTATGTAAGGAAGTAACTTGTAAAATTATTGTTCACATATTCGCCTCCATTATATGTTCTTAACCTTTGAATTTAATGTCCATATTGATTTTCTACAAGGGCCTTGTAGGCCAAAAACTTGTCAAAAACTTCGATCTTAAGTTTTAAGAAGTAAAGCCAAGTACGTCTGAAAAAGTCATCAATGAAATTTAAGAAATACTTGCACCTAGAAAACAAAGAAGAAGAAATTGGACCACACAAACCAATGTGAACAAGCAACAAAGGACCCGAGGCGTGCCAAGAGGCACATTTGTCAAAATTCTCCAAGAGGCACAAACACCATCTCTACATGAAACAAGAGGAAGACCAGTCACCATCTATTGATTACATAGTTTCTACAATGAGTGTTAGTTTAGATGAACAAAACACTCATGCCAAAGTTTGATCAATTCGTAGCTATGAGAAACAAAGACTGATGAAAAATATGATGACCCAAAGTTGTCAAATTTGTACAACTTGGTAATATCATCAGCAATTCCAGTTGCAAGAATATGGTTAGGATCTTTTAGATCCTTGATTACAACTTGGTGAGGTGAAAACTCTACGACTTTACCTTCACCTAAATGAGTGATTTGATATACTGATAGAAGGTTACAAGAAAGACTTGGAACACATAATACATCATTGAAATGACCATTTTCTACTTGAACTGTTCCAGATCCTTCAACACTAAGAGATCTATCATCACCAAAAAATATTTTCTTGGTGTAAAATTCATTTAGAGTGGAAAATATGGCTCTATCCTTAGCCATATGATAATATTCTCTAGAATCAATAATCCATTCATCAGAAGTAGAAGTAGAATTAGAATTTGTATTGAAAGAGAAACCAAGAGCAGAAAGTGCATGTCCATGAGATGAAGAAGAAGTAGAATCAATACTAATGTTCTGCTTCTTCATCTCTACTTCTAAAGCTACCATATTTTTGAAACATTTGGACTCATCATGACCATCTTTATCACAAAAGTTGCAATGTCTATTAGTATTCTTACTTTTATATTTTTCTCCTTTTTCACCATTAGGAGCGGAAGTTGTCTCAGTGGGTTTGGGACCCTTTTATTTCTTGTTGTTGTGGCGAGGATGTTGTTTCTTGGTATTCTTGGGTTTATCCTTATGATGGACAACCAAGGATTTGTTGGAGGTACCTGTAGTGTTGATCACTCCAATTTGTACTAGCTTATCTTGCTCTCTAATCAAAGCATCACAAAATTTTTCAATACTCGGTTTTTGATAAGCTTCCCCTAGAGTATCTTGCATGTCATAAAAGGTAGACACAAACACATAGTATGCACTACCTAGCTTAGAAATAATAATATATATGCAACGATCTTCATCTATCTTTATCTTACATTCTCCACATAAAGTTCTAAGTGTTTTAGACTTAGATAGATTGTCTTCAATGCAAGAAAAATCACTTGGACTTAAAGTTAGTACTTCATTTTCTAACTGTTGTTCTCGAATAATATTGTGTTTACCAAACACATATTCAATCTTTTCCCAAGCTTCCTTGAGTTTATCAACTGATTAAAGGTTGAAACTTAAATCAAGAGAGATGGGCATTCTGATTAATCCACGTGCTTCGTCATTCCTATTATCCCATTTGGCTTTCTTATCACCATCAGTGGGTGTTGTTTCCTTTCCCAAGGTAATTCGGTACAAGCCTTTACTTCTAAATAAATCCTCCATATGGGATTTCCAATGGAAGTAGTTGGTGCTGGTAAGTAAGAGAATACTTGTATAAGCCATATTAAATATGTAGATAATAAATATTTAAAAATTGAAACTGATGATTTGAATGGAAAGAGCTCAAAAAATAATGTGATTTAAAAAAAATCGGCATTGAAAATGGACTTCGGATGTGAGAGTTATGCCCTTTTAAAAAAAAGGCATAAGCGGTAACCAAAGGACCATGTGGTAGTGTAAGTTGCTTTATGAAGTGACCCACTTTTATAAAGAGAATTGGGGCTCACTTTTACAAAGAAAAGATGCATGAAAAATAAATAACTCTAAAATAAAATATTAAATCTACTTATAGTGATTCACTTTTATACTTGAAGTGAAATACACTTTAGAATTTTATTATGAACTTTCTTAAAAAAAAGTAACAAGAGAGACTTGAACTCAAGACCTCTTACATAATAAGACAAATTTTAACCAAATGGTATAGAAAAACATATTGTAGTGTTCATAAGGAGGATTGGGGTTGTTGTTGTTGTTGTTGAATATGACCTTGGAGAGCGTGCAAAAAAAAACTCTTTTCACACAAGAAAAAAAATTCACTTCTCTATGACAACAAGGGTTAGATCTCGGTTAGCTTACACGAAAGATGCACATTTTCCTATCTATTTATGATTTGTTGAGATCGCATAGGGTGCGGGGAAAAGAGAATACGCAGATCTAAAAGAGTATCAACCCAAAAATAAAAAGATACAAAACTGAAATAAAATGAAAAATACTTCTCTGAAAAAAATTTAAAAAATGCATATTCAAACTTTATACCTCCAGATATGACTGTAATGGTTGTATCTTGGGAAAATGGAAACCTTTTTGAGTGAAAAGAAAAATGTTCCTAAATTAAATGAGTGCTCTAGACACAATGTAACAATCCTCTCAGTTAAGAAATGTACAAAAATGACATAAAATGGATATGAGACAACTCGACTTCACGATATCGATCTACAACAGGAGCGGGTCTTCAAACAGGGTCTAGTACCATGTTAAAAAACATAGGTATTCCAATAGATAATAAACACCTTTAGTAACCACTCACATAGAAAGATCAAAGATCAACACACCGATGTTTTCACATGGTAAAACCCTTATGGGGAAACATCCACAGCCGCAACCAATGCATCCACTTGGAGAAGTTTATTAATGCAAAGAAAAAGATTACAAAGAGATTTTACAAGAGAGTTTCTTAAAATCGATCATCATAAAATGACCTTCCATGCTCTTTAAATAGAGATCATGGACCAATCGGTTGCTAAGCCACAGATCAATGGTCATTAAGATCAAGGAGAGTATGAACCATCAGATCACTCTATGTTGGGAACATATCGTGACCATCAAATTTCCTAACTACAAATGCATACTAATGCATACTAAAGAAATACACTAGAAAACACACTTTTACCTAAAGACACAATAAACCAAGTAGGTCTTAACTAACTCCTAAGTGTCTAAATATCATAACAAAAAAAGGTGGGGGGAGTCTTATTTTTATAGAGTGGGTGAATCATTCAATGTGGTTGGGGGAGTTAAGATGAAATTGACCAGTGTCAAGGTTCACATTATACTCGAGGAAATGTTTAGAAGAGCTCTGAGTACACTAGAGGAGAAGGTGGGAATGTCTTTGGTATGCATCATATCACATAACGGTAAGTGTGTCAGTTTCATTGCTTGTGTTTCAGAGAGTCTTATGTAAAGTGTGTTGGTCAAGATCTCAATGTATCGAATAGGTTTTGGTAAACTCCTCTATTTCAACTGGTGGATTTTATAAGAACTCATTCTATTAAGTTAGAGGAGATATTATTATCTTTATCGGTTTTCCATTGTTCCTTTCGACAAACTTCAGGGAAATTCCTTCAATGTACTGGACAACTTCAATGGAAATCCTCTGATGTATAAGAGGACTTAATTGGAACTCCTCTAGTATTTACCAGAGGAGATAAGAAGAACTCATATAATAAAAAAAAGAATGATTCTCAAATATTTGTCTAAGTACTAAAAAAAAAAATTCAACCATAAAGTGACCTGGTCAAAGAGAGATAATCAAAGATCAAATTTTAGGAAACTTTTCAAGTCGAGAAATATATCATAGAGAAAAGGAGGGGTCTCATTTTCTTGGAAAAGAAGTGTCTTTCCAAGAAAGGATCCAAGAGAAAGGGAATGTGTTGATGCTTTGCAAAATCGATTCTTTGTCATTGTTTAACTCATGAGGAAGAAGAGAGTTTTCTTAATAATTTCCACAGTGGAGCATGTGGTGGTCATATTTGTGGGTTGGGAAAAACCCAAAAAATCATGCACACTGGATAATGTTGGCCGACAATCTTCAAGGATTATGTTGAGGTGGTCAGAATATGTTACCTTGTCAAGTCTTATCTAGGAAAATGTGGGCATATCCTTCTCCTTTTTTTTTGGTCTTCACCATTGGCCTCTTCACTAAGAGGTGGGTAGATTTTATGACATCTCGCATGCCTTCAGCTAGGGTGAGTCGTTATATTATCATGGTAATCAAATACTTTATGAAGTGTATGGAGGCCATGCCTACATTTGTAACCACCCTCCTGGCTAAGGACATCTACTTAGTCAATTGGTGAATTTTTTTTTTAAAGTGTGTGCGCGTGTGTAGAAGAAACAACCCCCTCGACTCTAAGTCAACACTCGAACCGACAGGACGCAAGTAAGACGAACACAATCAATACGACCCAACATATCATAGTGACAACAAGAAGCAAATGCCCCCGAACCGGAGGTGGGCAACTAATGGCTGTAGGCAGAGACAGACACCAGGGGTTAGGCACAGTACTGTCACAGAATGAAAGAATCCGTCAGTAGAGTCGCAGTAGTGGAACTGTGCCTTTAAACAGCCCGAGACTACTGATGCGGCTCAGAATGTGTCGCAAGAGTGGAACTGTGCCTTTAAATAGCCCGAGACTCTTGATACGGCACTGGAATCCTTTCATCGGATTACACACAGACATACATACCAAGCTGCAAGAGGAGTCTATATCCCGCCCGACACGGACCGACTACGCAATACAAACCACCAAGGACTACCAGATCAGGGACAACAATAAGCACGACGCATTGCATTTTTCTAATGATGGTCAGAATGAGCCACAACATCCATACCCTAAAGGTAAACCCCGACATTACACTCTTATCATTAACTTGCCCTTCCTACCCGTTTATTACCAGACCTTCTAATAACCTAACACAATAGCATTGCAAATTAGACATTGGCATCTACACTTCAATTTAAACGAAGATTATCCTTGCAATTTATACTCCATCAAGAACATTTCAAGTAAGCAATTATTAACATTGCGATTGGCCTCATATTTTTAACCTGCTAAGTAGAAGAATTATTTATTTTGCGAATCAACACATTATTGCCCCGACAAATTTCACAATCCTACTATTGCAATTTAACGAGTATACCAAGGCAATAAAACAATTATTAATTTTGCGAATCAAACCATTACATTTATTGCCATTCGAACAAG
>ML789576.1:11210-28518 GCA_009831015.1 Picea engelmannii
TCTAAAAGATTTCACCTCCTTCAAGTGCTACCATATTCTCAGAGACTCAAATAAAGAAGCAGACAAACTAGCCAATGAAGGCTGCCTTCTGTCCCAAGGAGAACTCAGTGTAAATGGTGGGGACCCAGTTAAAAAATGTATTCTTTGAAAAGGACAGCAGCTTGCAAAAGAATGTAGATGGCAGCAAACGCTTGAGAAAGACAGCTGGAACAGAAGCTGAAACACAATGCTGAAACACAGATGCTGGAACACAGAAGCTGAAACACAGTGCTGAAACAGTTCTGGAGATTATGCTGAAACACAGGGTTGCAGTAGTTGAAATAAAGTTGTTGTTACATATGTTGAAACACAGTGCTAGAACAGTTGTTGAAACACAGTTTGTTACATATGTTGAAACACAGTTTTGCCACATATGCTGAAACACAGTTTTGTTACATATGCTGAAACACAGCGTTGGAACAGATGCTGAAACACAGTGCTGGAAATTATGCCGAAACAGCGATGGATATTATGCTGAAACAGTGATGCATCACAATTTGTAATTGAATTTGTGGCTTCGCCACCCCTCTAATAAAAACTATAACCGTTTTCGTTAAAAAAAAAAAAAGATGTTTATTTTTAATAAATTTTTATTTTTATTATTTTGGTGGATAGAATTTGATGATGCAGGGAGTAAGGGTTTTTATTGATTCGGAATTTTGATTAAATTTTTTATAACTTGGATTGATGTAAAATTGAGAAAAAAATGAAGGTATCATTTGATCATGTATAACACTTAAATTATGATGGTATTCTAATTATGTCTAAAATCCATCGAATTTTTATCAGATTTGTGGTTCAGAAGAGAGTTTTTTTGGTACAAGATTAATTTTATCCTTATGAACATTGAAGAATGTGATAGAAGAAAGAGTGTGATGAGAAGCATGCATAATGAACATGGGTGAAAAAAAAATTGCACTAGAGAAGGGAGCATGAAAAAATTGTGTTGCATACAATTATGGTTTAGGCACATGTGAGAAGAGTGCATGGCTAGTGCATAATAGTGAGTGTGCATGATGTGTGTGGCAAGAGTGTGTTAGAGTGAAAACACACCGAGGGAAGACGAAGGGTCATTGTAGGCATTTAAGTGACACAACGAATTGAAGAACTCCAGAGGAAGCTAAAAGATTAAATAGAAGCTAAAGAGTTCAAGAATATAGATGAAGAGTTGAGGAAGCTCAACAATCAACCAAAAAAATAATAAATAGAAAAATTGTCCTTTAATTCAAGTTGAAAAGGAAGTTAGTTAGACATGGAAGATGTCACTCTAATTCCTCTTAAACACGTCAATCCATCTTCAACTAGTCACACTCTTCACTTTAGCGCTATGCAACACTAGTAAAGGAGTTCCCTTATCTACAATGCAATCCCTCATGCAATCCCCTTTCCATATCATGCTCCAACATAGGCAAGGGAAGCTCTTCTATTAAGACCTAACGATTTCTAGTTATTAGCAATGGCAAATGATTTCTCCAACATTCACAGGTAATTTTGGTCATGAATTTCATATGTGTATGGAAAAAACTCTAAAAGGAGAATGTTAGTACTAGCGGTGTTTAAGTTGTTGTTGCTAGGTTCATCTATGATCATTTCCTGAGAGGTTGAAGGATACATATAGTTGAATCCTATAATATCATGTGTTGCACCATTTGGGTGGTACGAGTATCTAAAACTCTTTCAAACTATTTGTTTTCTTATGCTTCTTCAATGCATCTTTCAACAACTCATTGTATTGTGGGTGACTAGATAGGTGTTAACATGCTATTTTGAATGAAGTATTGACATGCTTGAATATCCAATCGAGAATTACATCTATGGTAGGATAAATGTTTCCTTCTGCCAAGAGCCATCACAATGCAAAGATGCTCTCTCTGTGACTGTATAGCACAAAGTCTAAATAGTTATTCAATCTTGGGAGGCATGTAACGTACTCGGACCCAACTCAATTGGTTCGTTGTTGGGGCATTGGCTTCAAAATTTCTCCTTCCCATCACAAACAGATTCACCAGTAATGCATAGTTTAGTTCAGAAAGGAAATATATAAACTATTGATGCATACTATGATGGAAATAATGCATCGTAAAATTAATCACACTCAAAATTACATTATTTTGCAGAGTTCATGCATGAGACAACTAATGCAAGATATTATAGATATAATATAGAGAGAGAGAGAGAGATGAGCATCATTAACGTTATTATGTTTTCCCACTACAATAATGGATTTCATGCAAGAGTTTCATTCTCATATATAAATGGCAATCATCATCGAATTAATAAATTGTGTCCCATAGTATAGGTCCCCTTATCACATATAGCCTAGCTATCCTAGCAAAAGAAGGGTTGATCAAGATACTATATTCATCCTTAAATTGTAGAGCTTAGGGACTTGGATAAGCAATCGTGTGTGTGTGTGTGTGTGTGTGTGTGTGTGCGTGCGTGTGAAGTAGCCAAAGTGAAATGTTGTTCCTTCAAAGCAAAGCCTCATGTTGATGGGATAAAGCCCAAGAACTGGCCAATGACTTGTCCAAGAAGGATTTCTTCACAACCTACATAGGGGCAAGCTCACTCAATTGCAATCCAGAAAGGGACGACTTTCTGATAGGAAAGGAATACTTCATGGAGTCAATAAATATCTCCTAATATGGCAAAGGATTTTAGTTAGTGAGTTATGATTGACTTGTTAGAGGGAAGAAAGTTGACAATGTTTGGGTGAAGATTAGTGGGGAGATCATCATTCCCTTTTATGGAGGATATGAAAGTAGTGAAAATGAGTGAGAAGCTCTCTACACTTAGTGAAAATGAAGTTCAATAAGGTCAACACAATTGGTAAAGTCCTTTTAAAAACATAGACAAAGCATTCATACCATCCAAACATCCAGGAAATTAATTGTAAACATTCTAATCTTGCCCAATTACTCATCACATTCAAATAACTCATAACAAAGAGCAATAATATTTAAATGGATAACATATAATTAACAAACAACAAGAATAATACTTATCTATCTTGGAATTCAACACCAACGGGTTGCAAACAAATGCTTTTCCACTCAACCATAGGCACTATATTGTCGATGCCACCCACAAGTTGGGGCTATGAGACCATAAGGTGAATTCCTACAAGTTGATTATGAACTCTCTCTGACACAACACAACCCATAATTCTTAGGCATGTGGGAAGTTATCACTCTTATTACTCTCAAACACATCATTTCATCTTCAACTAGCCATACTCTTCCCTCTTAGTGTTTGCACAATGTAGGTAAAGGAGTTTTGTTATCTACAATACATTCCCTTTGACAAGCCCCTTTCCCTCTAGTGCTCTAGTACAGGAAAGGGAATCTCTTCTGTTAGGAACGACTGGTACTTTTCTAGCATTCATATGTAGCTATGGTCATGGTTTCTCATATGCATGGCTACAACAATGAAAGGAAAATGCACAAGAACATGATGGTCTAGGTAGAATGAGAGTGAAAAAATGAACCGAGTACTTTGCACAGTGAAAATCAAGGATTATATATTTCAAGCATGCATTAGCACCATGAGCCTTCCAAAGAATCTCACATATCTTAATTTGGACAACTAACTCTCAAAGTTGTCAATTATACTTATTTAACATAGGAAAAGGTTGGAAAACTTAGGGTAAAATATAGAAAGTAATAAAATTTTATTATTTATCTCTTAGCCCATGTAGCTCCCTTTCTTCCTCTTGTTAGAATTAATGCTTACTTTAGAGATTAATTTTGGTTTGTTAGACCTAGTTAGTGTTGATATTATGGTAGTTGCGAGAGGTATTTACCTCCAAGTGTAAACCTAACAAGAATAGAATATTTCGGGAAGCAAGAAGAAGCCCTAATAAGTTGGCTAATAACCCTAGAAGACAAGTCGGCTCAAGAGGATAATTTGTAGTAGGTTATTAGCCTCCAAGAGAAGAAGTCAGCCAGAAGAAATATTATATACTAAGTAAATAGACACCCAGAATGAGAAGTCGGCCCAGGCAGTTAGCCAGAATTAGTATAAATACATGAGGCCAATCTTCATTCTAGCAGGCATTCTCAGAATTGCAGAGCAACACTTGTGCTCACTGCAGTTTCCCAGTTTGTGCGCAAGTTTGGAGAAAAGTTGTCGTTGCAGCTGCTGCAATTAGCAGATTTCGGTTTTGGCTTGGACTATCTCTTGGTTATGGTTTGGACTATCTGATCAGCTCTTGTTTGGTGCGCTATCCTTGGAGAAAGGTGTGCTACCCTTTGTTTGGCTATCTAGCCTAGGGTTTGCTTACGGAATGATTCTCTGTCAAGGTTAAGGTGCTTGGAGGGTGCCTTTGGCCTATGGTTGGGTGAAAATAGTGATATTGTCGATGGTAAAACGAGCACATCCATTATATTCTAACAGGTTATGGGCCCACACCTCCTTCATTCAGTCTAACTACTGGAAGGAAGCATAGCCATAAGGATATTAAGCTCATTGAAGAATTGTCGCTAGGATTTCTAGCAGGAGCAGTCACCAAAGCACTGCAACTAGGGTTATTAGCAGGTGTAAATGCAGAAACCCTAATCCTCTCGTAGAGGCACCTTAAGTGAAGGGATTGACCTAATTTTAGGATAGACCAGTGTGCCCTAGCCTAGCGCATCTCCTGGTACTCTCAGCAAGCCAAGACGTCAAGTTTGAGTTTTTTGGTCAAATCTAGGGTTGACCAAGTCAAAGAAGCCATGACCTACTCAATGAAGTCAGAAAAAAAGTTAGATGGAGCTTCTAACTTCAGAGCATGGCAGACAAGGATTGACCTCATCCTTGCCAAGAATAAAGTGTTGGATATCATGAAAGGAAAGATCGTGAAACCAGAGTTTGAAGAAGGAAAAGAGAAAGAACCGCAGAATGTTGAAGTTATGGAAAAGTTCAAAGATGGTGACATCAATGCCATGAGTATCATAGTGGACTCTATAAAAGACCACTTGATACCCTACATCTCCCATCTTGACTCATCGAAGAAGATGTACAATGCCCTAACAAACCTCTTTTCAGTCAGAAACATTGGACAAGTAATGAGTCTGAAGAATGAGCTCTGTGACATGAAGATGAATGATGATGACAACATAACATCATACTTTGTGAGAATCTCCCAGTTAAGAGATCAACTACAAGCTATTGAAGAGATCATTTCAGAGAAGGAATTGGTAAACATAGTACTCAATGGTCTTCCCAAGACATGGGATGCATTTGCTGCAAGTATGAACACAAGGAAGGAGTACCCTACATTTGAAGAACGTTGGACTTGTTGTGCTCAAGAAGAATTAAGGATCAATGCAAAAGAGAAACCCCAAAAGAAGTATGATGATCAAGCCTTTACAACAAGATTCAAGAATTTAAGGAACAAAAGGAAGTTTGGTTCAAGGAAGAAGCCAAATCAAGAGAAAGACATGTTAGAAATACAATGCTTCAACTGTCGAAAGTATGGTCACTACAAGAATCATTGTCCCGAGCTAAATAAAAGGAAGGGGACACATGAAGCATCAGTTGTGAAAGAAAAGGAACCTACAAGAAGACCAAGCAGGATAAAACAGACTTCTTCTTCTAAGACAAGGTAACAATACTCTTCATAGTTCTTGTACATACCATGTTTTATGTACATATCTTGCATATCTACTTCTTAGAAGATAATATGTTCAAAGAGAAACTATGCTTATGGAAGAACAACAAGATAAGCACTGCTATCACTATGACTGTAAGACAAGCTGCAAGATAAGCCGAAATCAGAAAGAAACCTAGAAGAAGTAAAGACAGAAAGAAATCAATAATCAAGAGGAAAATGGAAAAAAAGTTGTAACACTTTGCAGAAGGCAATAAAGATGCAGACGAAAGCATGGACTTGTTTAGATGGAGAGAGTCATTTATATAAAGAAGAGCATGTATTCATACATGAAGCAAGGATTAGGAGAGAGCTAATTCTATGATCCATTGAAGATGATGTAGTATATATCCATGGTAGCAACCATGAAAAGCAGTACGTGTTCAGTTCGACCTTAGAAGAAGTCTTCTTCGAAAAAAAGCCTTAAAGTATCCCTGGTTGTCCATCCACATCCGTGATCCTATGATGAAAGAAAGAAGTGGAATCTCTAGGGCATGGAGTTTATAAGAAATGCCATGGACCCAAGAGCTAAAGAGAAACATGAGGAAGAACATGAAGATTCCAAGAAAGAAAGAAGAGCCATAACAACCAGTCATTGTATCAAGAATCACAAGATTACCATCCTGATATGAACTCACTAGAAGCAATCAAGTAGAGGAACTGAAAGTTGTGATGAATAACATTGTATGGAAGACTTATGAATGAAATCATTGCGAGATCTAGAACTAGAGGTTCTCCTATATGGAGGGAAAATAATATGATGATTACTCGTTCTAGTAAACCAGACATACCTCTACATAAGTCATTATATCATCTGCAATATCCATGGGTTGTAGTTTCAAATAAAGTCAAAGACTATTCTCCAAAGAAATTGAACAAAGAGCGTATGAAGAGCAACCTCAAAGCTTTGAGGCATACCAGAAAGAGACCCTTGTATGCAAATAGAAGAAGACAACTTGGTGGAGAACCTCCAATGCACAACAGAAGCGTGGTGAACATTTTCGATAACAGAGATATTGTATCAGAATAATTACTCAAAAGATCAGGATGATGGATTGCCAATCCATGACAAAGATCTCATGATGACAGAAGAAGTGCCACGTGGATATGTTCCAGTTTGACCCTTGCCACGATGTTGTGAGCTATCAGGAACCAAAGAGGAATCTAACAACGATATACTTTATTGATCAGAGCTATGTGAAGCCTTTAGAGAAAACCAGTGTTCTAGACCAAAGTACATTTGAGATCAAGCATTACATTATCCATGATGAAGTCCTGAAAGGAGAAAGTGGTTCTCCAATACATATCTCCACAAATGAGCAGATAAGCAGACATTTTGGTAAAGCTTCTATCCAAGATGAAAGAGTTTGCGTACTCAAGTTGGAGCTCGTGGAGACGACTTCCTCATTGGAAAAGGAAGAGATGACTCCCAAGTTAGGAGGGAACATTGATGTGTTATTGATTTATGGACACTCATTTTCAGTTCAAAAAATGGTCCAGGATGAACAATTCCTTTCCAGTTCGGAAAGTGGTTTGAGATTTCTGACGAACAGGCATTTTTCCAGGTCGGAAAATTTTCCAAATCGAACGGTCATTTTCGTAATGGAAATGGTTTGATGGATTGTTGATGTACCATAGACAACGATTTCCCACTATGGTTATCATGGGGAATGGTCTGGGGCAGTCTCTCTTCTTGAGGGTTACTCAAGAAGACTGGTCCGCCTCGCCGGACAACGATTTCCCATTGTGGTTAACATGGGGAATGGTCCATTTTTGGGGTTGGTACAGGACAGTCATTTCCTTTGGAAATGTTCTAGACAGTCATTCCTTAGGGCAGATTCATTCTCTCCAGGTTGCACTTTGTTTAGTGTCGTAGGAATGGCCCAGGGTGGGGAACTGTCCAGGTTCAACAATCAGGGACAGGCATTCCTTAGGGCAGATTCATTCTTTCCAGGTTGCACTTTGTTTAGTGCCAAAGGAATGGCCCAGGGTGGGGAATGGTCTAGGCTCAGAAATCAGGACAATTATTCTTCCTTGCTTGAGAAGAATAGTACAGATATCTCATCATTGATGTTTGACCTTCTAAGGGCAGATGCTCTTCCAAGATCTCACGGATGTGAGTGGAAGAATGACCCAGATGATTCAGTTTATATCATAACATTGTTTCTGTGCAAGTTGATATCAGATGATTGTTATGAAGATTGCATGTCTCTAGACAATAGATGTATACTATTGTGGTGGATGTGTTCCATTGTTTGTGACTATATGTCACTGATCAAGTACCTGTGTGCTACTTGGTGTGGTAGTGTACCACTGGATCGTAGTTGTGTACTACTATGGATAGACACAGTTGTGTTCTATTGAATGATATTGTTCTGATTACCTTGAAAACTATCAGCAGTATTGAAAATGATTATTAGCTAGATGGATGATCAATGGAAAGAGATTTCCTAGACGAAAAATGGTTCACGACATTTATTCTTCTAGGACACATGTCTAGATTATTAGAATGGCTCTTGTGTCACTCTGTGGTGTGAGTGACTTATCCAGCATCATGTCTAATTACTCATATGGAGTATGGTTTTGAGAGATGATGTAGTTGATGACATTGATGGTGATGATGGTGCTCATGATCTAGTCATGAGATAGTCTATACAACTATGTTGATGCTACCGGGTGAATGGTATGTTTGTGCTCAAGACCATTACCTGTAATACCTCCCTAGCTAGGAGGGAGTGTTGATATTATGGTAGTTGCGAGAGGTATTTACCTCCACGTGTAAACCTAACGAGAATAGAATATTCTGGGAAGCAAGAAGAAACCCTAATGAGTTGGCTAATAACCCTAGAAGGCAAGTCAGCTCAAGAGGATAATTTGTATTAGGTTATTAGCCTCCAAGAGAAGAAGTTAGCCAGAAGAAATATTATATACTAAGTAAATAGACACCCAGAATGAGAATTCGGCCCAGACAGTTAGCCAGAATTATTATAAATACAGGAGGCCAGGCTTCATTCTAGCAGGCATTCTCAGAATTGCAGAGCAACACTTGTGCGCACTGCAGTTGCCTAGTTTGTGCACAAGTTTGGAGGAAAGTTGTCGTTGCAGCTGCTACAGCTAGCAGATTTCGGTTTTGGCTTGGACTATCTCTTGGTTATGGTTTGGACTATATGATCAGCTCTTGTTTGGTGTGTTATCCTTGGAGAAAGGTGTGCTACCCTTTGTTTGTCTATCTAGCCTAGGGTTTGCTTCTGGAATGATTCTTTGTCAAGGTTAAGGTGCTCGGAGGGTGGCTTCGGCCTATGGTTGGGTGACAATAGTGATATTGTCGATGTTAAAACCAACACATCCATTATATTCTAACAAATAGTTGTGAGAGATCTTCTCCAACTATCAGATCTTATTTATGTGTGTGTGGTTAAGAGATTCCCAAATAAGTTTGTTAGGTTGTTGAGGGAAAACTTTATGTATAAACATGTGTGCTTGGTTTAATTAAAAAATGCAGTTCAGTTTTGTGTGTAAACAATGTCTTCTTATCCATTTTCTGATTTGGTATCAGAGTTGGTTGCTTTGGGCTAACTCCCTCACGGGAGGGTCCAAGAATATCAAAAATATGTGAGATGTAATTTCTGTAGTATAGCGTAGTTGGTAGCGTAGGAGAGTGATTGTTGGAGTGAAGTGTTTGTTTGAGTGTTCTTGTTTTGGATTGAGATTGTCGTATATCTGAACTGGGTTGTTCTCATAGGTTTCAGATGAGGCCGCAAAACCGCATTGAATAACAACATTTGTGCATGTAGAGAAGGATTTATCACAATGGGTATGAATTACTTCGTTTTGTTTATAGTTATTATTGTGGGAGTTGGATGGATTGGATATGTGACAAAAGATTTTCCCAAATACATGTGCAATCCTTCCTCGCTTCAAGGTTTGGGATTGAACATTAATGATTTTACCTATTGCCATAAGTCTTTGTCATTTATTGAACATGAAAAAGACTTAGTAAGTAGATTGACATTGACGGAGAAAGCTCGACAGATGGGGGATAATGCAAGCAGAGTGAAAAGGTTGGGAATTCCCAACTACTATTGGTGGTCAGAGGCATTGCATGGAGTCTCTAAAGTGGGTCATGGTGTCCATTTTCAATCCCATGTACCTGCTGCAACCAGTTTTCCTCTCATCATTTTGTCGATTGTTTTGACCACAACGAAATGTGATGGGATTTCTTCGTGGAGTGAAGCAAGTGTTAAGGAAACTAGATTCCCTTTTCTCTTGTGGAAGAAAATAAAGTGAACCGATTTTTATATTAGTTAATTATTGTGTTAAATATATTAGTGTTATGTATGTTATATTTATTTTTTGTAAGACTATGACCACAGTGTGTTATAAGTTGGTGTTTCTTGTTGTCCTTCGATGCTCCAAGAACAACGGTTACAAGTTATCTTTATGTGTGTGTTTGTGTGTACGTGAAAAAAGGTCAAGTTGTAGAATTGACTACTGGATACATTCAATATCTAGACTACTTTCCTATATAACTGTTGAAATATATAGTTCGTTGTATTTTCACAGATGGAAGTATGTTCACAGAGTGATTCAGTATCGATATTATTTTTCGGGGTAGTCAAGAATCGTCGGTCCTACAAATACGCCATTGATGATCAGAAGCAATTGTATCTTAAATGGATCAAGTGGCAGCTCTAAGTTGATGGTTGAGAAAGAGCATAGTCTATGAGATTTCATAGTGGGTAGAAATATTTATGAAGACCATACCAGACTGAGATCAGAATCCAAAAAGTTATTTGTGATGTAAGCATTAAGGGAGGGCATTAGAATTAATGCTTACTTTAGAGATTAATTTGGGTTTGTTAGATCTAGTTAGTTGTGAGAGATCTTCTCCAACTATCAGATTCCATTTATGTGTGTGTGGTTGAGAGATTCCCTCATAAGTTTGTTAGGTTGTTGAGAGAAAACTTTATGTATAAATATGTATGCTTGGTTTAATAAAAAAATGTAGTTCGGTTTGTGTGTAAACAATGTCTTCTTATCCATTTTTTGAGTTCTCTCTCATGGACTCATAGACCCATTTATACTCAGTGGTAGCCTTTTAATGATTTTAACATCATCAATGTAATGTACTTGTATATAAAACCAAAATACAATGTGGAAATGGTCATTCACCTAATAATTACTCAGTATATATTATACTTCAAACATAAAACCACATATGTTTAAGCTTCTAACTAAATTATCATTATATATATAAATAAATAATAATAATAATAATAATAATAATAATTTATTTTTAAAATCATCAAAATTAAGATATTACAAAGTGTATGTGATGTATATGTTACAAATATAATAAATATAATACACATATGTACGTGTTACAAATATAATACCCAACTTAGTTTATGCTTATGTTATCATGTTAAGGGTGATCTACTTATTCATCCAGATAGCAAAGGCTTGTTAACAATACTTATAGGTAAATACTTCTAGGTTTGATGGTCGATGTAGAAGTGTTATAGTTTATGAGAGAACAAAAAGTGGCAAAACAAATTTGTACAACGTGGACCATCGTAAGAGCTCTGCGCTTGGTCATCATGTAGTTCCTTTTAGCGGAGGTTAATTTTTAATTAGCAAATTTTGGCAGATGATCCATGTGATCATCATATGGTAGAAATAGGATGACATTTTATGGTGACATTTGAAGTATCCACGTGGACATGGAATGTCATCATATGGTAGAAATAGGATGACATTTAGATGACGACATTTAAAGTGTCCACGTGGACATGAAAGGTTTTGTCCCATTGTGGTTGAACCAAGATAAATGCATCCATGAATTTTTTTAAAGGTTTAAAAGTCCTATTAATATTGATATGTTAGATTCAATATTTGCATTCTTCACTTATAGTTATTTCAATGGCTAGGTGAAGATATAAATAAAAGTTGAGTTATGTCATTATTGTGTACATTTTGTTTGTGTTATCAATAATGGCATTTTTTTAATGAAGGGATTAAACATTTCATCATACTTGAGGAATTAAATTTTGGTTAGAGGAATATCATTATTATGTTTGAGGAATTAAGTGTTATTAATAATGGTTTTTTTTTAATGAAGGGATTAAACATTTCATCATACTTGAGGAATTAAATCTGAATTAAATCTTGGTTAGAGGAATATCATCATCATGTTTGAGGAATTAAACTTGGTTAGAGGAATATTATCATCATGTTTGACTAATCAGTTAAGCCTCTCGTGATATTAAAAATACATAATCCTTCAAACAAATTTAGAAAGTAATAACCCTTAAACTTCATTTTTTGACAAGGGCATTCACAACTTAATTTTTTATTTCTAAATACTCCCAACCAAGAATTTCACCACCAATAATATAGAAACTACAACATTGAGAGTGAGATCTCATCTCAAAGCATCATAACCTATAATTCTTTATAAAAATAATTATAAAAGGTTCTCAAAGCATTATAACTTCTAATTTTAAAACTTTTTAAACCATGTGTAAATTAGCCTTAAGAAAAAATTTGAAATGACCAACTTCGGTTATTTGTACTATTTCCTTGGTCTCCAAGTTTTACAAACCAAGGAAGGAATTTTTGTTCCCTAGTCTGAGTGTGCTTGTGACCTTTTTCGTTGCTTTCACATGGAAGATTCAAAACCAACCCCTTCTTCCTTCTAGTTTGGAGTCAAACTTGTTGCCACATGTACTTCTTTCGAAGTCAATGCCACTTTGTATTGTTATTTGGTTGATAGCCTCTTATACTTGACTCATACCCATCATGGTATTTCCTTTGTTGTTGGTATTGTTGCCCGATATATGCAAACACCCCATGAAAGCCATTAGAAAGCAACTAAAATGATACTTTGATATGTTTGGGGTATAGTTCAGTTCAGGATACATTATAGTTCAGGGGGGACTCCTTTATTGGTTGGTTTCATTGATTCAAATAAGGCCGACGACCTTGATGATCGAAAGTCTATTGCAGGTTATGTTTCCAGCCTTGGTTAAGAACCTGTTACTTGGGCTTGTAAGAAACAACATGCTATTTCTCTTTCTTCAGTAGAAGCAGAGTACCGAGAAACGATTAATGCAATTCAGGAAGCCTTGTGCCTTTGATAGATCCTTTTAGAGTTTGGATTCTGACAACAACATCCAACCACCCTCTGGTGCGACAATCAAAGTGCATTCAAGCTCGCCAAAGATCCAGTTCAACATCAACGCAACAAACACATCGAGCTACACATGAACTTCATCAGAAAGCTCATTCATGATTGAGTTATTGAGGTGCTCTTTTGTCCTACGGAAGATCAAGTTGCAAAATTTTTCACAAAATCTCTTATAGAAGCGAAATTTTCCAAACTTCGATCTATGTTAGGAGTTCAGGACGTTGTCATTAAGGGGGGATAGGCTCTAATGCCTCCTTCCTTCTCCTATCGTGTCACCTTTGTAAATCCTTCAATCTTATCCCAAGTTGTTCTTAAGGGGGGTTGTTAGGATATTGAGACACTTGGGAGTTAGTTAAGACCAACTTGGTCTAATGCGTCGTCAGGTAAAAGTATGTTTCTTGGTGTGCTTCTTTAGTATGCATTTGTAGTTAGGAAATCCAATGGTCACAATATGTTCCCAACATAGAGTGATCCATCGGCTCATATTCTACTCAATATAATGACTACATTGATTTGTGGCTTAACACTCGATTGGTCCATGATCTCTAATTAAACAACATGGACAATTATTTGTTGATGATCGATTGTGAGAAATTCTTGTAAATCTCTCTGTAATATTTTATTTTGCATTAATAAATTACTCCAAGTGGCCACATTGGTTGGGGTCGTGGATGTTTTCCCGTAGCAGTTATACCACGTCAAAACATCGGTGTGTTGATTTTTTATTTGGTTGTTTGAGTGGTTACTGAAGATTTTCGTCGTCTATTGGAATACCTAAGTTGTCGAACATGGTATTAGAGCGCATTTGAAGACCGACTCACATTGTAGATTGAGATCTTGAAGTCGTGTTGTCACATCTCTAATTTATTCCATTTCCATACATTTTTGGGTCGATAGAAATATTCCATTGCATCCAGAGTGTTTGCTTCGGTGAGGAACATTTTTCGCTTCACTCGAAAAGGTTTTGTTTTTCCCAAGATACGACCATTTCAGTCAGATCCAGACGTATAAAGCCTGAATACGCCCTTTTTAAATTTTTGTGGAGATAATATTTCAGTTTTATTTTGGTGTTTTGTTTTTTGTTTTTTGTTTTTAATTTCTGGGTTGCTACTCTTTTTCATCTGTGTATGCTATTTTCCCTGCGCTCTATGCGATCTTGACAAATCAGAAACAAAGTGGAAATGGTTTTATTATCTATGTATTCTCTTTGTCGTGCGCTCCGTGCGATCTTGGTAAATCAGAAACAGAGAGAAAAATTGCATTTCCTAGGTAAGCTAACCGAGATCTAACCCTTGTTGTCGTCAAGAAGCAAAAAAGAATTCTTGTGTGAAAAGATTTTTTTATGAGCACACTCTCCAATCTCGTCTTCCACAACAACAAGAACAATAGAGGACAAACACCTTTAGTAACCACTCACCCAACCAAATAAAAGATCAACACATTGATGTTTTGACGTGATAAAAGGGAAACATCCATGGCCCCAGCCAACGTGGCCAGTTGCAACAAATTATTAATGCAAAAGAAAATATTACAAAGAGATTTACAAGAGAGTTTCTCACAATCAATCATCGACAAATGACCCTCCATGCTCGTTAAATAGAGATCACGGACCAATCGAGTGTTAAGCCACGAATCAATGCAGTCGTTCAGATTGAGGAGAAAATGAGTCGTCGGATCACTCTATGTTGGGAACATATCGTAACCGTCAGATTTCCTAATTACAAATGCATACTAAATAAACACACTAAGAAACATATTTTTACCTAATGACGCATTAGACAAATTTGATCTGAACTAACTCCTAAGTGTCTAAATATCATAACATGGACAAGTCAGAACCTAAGGATGGAATGTTTGCATGCACAAGAATCTGTGTGGAGGTTGATCTTGAAAAGGGATTCGTGAAAACAATCCTTCTAACCCTAGATAACTAGAAGCATGTCCATCCCTTGGATTATGAACAATTACCATTCAAATGTAAGAAATGTCGTAAATATGGGCATTTTGCAAAGGATTGCAAAAAGAATGTTCAATCATCTCAATTAGTTTAAGAAAAAAGAAGATTGGTGACAATCCATAAAGAAAAAAATGAATCTTAAGTAGCCAACCTCCTCAGCTTTAGGCCCCTTAGCTCCTTCTTGTTCAAAGCATGCAATCTCCCATCCACAAGCAATTGAGATCCCTCCTATCCAATTTACATAATAGGCTAAAAAATATCCAAGTCACACCAAGGGAGGAAGCTCGACTTCTAAAGCTAACAAGTATGAAATTCTATCTCAAGAAGACTCGATTCCTTTTTTTGAAATAGTGGCGGCCTCAAGCTCCGCCCCTACTTCATCATTTCCACCTGGTGTGCATGGATTATTTGAAATACAAGAAACCATGTCCCCTTCAATCAACAAGGATATTATATTGGATTGGCTAGAGGGAATAGACAACATCCTAGAAAAACAACAATTCTCCATGGGTATTCTTACTAGGAAAAAAACCATCAACATGTAGAAGAAGAGGAAATGAAAGAAAAATTTCTCAAGAAAGTTGGTAGTAAGTCAACAAAAGAAAAAAAGAGAAGAAAAAACTCACAAAGAAAAGATTTTGGGAATTCAAATCACTATAGAAAAGTCTTTAGGAGTTGGATATAAAAATACCAAAAATATCGGAGTCAATGCTCCATTGCAAGGTGGTAGCCCAAATCCCCTAGTTAAACAATGAACATAGTCTCCTGGAATTGTAGAGGACTAGGTAGTCCCTGTAAATAAGAAGCATTGAGAGATTTAACCAAATCTGAAAAACCTACCATCCTCCTTCTTGAGGAGACAAAGTTGGAGACTATAGAAGCCTTAAAAACATGCAAGTAGTAATGGAAAAAGTTTGAAAGCACAACATGCAATTCAAGGGGAGATTATGGGGGCCTATGCACATTATGGAATGACTCTCTCCTTCTTTTGGATATCACATAGTAGACTCAACATTGGATATTATCAAGTTTCATCTCAGGAAACCGATTTAATGTATTCAATGTATATATGTTGGTTGTCTACTGAGAAAATGAAAAATTGTTGGAACACTCTTCTAGCTCTAAAAGAATCTGAGTATTCTCGTAATGGCATGATTGTAGAGGATTTCAATGTGATTCTAAACAATAAAGAAAAAAAAGGAGGGAGTATAGTCAGGGGTCCATTCCAAGAAAAAAATGGAGAATCTTATTGTTGAAAGGGACACTGTAACACACCCACTACGGGAGCTAAGATTTTTCGCCTTTTTCTTTCTTCTTCGTTTTCGAGGGACAGAGTTCTCGAATTCTTACGAGGTTTTGGTGTAGGCTAGGTCTTCCAATCAGGACCTTCACCCAACCAATTCACGGGTTCTTTTGTTGAAAATCCGTCGTGTACAATTCACACACCAAGTGTAGGATTTACTCCCACGTGTCCATCGATTGTGATCCCGGGCTAAGTCAAGAGGCGCCTTTCACATTTCGGGACTTCGGACACTGGGAGTTCGAAATACAAGGAAGTCGAATCCTTCGACACCTCGAAATCCGAAATCCTAATCAAACCAAGACTTATCTGGGATTTCACCTACCGGGGCTTCGCGTACTGGGATTTCACGATGTATGGAGACGAGGGTTCATACCTTTCAGTTTCCCGGATGCCGCAACATCGAAGCCCATATATATGCTGGGCTCATTTCAGGGTTTCGCAAGTCGGGAGTTCGCGATATGCGAAGACAAGCGGTTTTCCCTTGGGTATCCCGGGTGCCGAAACGCCGAAATACCAAACTCCAGCCATGCTATACCATTTCGGGGTTTCTTACATCGGGGATTTCGCGATATACAAAGACGAGGGGCCTCGCATCTAGGATATTCGGGAGTCGAAACTCCGAAGCTCATATATCCATTCCACTCACTTCGGGGTTTCGCAAGTCGAGATTTCGCAATGTGCGATGACAAGAAGTCTCGCATCTGAGTTTCCCGGGGGCCAAAACTCCGAGACGTTGATATATGTATATACACAATGCTAAGTTCATTTCGGGGTTTCGCAAGTGGGGATTTCGCAACTAGCAGTTACAAGAGAACTTACCCCTAGGTATCCCGGGTGCCGAAACACCGAAACATCAAGACTCAAATCCACGTTGGACCATTTCGGGGTTTTGCTAATCGGGATTTCGGGATTGGCGAGTACAAGGGGACTTGCCTTTAGATATCCCAAATGTCGAAACATCAAATTCTAATCACGCTATACTCATTTCGGGGTTTCGCAAGTCTGGATTTCGCGTCTGGCGAATACAAGAAAACTGACCTTTGGGTTTCCTAATTACTGAAACACCGAAACACCAAGACTTACCCACGCTAGACCTTTTCGGGGTGTCATACTTCGAGATTTCGCGATATGCGATGACAAGAAGTCTCGCATCTGGGTTTCCCGGTTGCCGAAATTCTGAAACGTCGATAT
>ML789576.1:37023-98034 GCA_009831015.1 Picea engelmannii
AAGGCAGCCGCAGCGCCTCGATTAAATCACACATAGAGATGTGTAGAGTGAAGACCAGCGAAGCATGTTTGCTCTTTCTCCGCGACATATGATTTCAACTGCACGTTGACCATCTCGCGAGTCTCATCATCACGACAAAATACACCCTCGAAATACACATTACCTAACCCTCAAGGACACCAAGGAACTCAAAATCATTTCATTTCCCCGTAATCCCTAAAACACAAATCTTCCCTTCCCTTCCCTCCTTGGGAACTTCAATTATTTTATTTCCGTGGGCCCCCAAAACCGGACTTTTCACAAAACCTTTCCCTCCCTTTGGCAATTTAAATTATTGATTTTTTTTTTTCATGGGGGAAATCTTTATTTTAAAGCCATTACTTATATTTAAAAATGATTTCTTTAAAAAAAAAAAAATTGAAGTAGGGAGGAAAGTGAAGTGAAGGAAGGAGTTTTCAGATAGGAAGAACATAGGTTTTTTATTATTATAAGATTAGTTACTATATGATTTTTGAATAATGAGATAGGTAAACAAATTTGACTACAACTATACAGTTACAATTTAAGTTTTTATGAGCATTTATTTTATATAGCATTGTTTTATTATAAGTTGCAAATTGTTATGCCAAGTTTTTGCAATTTTAATGTTTAAGAGAGTCAATTTCATCATCTTCTTAATTATGTTAATTTAAATGTACCCAGGAAAGCAATGAAATTTATAGTCATAAAAGCTATTTCAAGATGTTACATGATAAGTGTATCACATTGTTATTATTGACATTATTGTTCATACACACATACCACATAATCGAGGGAACACAATCTGTGCAAAATGTCAAGTAAGTAAGGATAACCACTTCGTGATCAATCAATTGATATGTTATTAAAGGGAGAACTACACAACCCTGTCAACTGAGCTGCCATAAACAATGAAACATTTTCTTTAAAATAACTTTGAAATTGTACTTGGTCCAAGGAGGGAAGGAATGTATTAATGTTAACAAAACACTAACATAAAGGTTGCAATAAAATGACTTGCCTCGTTATGGAGATAACAAACACAAGATAAAAACATAGATGTCTAATCTTGTAACAAATTTTCCTTTGGTTCTTGGGATCTAGCAATATAAAAAGCCAATGTTCTTATTGATCCCAAATTCTTTTCGAATTTTCGACAATTTAGGTCGATTCAAAATTGAACAAAACTTATAAGGACATATATCAACTGGATTTTTATCAAATTTATAATAAGAAAGATGGTAATTTTACACCAAAATTAGTTTACTCCATTAAAAAAAGACTCACAAAATATGCCATCAAAACAATTAATAATATTAAAAATAATACTAAATATCATTAAATATAAATATTTATTTAACTGGATATGCAAAATAATTAATCACAAATATACAACAAATAACAAACATTATATGTTAATAACTACAATATAAAGTAATTGCACCAAGAATCTAATATGGTGTAGATGTTGTCACTTAACTTTCACTTACAACATACATATATATGTATAAAACTTTCACTTACAACATACATATATACCTAACAACATCTAAAAAAATTAAAGATTAAAACAACTTAAATCTATCTTAAACCCAAAACTATAAAAAACATAAAAGATCAAATTTCCCAAAATATAAATCTTTTTTATCATTTAATATGAAATAATAAATGATTCATACCACTACATTCTAAATAAAATATAACATTACACACTTAATATTCACAAAAACTAAATCATGTTACAAATTAATATTACCCTTCTCCCAAGCTGATGACTCTAATATTTAATATTTATAAAAAAATTAAAAAACATAACCTTCCATGCCACATCTTCCCAATTCAAATTGACAACATCTTCCCAATTCAAATTGACAACACCATTGCAATTGACATCACACATTGTTATTTTTGATTTATAAAAAAATTAAAAAACATAACCTTCCATGCCACATCTTCCTAATTCAAATTGACAACATCTTCCCAATTCAAATTGACAACACCATTGCAATTGACATTACACATTATTATTTTTGATTTATAAAAAAATTAAAAAACATAACCTTCCATGCCACATCTTCCCAATTCAAATTGACAACATCTTCCCAATTCAAATTGACAACACCATTGCAATTAACATCACACATTGTTATTTTTTATTTATAAAAAAATTAAAAAACATAACCTTCCATGCCACATCTTCCCAATTCAAATTGACAACATCTTCCCAATTCAAATTGACAACACCATTACAATTGACATCACACATTGTTATTTTTTATTTATAAAAAAATTAAAAAACATAACCTTCCATGCCACATCTTCCCAATTCAAATTGACAACATCTTCTCAATTCAAATTGACAACACCATTGCAATTGACATCACACATTGTTATTTTTGAATATTTTAAATGACCATTTTTTATTCCATGATTCCAAATTCCCTGCTCTCCTTTTTCTTTATCCTTTCTCTTTTTCTTTTATTTTTCTTTTCAACTTATACTATTTAATAGATTTTGCTTTCACTGCTTCACCTTCATCTTCAGATATTTACTACCAACTTCTCTCCGAGTGTTATGCAATGAAATATTTGTGACCGATAAAGCTAGGGTTTCAATTCCATGGGAGGCAAAATGCTCTGGAATTGTTGAAGAAGAAGCCACGGAGTCGTCTTCCACTACATCTCCAGAATCGTCTTCTTTGTGTCTGCTTGACAGTGTTGATTTTGAGGGTTAAGCTCGTCTTTTCTGGTACCATTGGGGAGTTTTTTTCCACCTGTTGATGTTTATTGCAGTTAAGCACTGGAATCTCTTCTGGAAAAAAAAATGAGCCTTGAAAGTGTGGATTTGAAAGTTGATTTTCAGCTTTGAACTCTTGTTTTCTGGTAGATTTTGTCAAAAAAATCTCGCCTGTATTGAGCACTATAAATCGGCTGTTTCGGTTGCGTTGCAGTTTTCTACGCAATCTGCTGTTAATTTTAGGTACTGTTGCTGAAAGCCCACGTCTTCGCGACATTCTTTGTATTTTGACATTGATTTGTATGTTTTCGCCCTGAGATTTCTTGCATTGCTAAAGATTTATGTTTCTGGGGTTGAATTTGGGGCTTTTTCCGTTAAAACTTGTCTTGTTGCCTTTGATATTGTAAAACTGTTTTCAGTCGGAAACAAAGTAAAAAGGCTGTTTGTCTTGTGTTGTTATTTTTCTGTTTGAGTTTAAATTTTTTTTTCTCTGTTTTATTTTTGTTATTCTGTCTGAAATTCGTTATTTGGTCTCAATTTTGTCTACTTCTTGGCTTTTTATGCTATTTAGTTTCTGAACCGTGTAAATCTGTGCTAAATTTGGTCGTTTTATCGTGTTTGAGTCGATTTTTTTGGTTAGATTCTGCTCCTTCTGGTGTTTTTTCTTTTGGCTATGCTTTGCAAATTTTCAAAATTTGAAGTTCCTTTTGTGTGTTCGATGCAACTTGATGCTCCGATAATGAGGAAAGCTAACCAAGACTTGCTAACTCGAGTTAAGTTCATACAGACTACGGAGCAATAGGCTTTGCTGTCATTTCTGCGGTTGACGCAGACGATGAAGCTTCATAAGTTCGTGGATCGTGTTTAACAAACGGACAGAAAAGGACACTGGAAATATTGCAATTTTCAACTTTGAGTATTTCACTGTGGCGATGAATACTTCTAGATTTATAAAATGTGTGACGGTTGGGGATGGTGCTGTGGGGAAAACTTGCATGCTTATTTGCTACACCAGCAACAAGTTCCCTACTGTGAGTTTCCAAAAAAAGGCCGTCATTTCTTGTAAACAATGCTATAAATTTGGATATCTTACAGTCAAATGTGTTCTTGTTCTGTGGTCTCTGAAAAGAATACAGCTTTTCTATGTGCAATGCAGTAAAATTTAGTGGACTGTACTCTTTGGAGAAACCAAGTTAAGTCAGCTCTCCTGAGTCTGACTCAGGCCCAAGTCGAGTTTGTCTTGCCAGTATACCTTGCACTTGTGAGTTAAATGTTAGTCAGATTGACATAACAGTCTATCTTGCGAGTTTGACTTGGTCTGCTATCTCTAAAAGATAAAAGCATGAAATGTTTTAATGACCCAATTTCATGGCTGACACACCTAGAAACCTTTCAAATGTCAGAGAATCAATGGCGTTTTGTAACGTGTAGCAACATCTGTGTACTTTGAAATAGAGTAATGGACATTCTAAACTTCCACAGGAATGTACTTTCTATTTATTTACATTTATTTAGTGGGTCAACTCCTGAGTCCTAGTCAACTCTTACTCTTCTGCCTATCTGAGTCGAGTCTGGTATCTTTGGTAAATTCCTATTCATTTATAGCCACACGTTTGGACTGAACCTTGAAAGGCTTCTGTATTGATATGTATTATTTGTAGAGTTACTTATTAGCTTTTCCATTTGTTGCAGGACTACATACCGACTGTATTTGACAACTTCAGTGCGAATGTTGTTATTGATGGGTTCAGTGTCAATTTGGGCTTGTGGGATACTGCAGGTAACTTTCTCAAATTGTCTAAATCGTAACAGGACGTTTGGATAATGACTGCAATTCATGCATACGTCTTCAAGGATATGAGTTGTGTCTTTTGGTTTGAAGACTCTCCGTGGAAGCTTTTTGTCTATATTCATTTGCACACTTTCTTGCTTATTGTGATTAATGATGTATGGTTTTGGACTGATTTTATATGACATATGTTTGAGAATGGTTTCTGATATTTGGCTCTCCAGGTCAAGAGGATTACAACAGGCTGAGGCCACTTAGTTACAGAGGAGCGGATGTGTTTGTCTTAGCATTTTCATTAATTAGCCGGGCTAGTTATGAAAATGTTTCTAAGAAGGTATTGATATTAATTTCTATACCATTTACACAGTCGTGGTTGTGTAGCGACTAGATTATTGAATAAGTTATTGTTTTGCAGCTGTTGTTCAGTGCACGAAAATACTTTCTTCTAAAAGTTTCGATGAATAAGTTATTGTTTTGCAGCTGCTATTCAGTGTATGAAAATACTTTCTTCTAAAAGTTTCGTAATTTGATTGTTTTCCAGTGGGTGCCTGAGTTAAAACATTATTGTCCTGGTGTGCCGGTTATTTTAGTTGGAACCAAATTAGGTGAGTAAACTTATGTTCACCTTTCTGGTTGCATAAATTGTATCGAATAAGTACACTTTTTCTGAAGTGAATGCAATTTCTTGTAACTCAAGATGCCTTTCTCCAGAGGATTTTTTTAAAACAATTTATTTTATGTCGAGCCTGCGCAGTACTTCATATACTACATGCATTTGTTGCATATTTGTCCAGACTCCAAACAATATTTTTCTTTAATTCTATGAATGATAATTGAATTGCAGATCTTCGCGATGATAGGCATTACTTGGCTGACCATCCTGGTTCAGTCCCTGTAACAACAGCTGAAGTATGTGTTGTAGTTTCAACGATTATTGCTATTTTTGAACTTGTATAATTTCTTGGTTTTCAGTGTGGTGAGTTTGCCATGTGTAGCTTTCATAGAGATTTTTAAAGCTGCTCTGATTGCCATTAGGGAGAAGAGCTGAGGAAACAGATTGGGGCTGCTTCATATATAGAGTGCAGCTCAAAGACCCAACAGGTACTGGAATCACACTTGTATATCTACAATGGTTATGATATTGTCGTTGAAAAATCCCCTACCTAAATAATGTGGAAGACACTTTCATCCGCACTCTGCAATGGCAAAGAATACTATGGGTGGTCATTGCCATTCTAGTTGTGTGTATTTTTTTCTAATCTATACTTATCCTTATTTGCAGAATATTAAATCTGTGTTTGATGCGGCAATGAAGGTTGTAATTCAACCACCTAAGCAGAAAGAAAAGAAGAAGAGAAAGACACGCAAAAATTGCTCAATATTGTGAGTACACGGTTGCCTGGTTTGTTTTACTTTGGAAAGAATGTACCTGGTTTGTAAGAATTATATAATCTGAAATACCACAATCTAGGAAGATACAATTCTTCTGAATTATATGGTTGGATCATCTCAGTATGGTTCTGGTTGTTGGCTTTGCACGTTGTTGCATGCACACAGTAAGGTATGGTTCTGATAGTTGGTATTACCCATGGTTGCATGCACATAGTAGTTTTCAATATAAATATTCTTGATGTTTTATGTTAATTACAGCCAGGGCTGTATAATATTTGCAAAGATATAAAAAAATGACCTTCACATGTTTACTATTGTACTATTTATTGAATAGGTTGTATGATATCTAAGAACTTAGTTTTGGTTAGTTTGTAGGTCAATGCTATCGGATTGAAGGGTAAAATAACTTATTTTGCCATTGATAGCATCCATCAATCCACCCATTATAATGTTAAACATTAGTGGTAGAAAACACATGTTCCAACAAGAAGCAGGGTTAATAGGGTTGAAGTTTATGTCTAACAAGGCAAGTTTAATGGTGCTTCTTTTGTTGCTTTTATGAGGTCTTGTATTGTCTTATATAGCCTTATGAGTCTTGTTCTATATAGTTTGTGAAATGAATTCCCACACATACTATTCTGTTATATGATTTTAAAAGATCTATAGCATACTTGAAATTAAAAGATCTATCTAACTGGACTTTAGGTCTCTGGTCGTATCTGTCAGAGACAATAGTGCTTATTTGCTGAAAAAAATGCAATTAAACATTTTCTATGATTGTGAATGAATATGAGGGAATCTGCAATTGGAATGGGAAAAAGCAATTTGTGTCTCCAACCATTTTGCATACAAATTTATCAATGCAATCCATCACTCTATATTAGCTTTTCAAATTGTCATAAATTACTTTTGGGATATTTTATATTACACTATTATTGTTTATGTGTTGAATAATGTTAATATTACTTTAATTTTTTTCTATCTCTACTTTTTTGTGCACTACTGTTTATCTCATGATGGCATAACTTTGGAAAAGTAGCTCATATACCTAGTTGTTGAGCCAACCCAGTGGATAGAGGTTTTGGTAAACATCAAACAAGAAGTTATTCACTCAAATGATAATACTTGCATTATGACATAATAAAATTCATATCTAGTATAGTATTGGAATTTGACCAATGTTGGATGTGCATTTTGATGATGCCGATAATCTGGATTTCCACATACATTGCAGTCCAGAGCACTCTGCTATCTACCATGAATAGATGAAAATAATGACCCTTAATGCTTGGAATTGATTTACATGTCATGCAAAAGCAAATTCAAAGCTTAAAACAACCACTGACATCGCGACATCTTCATTTTGGTCAACTTCAATGTTGTACGGTAAAAGAGTAAGTTAAATTCATTTTTTTATTGTATGTTTTGTTAGTCTTGTATTGTTTATCTAAACCTAAATTTTCCTTGCTCATTTCTTATGAGATTATTTCAGATTATGATTTTTCTTAAAAACTTATGCCCCTTTTATTGCATACCACTTGTACAAAGTTATCGCATTTTTTGTCGTGCTTTGGGATCCATATACATGTTCAAGCATACTCTATCACCAAGGTTATTTTAACTCGCCTCAAAGACCAATGTACTGAGATTTGGTTCAATTTGGATGCATGGGTCTAGGGATTTGGTCATGCAGCCTGCAATTATTTAAACTTCGGGAAAGAAAAAAGGCCAAAATAGGTCCTGCACCCCTATCCCTTCTTCCAAGGTGCAACATAACCCTAAACAAGCCTCTAACTTTCTTCTTTTTCCCTTTGAAAAATTGAGCATTTATGGCAACTAATATTTTTTGTTTGTAAAACTCGAGGGTAGATTGTTGAATTTCTAATAGTGAATTAGCAAAGCACAAAAATAATTGAAAGGGAAATGTTGTTTTGTGGGATTATGGGTAGAGGAAGAACTTGCAAGGTTGTGTGAAAGGGCAACAAGGTCTTTGACAATTTTGTCAGGGAGGGCAACTACACTGCTTTTTCAAATTCTTCAGATTTATTTTTAACATTCTTCTAGTAAGTCTTATCTATTTTAGTTAATGATGGTGGTGGTGCCCACGAGTCATGCAGGGGGAAATGATGTTCATGGTCTCGGTGAGACAATATACAAGAATTTTCATTGACTCACCATTCTATAAATATGTTTAGCTAGTTGGATCCCTAGAGGAGAAATAGATCAAGAGGGAGTTGCAAATGGAAATGCCAACTTTGGTTTCTAATCTCATTGGAATCATATTTTAGATTGAGGTATTATTCCATGAAGATTGGATAGTTGGAGTTGAAAGTTGTGAGGCCATATCACAGAAAATATTGTTGGATTTCAAAAAGAGAAAAACAATGTGGATTTGGAGACGTTTACGAGATGTAGCACCCCTCCTCTTGGAAAAGGAAGATCAAACCCATCCCACTTGACCTCATTTTTAAGTTCTTTCAATAAATTAAACATAGGACCATTGTGGGTAGGTTGATAGTTGCCTTTTGCATTGTATATTTGCTTTAGGGATTTTGCACCCTTAGTTTTAAGAACCTCTGTGTCATGGAGCATACTGGGGTTGTTAAAGACTTTTCCTTCCAAATAGGAATACTATTAGAGTCTTCTATATTTGAGATGGTTGGGTCGATGTGTAAAGAGGTGCATATACAATATAGGTGAGAAACAATGGGAATGTGATTTTGGTTAAAATGGTGTTAACAGATAGAATGAAGAGGATCCCCTTTTATTTCATCATTATATATATATATATATATATATATATA
Organism: Picea engelmannii; assembly: GCA_009831015.1. NCBI lineage: Eukaryota > Viridiplantae > Streptophyta > Pinopsida > Pinales > Pinaceae > Picea > Picea engelmannii. The sequence goes on from ML789576.1 coordinate 45,763, forward strand.
TATCCCCATCTTTCCCTCAAATATCTAGTTGGAGGGCAGTTCAATCATTGGCTACAATAGCGGTTGGTAACCTTGAGGGACTTAACTAGAATTGAACTTGTGATCCATGGACTCCTCGTCAACAACATGCCTTGGGCAGATGGTTCAATCAATGAGCTAAACCTTGGAGTTTATTGGTTATATATATATATATATATATATATATATATATATATATATATATATATTAATTGGGTTTAGCTCGAGTGGGTGGGAGGATTGATTGTTATCCTTCCCACCCAGGTTCAATTTCTACAAGTGACATGTTGAGCTCTTAATGAGTATATTATTGTAATGGCTGTGAGCCCTATTGTTGATTGGTCTTGTGCCCTTATGATTCTAGGGTTTACCCTGGGTACCATTCTCGAACTGAGAGGAAGTACTCAAGGATTTTCCACGTTGTATTTTTTATTTTTCACATTATAAAATCTTATTTTCCTTTTTTATTAGCTTGAATAACAGTCGGTAACCTTGAGTGACTTAACTAGATTTGAACTTGTGATCCATGGCCTCCTCGTCAACAACATGACTTGCAGATGGTTCAATCGATTGAGCTAAACCTTGGAGTTTATTGGTTCTCTCTCTATCTCTCTATACACACACACACACACTTTGTATTTTTTATTTTTCACATTATGGAAATTTTTTTACCTTTTTGATTTGCAGGTGTCACGTGAATGTCATACATCTCATTCACCCTAGGCTGTAGAATGCATCTCACTTCTCTTAGTGCAATCACTTTATTAAAACCATATAACAACACGATGACTTTGTTACATCTTAACTTAGTATTGGAGTGTTAATACTTCGACACCCCCATAGCTCAACAATACTATTTTTAACTATTATCCTCCTTACATCAAAACTTGTAAATATGATTACAAAAACGATAAGAAATTATTTTATTTTTTTAGTTTCTCATCTCTCCAAATCTTGGGACTTGTGCTAGTGCTCCTTCAAAATGTTGTATTCGCTATTTTTGAAGGCACGATTCTTTTACATCCATGTAATTGATTGTCTTGTTATCTCGTCTTATTGAAGTAGGAACCCACATAAGCAATCATATTGCCATTTCTTCTTATTGAAGAAGGAATCCACCTAAGCAAAACATATTTCCATCCCTTTTTAATGAAAATGGATTGAATTCATAGGTGGAGTAACCAACTCAAGTCCTATTGGAAATTTGAGCTACTGATTAAAAAAGATATTCCTTTTTTGATTGGATATAATCATCTTCTTCCTCATCTGTTTCTTTTTCTTTGGTTTAATTATAGACTATATAGCTCCTTTTGTTCTTTCTTACTCTACCTTTTAGTACATCATTTGCTCAAACTTTATCGTCCCAATCACTATGACCTAGTTTACCACAATAGTGACAAGGCCTTCCCTTTTTTGTGTTGTTGCTATCTTCTCTTTTCCATATATCCCTTTTAAACTAAAGAAGACTTTTTCTCGTCTTTTTCATCATCAATCTCAGATTTTTCCCTTGCCATAAGAGTCGAAGGCATAGTCTCTAACAATTGCAATGGAATATTGCTCAAAGTAAAGACTTTGTTATTATATTTGGAGGGTAAGTTATTTTTCATCTTCTACTTTTACACCTATTTTTGTTCGTTGTTGTATTAATGCCTTGAATGTACTAATATTGCTTTAGAGATTTGGACCCCCATAATTTATCCATTTGTTCCCATATTTGTGTGAAGTTTTTTGTCAAATCTAAATGTTGAAGTTGAGTGCCCAACATTACGAGTTTGATATTACTTTTGCTTTATCATCTTTGAGCATCCATTCTATTAATTTTCCACACTTCATGGGTTTTGTTTGTGTTCCACTTACAATATTCCATACACCAATATTCATTATATGTATGGGTTTTGTTTTGTTTTGCTTAAAATATTCTAAATTTGGTATGAAAGCGAAATACCAATTTTATAATCTTCTAAAATATTATAAGCAGAGCAAAAATGAAACCCATTCTCATTATTGTAGGTTTTTTGAAATGTATTTTCCAAGTACTTTTGTTCTTTCGTCGAATATTTGTCTTTTTTATTTTTGTTTCTCTTTACCCATCATCTTCGCAAAAAAAATGAACTTTTCTTTAAAGTTTGTACCTTTGAAAAATTAAATTCCTTGTGTCTTCAAGAAACTTTAACTCTCGTTTGCTTAGGGTCCAAGACTTCGATATTGCTTGATACCACATAGAGAAGTGCTACACAATATAGATGAGAAATATGGAACTATGAATATTATTAAATGTAGTCATTGAATATAATGAGGTTGTCCTCTTTTATTTCATCAATTAGGTAGTTGTGATAGTACCTAATTGTCTTAACCACTTTATTAACTAATGGATTGATATGATTTTATTAAAGTCATTTATTTATACTATGATGTTATCACATGTCATCTTAGTATTAGAGTGGTAATATTCCAACACTATAGGGCCCATAAGCCGTTAGTCACTTTGAGTTTAATGCCTCCTTTTGGTGTCATATACATTGAAAGTAGTTAATGCTATTAGGCTACGAGAGCTCTTAATGGTAGATGTCATTATTTAAGCAACTTAAGTAGTTGAGCCTTCAAATGTGGTGTAGGTCTTTACAAACAATGCATCAAGTTGCATATCAATAACACCGAGCATAAAAGACACATATGATGAAATCATTTGGACTTCATGCATAGTTCATAGTTTGAATCTTGCATTAAAGATAACTTATATTATGATCCCTTGGGTGAAAGAAGATTGGAAAAGAAAATTCAATAGTCCATAAGAATTCATTAGCAAGCTCGAGTTATGTTCCACTATTTACAAGCTACATTTATGGAAAGTTGGTGAAAAGGATTTTTATCACTATTTTTTGTTGAAGTTTTTGCCTCAAATGAAAGGGGGTTTAAGTGCCATGGTGATTACTGAAACGTGGAAAATTTGGAGACATGTTGATTCAAAAAATGCAGTTTGTATTAGAATTATCGTTCTTCACGAGTCCTAGTAGGATTTAGTAGAATTTTTCATTTGGATTAGTGATGTTGATTTGCCCCATGATTGGAGATGTATGTGAGGGCATTGATTGATCACATGCTTGAAAGAATTCAACAAGTTGTCCAAGTAAATTGCGGAGTTGTGTGAAACTATCAAGAGTATAGTTGTTGACAAATGGGACAAATACAATACACCTTACCAATATGCATGTTGTAGTATATGCACTAAACTTGAAACACTTTGATGTGACCTATTTGAGTTAAATTAAGTGCAAGATGACGACTTGAAATAAAGATAATAAGGTGGTTATTGGACAAAAGTAACTTTCACTAAAATTTCTATCTTAAGAAAATGAACAACTTTCCCTTTCCCCAAAAGACAATGGGATGATAGGGATGTTCCCTTTCCCAAAGAGATGCATATTATTAATAAGGTTTATTTATTCATCTTCAATACTTATCGAATAAAATATAGGAGAGGCAAAAATTTTGTGTGAAAAGAGCCCAGACTTAGAGATCAATTGAGAATTGAGGATGTGCTAATAGACGATTCATTACTTAAATTAAAATCCATACTATGAGTAATTGATATGGATACTTTCCCTTGTGATAGTATTTACTATTGATAATAGTGGAAGCTGAAATTATTGGAGAATAGAGTAGGAGGTCACTATAGAATATTGATACCATTGAAAATATTATCAAATCTAAATTTAAGGAGAAATTGTGGTGCGGTAAAGAAATAGGGGATAAGAGAATTAAAATACTATATAGAGTTCATTGACCTCAATCGAGAAGATCAAAGTATCTTTACATTATAACTAGCTTAAAGAAGAAAATCAACATTGTTAATATAAGAAGGAACTCTCACAAGCTCCATAGTGAAATAGGGTGTTGAATTATTTCTAAAATGTTGTGGGATGAAAGAATTTGTCATCTTTGTGATACTAAGAAGGTGGGGGATGAAAATCACTTTGTCCTTAAAATGTCTGTTGTATGTCCACATTTGATCTCATTTTCAAAATAGGTATGACAATAACGACCTTCCTAAGTTGCTAACTCATCAAAATTCTAGCTATTTAGTAAACCATAGAAATAAAATTCTAAAGCAAAGTAGTTATTTTTTTACCGTTTTTCTTAAGGTTAGATAGACCAAAGTTGGTCTTAGTGGATAATAACAATCATTATCATCATGTCATCAATATTAGAAGTATTAGAAGTTTGATGAGAATATACAAAAAATAACACAAGTTGATAAGAAGCGTTTCCAAAAAAATCAAGTTCTTGAAGATCCTATGTGAAAATTTACAACAGTGCCATTGTGGGTTTATGGTCAAGTGGTTTTGATGTTTACTAACATTTTTAAATGTAACAAATTGTTCCATAATCTTTCATGCTCTTCCACTTAAATTTATTGCTACTTATGAGCAACTAAATTTATTGCCACTTACAAGCAACTAAGGAATGATCTAACTAGGCAAATGACAACCATGGCATTAGAAGAGGGCAATAAATCATTCCAGGAAGAGAGATATGCACTTTTCACTAGAAAATCAAGAATTACGATCTAGACTTAGACAAGAGATAGGCACATCAACAAAATCAATTGATAATTTTAAACGAAAATAAAGAAGAAACTAATCCATTAAGTTTGAGGAAGAACGAAGCCAATGAAGGCCACTGACCCACCTAATAACATGTTTGAATCCCTTACTATGAGGATGCTAATGAATCTCCTCATCTGCTCAAGTACTATTGCTACCTTTTCAACTCTATTTTGTATCTCTATGGATCATGTGGCAAGTAGTAATACTATTCTAACAATAAAAAAACGATTGTATTTGTGTGAGAACTACAATTGTTACCAACCACATGGTTTTTTAACTTCCAAAGCAAAACAAGACTTTAGTTTTGCAATCCCTTAGTAAACCGAAGTCCCAACTAAACTCTAAGGTTATGGACCTCATCTCCTTGCCACTTTTCAAGTATTGGAGCTTCTAATTCTAGCTTGAATTTCCTTTATTCCTTTCGATGGTGGATCCCTATTTCTAGTTGTAAAACTCTCTCTTCTAGCATCTCCTTGGTCCCATGGCTCGTCGTAAAAGCTCTAGTGAATCAAGAGACTCCTAGGGCTCTAGTGTATAGCCCAAATCTTGGTTGAACAAATGTAGGAGAAGTGACACCTATTGTTGGAAACCCTTATTACTCAATAACAACACGAGTTCCATGCTAAAATGTGGATGATATGATGATAATGTTTCAACAATTTATAGTCCATCAACAATAGGCTTAACCATAGCTTCAACCTCAACCCACTATTTACTAGGTGGTTACCATTTTTTAATAGACCTTCAAGTTGGACACTAAATTGTCACTGCCTGAATTTGATGGGCCTCTCAACGATGACAAGCTCGATTTTTGGATATGCAACATGGAAGGTTATTTCAAAACCTAGTCAAACTTGAAAAAGCCAACAAGATTCTAGTTGTTGAGTTCACATAAAGGACCATGCCCTCACATGGTGGAAGGCCCACACCCAAAATTTGGCAACAAACAACCAACCCTTGTTCGATACTCATGGAGATGTCAAGGCTGTTGTTTGTAAGAGGTTCTATCGATTAGTGTACAAGGATGCTTTATCGACAAAGTGTCTACAGGTTTATTGACTTCAACAAATTCCCATCAAGCTTTAGGTAAGAGACTTAGTTTTGGGTTATTGGTGCATTTAAGAAGTGAATGTGTACTATTCTTTGTTACTTCCTTGAAGCACACCTTCTAGCTTACTTCCAAAATATAAGATAAGTTGCCTAAGATTAATCTTGTCAGTGAAAAGAATGTGTTTTGTCTTCTCAAGCTCTTGCCACTTCCAACAACAATGGAGAGAACTTGGGATCTTCCAACATATCACCTTCTATTGGGACACAAAAGAAGTGGTTGTCCTACCACAACAAGCATGGACATTTTGATGACAAGTGCAAATCTCTCCTAGCCAAGATTGCTAAGAAGGCTTAGGCCTCCTTGCTAAACAACAACAACTCTTCGAAGGTTTTGACATGGATGTCAACAACCCATCCACAACAAATCCACACCTAGCTCTAATGACCAAGAACTACCCAAGCGGTGAGGAGGAAGTCTTGTTCATCCAATATTGTTAGATTGAGAATAGTTTGGATTCTATTATAATGGACAATGGCAACCAAAAGAATTTGGCATCCCATAATTTGGTCATAGACTTGTAGTTGCTAACCATTCCTCACCCAAAGCCATATTAACTTGGATGGTGATACCACTCCTCTCAAAGTTGCTTAGATTTGATCTTGGGTAGGTCATATCCTTCTACCAGACATGCACAATATGATGGTTGCTTCAACACTTACAAGTCACACAAGGATGATAATACATACAAACTTACCTTCACTTCCTTTGTTACACATGCACTTTTTGACAAACCGATTGTTAAACAAGTCACTCTTAATAAATTCTTGTTGGTAAGCATTGTTCAACAAGTCAAGGAAGATATATAATCATTAACTATAAAGATATGCATTTGAAACCCAAGGATTTACCTCTCATTCAGAACATATAACGTTCAACTGAGCTTGGCCTGGTTCTTGCTTGCCCAATTTTTTTGCATAAGGCACATCGTCCAAGTAGTGTGTGGGGATTGAGAGGTAGATACACAACTTTTGGAGGATGGCAAAACTAGGCCCAATACATTCCCTTCAAATCTCTTGTGCTTGTGGTACACAAGAAAGAGCATCAAGAGTGGCAAATTTGCAATGAATATAGGCCCCTTGACAAGGTCACTATTAAGAATTGTTGCCCTTTGCCTCAGATTGATGACTTTGATCAACTCAAGGGTGCCAAGTATTTCACCATGCTAGATCTTGCTTTAAGCTATCGTTGAGTATGTATGGAATTCGATGATCCCTGGAAGACAACTTTCAAGATCAATTTTGGTGTCTTTGAGTGGTTGGTCATGCCTTTTAGCCTCAATAATGCACCTGCCATTTTTATGAGGACCATTAATGACATCTTTCCATTGCATCTTAGTAAGTTTGTAGTGGTATACTTAACTGGTGTTTTGTTTTCTAGTAAGTCTTGGCCAGATCATTTGCAACATATTTTCATTGTTTTGGACCTCCTATGCCAACATAAATTGTAAGACAAAATGAATAAATCCTTCTTCAAACATACTTTGTCCAATATTTGGGATTTGTGATTGATGCAACAGGGGTTCACACAGATCTTTCTTTAATATTTTGAAGCACTAGCCCACTCCTACCACCATAATTGATCTCAATATCTTGGGAGGCAGGAACTTTTATAGGAAATTTGTCATTACTCCCACATTACTTGCTCCACTGAATCTAGCCAACAATTAAAAGAATCTTCATTGGACACCTGAAGCAAAATGAGCATTTCAAAAGTTGAAAGATGCTCTTTGCTTTGCACCAATTCTTTCTTGACTTGACTTGCAACAACCTTTTGAGATTTAGATAAATGCTTCACAATATACCATAGGCATCGTTCTTAAGCATGGAGGAATCTAGTGGCATATCACTCAAAGACTTTGTCTTATGGCTAAGGTCAACTACGCCACTTATGACAAGAATATTTATGTTTTGATCCAGCACCTCAAGTAATGGTGGCTCTACATCTTTGGTAAGGAGACCATCTTACACATTGATCATCAACCTCTTCAATTTTCGAATTCACAATCTAAATTCAAGAGTAAAGATATTTAAAATGGGCTTCATACATTCATCAATTTCATTTAGTCATTAAATATGATAAAGATAGCTCAAATAAAGTGGGTGATCTACTAAAATAGACCCCCTGCGAAGGCCCTTTCCATTTTAGACATCAGATGTGTTAACTTATGAGGATTGGAAAGTCCAATATTCTATATACTTGTGCTTTGGTTTGGTTATTTAGTCTAGTCAACAACCCATCATGGTTAATCAGACACCATTCCTAGACTATATAGTTCGAGATGGATTTTTTTACAAGTTAAATCATTTGTTTCTTGGCTTGATCAACTCATCCTTCTTCTTATCAAGGGGGGCCATCCTCATCTTATTAAGGGCATTTTGGTGTGCAAAAGACTATGTTGTACCTATAAGTGGAAGAGTACATTTGTACATGTTAACGTTGCAGCCAAAGGAAAGTTTCTTGGGTTGTAACCTTTGCTAGTGCCCTCCAAGCCTTGGGAATCTATATATATGGATTTCATCAATGCTCTACTCACTACATCAAATGATTGCATATTTGTGGTGGTATGCAAATTTTTCAAGATGGCAGTTTTTATACCATGCACTAAATTGATGCTCCTAAAGTTGTACAACTTTCTTCTAGCATGTTTAGAGTCATTTTGGATTGCCATTGATCGTCATTTATGATCATGGCTCTATATTTCTTATTCACTTTTGGAAATCTTTGTGGAAATTTTTAGGTTGTTGGGGTTGGTTCTCTATTGCATTTCATTCACAAATAGATGGTTAGATTGAGGTAATGAACGAGGCCTTGGTTCATGCTCTGTGTCTACCACCAATAAAACAAACAATGGGATTAATGTTTTCATATTTTGTGGCACAAGTACAATAGAGCCACTCATGTTTGGTTATCAACCTCTTGCTTCTTATAAGATCTTTGTGGCTCTCCTAGTGCCATGCACATCCCACCATTAGGAGCAAGATAAAGCTTCTTCTTTTGTTCAGAACTTGACTAAGTTTCACATGGTTTATGACATCCTTTAGTAGACATATGCAAAGTATAAGGGACTTGGTGATTAAAATGCTCCACATTTTCAACGTGGTGATTGAGTTTGGTTGCATTTGGGTAAGTAACACCCAAGCTCACAATCTCTAGCCTATTTGGTATGGTCCTTACACCATCATCCAACAACTAGGTCTTAATGTCTTCAAATCTCGACTCAACGTGGAATCCATGATGTGGTGAATGTTAGTGAGTTGAAGTTGTATGAGCCATCTCACATGGAGGAATATGTTTCAATCACACATTAGGGAGTCACAATTCCAATTTTTTAGCTTCCCCTTATTGAAGGTACTCTTCTTGATATTTGCACCATACCCACTAGGCATCATCAAATCACTGCTTACTTGATGGGCTACAATAGTACTTTGTACACTTAATCCAACTGGTTTTCTCAATAAACATTTGAGCAATGCTTTCCCATCTCTAACATAAATTAGGGGTGATTTCCTCTCAGTAGTGAGGAAATTGTGAGACTTAATCGAATGAACATGTTTGAATATGTATTATATTTGTACTTTTCTATTTTTAGCACTCTGTACTTTATCCTTATCTATTTTGGGTGAATTAGGCTAAATTGATCACTCACCCACTTTATTTTTTTTATTGGAGACTTGGTCAACTTTAATCACTCTCTCCACAATTTTACTCTATATTTAGTAATACAAATTGAGTGTACAACACGTGCACAATTTTGACAATCTCCTCTCATACTTACATGGTTGCTCTTTTGTGTGCAAGTAACTTCTTGCATTGTTGGTATTGTGCTCATATCAATTTATATGGCTAGATTTGTTGGCAACCTTATCCCTTTGTCCTTTAATTTGGTCCAATGTTGATCCTTTGGTTTGTGATGAATTTCCCATGAGTTTAATTGATTGCTAATAACAACTTTAGAAGGGATTGAGTCCCTTCATTCAATTGCTTGATTTAGAGAGTTAACTTCATTCATATAGGAGCCTTGAGATGGGGTGTTGAGTGGTTCTTTATTTAATGAACTAATGCCTAAGGTTTTCTGTTGAAGAACCCTGGGTAGAACACAATTATCTGGAGGAGCATCTTCCTTATTTTTTTTGTATATGGCTCCTTAGTTGTTGAATCAAGTAGATGATAGCTCTCATTTTCACTTTGCCTCCAAGTATTTTCTACAGGCTTCTTTGTTTTTGAGGGGCACGGTGTAGCGATGTGCCCTTAGGCAAAATATGACCTACATCCAAAAGGGTACATGCTCTTAGTTCAAGTTTTGCTTCCTAGTAATATGTACCACCTTCAACCAAATTTCCTCTAGAAGGCCTTTGACAAGGGCCATTTCGATGCATATTTTTGAAAAGGTAGTCAAATGCATTTTTTTCATCTATCATGAGCTTTTTGATCTTCTACTTCACCAATTTGTTGATTTTGAACATTACCAATGGCTTTTAAAGAATAAAATCCACAAAAATGCAAGGGCAAATTTGGGACCTAAGCTATGTTATTGCACAAAATTGCATTTGTAGAGGCAAAGTCCCAATGCTCAAGTGCAAATCTTGTGTTGGACTTGTCCATCACTAAAACGAGGGGGATATCTATTGAGGTTATAGAGATAGGTGTCCCTAGTTGTGTTACACACTTGTTTGGGTTGGGCTTTTTCCAAACTAGAAACTGTGCGATAACAAGCTAGATAGGTACATGAGTGAGAATTTTTGTGAAGGAATCAAAGTATAAGAACTAAGGCTTCCTATACATATTAGCTTGGTCGATGAACAAAGGACTTGATTATGTCTTTTGCATGATCGAATTCCACAACAAAAGAAACACAAGTAGAGGGGTGGATGAATGTCTCCTACAATAGGGGTTTCCAAGTATGGGATATCCATTTATGGAGATTTAGATGTCATGACCATAAGTTGTTAAATTGTCAATTAAAGTTGTTAAATTGGCATGATCATGGTAGAAATTGAAATTCATAGTTGCCTTGTCATGGAGGGAAATGATAGGAATTTCCATTGCTTTCTCCACAATAATGCGACCACTAAGAGAAGGTGGGAAGGATCCTTGGATTCAAAAGCTATTGTCTTTTAAGGCTCTAGGGCCAATGGATTATTCTCAAGAAGCCATGAAAAAGACAAAAGAAATCAAAATCCAACAAAATCAATACTTTAAATGAAAAGCATTAACCTCGAACTATATTAACAAACCTTGGAGTGTCTCGAGGCACAAAATCTCCCCCCAAAACCATATTTTGCAAATGTCTTAGATTTAGAGCATAAATTGTTGGATTTGATATCAGCTCACAGCTTGGGCAGCTTGAAAGAGAAAACTTGCCCTAGATATCTACTTCAAACACTCTAGATGCCTCAAAGACAACATAAATATTAAAATATCAAAATAGGATAATAAGCAAAACAACAATAGTGGGTGAAAAACACTAGTGGGATAAACCACCATACAATGTCTCAATGCTTGTGCAAGAGAACCTTAGCACTTTAGCCACTCATTCCTCGTAAATCTCTCTTGGTTTGGCTTTCATTCCATTCCTCATAAATTCCCTTGCCTAGGTTATTATTACCTTAGGATTGCTTAGTTTGGGAACAAGCTTTATGTTTCCTTTATCTATCCTAATGGTTGATTGGGTTCTTAATTGCTTCTTCACTATTTTCAATAAATGGTTAGGGCTTGCTTAAAGAGATTGCAATATTAATATATTGAGTAGCCGTCCCATATTGTGATATGCTTTTCAAAAGTAATTTTGATGAATAGTGTCCTGGTCTGTGCTTTTTAGTCCATATCATGCTCCCTTGCATTGTGATCAGCTTTCCAAGATCTATATTCCTTACACAAACCCAAGTCGCTCTTCTTATTATTCTAGTCAATAGATGCTTAACTTTAAGGGGTAATGCTTGAGCAAGGATTTTACAAGAATATTGAGCAAGTAATTGGCTTCTAGTTTGTAATCATCACCTTGGTATTTTCATAGTCTAGGAGATGCCTTTTGTAGCTCTTGTTGATGATGTATTCTAGCTATTCATAGCTTGTTGGATTTTCGTATGAACATTGAATGGTTTAGATTTGCTTAGTGAAAGACATGTCACATAAAGGCAAGTCACAAGAAGTGAGCGTTGTATGTCTTTGTATTATTAGGGGATTAGGGCTGTAATCGAATCTTGGTTAGTGGATTAGGGTTAATTGATGCTACAAAATACCTAAATATTGTGTTGTGAATGGTAAAGTAAATGCAATGATAAACAGAGGTGTGGCTTTGAGTTAGGATGGTTTTCCAGTTAAGGGTTTGGAAGGTAAATCTTGTGTACACTGTGAATGTGCCATTGTTTCTTCTGTTGTATGATTCTGTTACTGTTGCTTTGGATAGGCTTATCAATCTCTTTAGTGAGGACTGATTCCCTTGTATATATTTGAATATGTAATGCAAGAGAATATAACTTGTAGCTAGATAACACAGGACTACAAGAATTCTTGAAATAGGATTCTAACTCCACACCTTTTGGGAAGAGGATTAAACTTGTTTGTGTATCTGCATATGGTGCAAATCTATGTTGCATTGAGTTTTAGGATGGGAAACAAGGGGCTAGGTTTTAAGGGACCTCCAAATTTCTTGGGGATGGACAAACATGGACAATAACTTATATTAAAAAAATTAGAAAATTTTAAAACAAGAATTTTAGCACATACGACGACCATGATAGAACTCAATAAAAGTAGCACTTCTTAAGTAATAGGTCTGAAAGACCTTGTTTGCAAGGACATTAAAATTTCGAAAAAGATGAGTGGATATAGAGTACAAGAATTTACTTAATATGGGAGTCAAAATTGTTGTTGTGATTATCTCCCATAACAAAGTATACTTGGTATTTTGGCATGCATTGCATAGATAATGTGTTATGGTCTAAATGTTGAACCAGTGGGTGAATATTTTCTTGGAGAACTGGTGTTACATGGGTGCTAGTGTGGATAGGGGATGTACAAATGTCCTTCAAACCATTGAGGAACGTCGCTGAAGCCTCATTTCTTTTGGTGGGAAATGTCTAAGGGGTCTGGAAGAAATCCCCCATGTCCTTCAGGATGTCCCCTGCCAAACAACGACTTCCCTCGTAGTCTCCAAAGCACCACAGCCAGGCACTCGTACGGGATGTAACCCCTAGAGGTGGTGACAGATTCATGTGCAACATAGGTGAAAATAGGAGTATGAGGCCACTGCATAAACAATGCCTTTGGTATAATGTCTTAGTCAATATTGATCTGCCCTTGTGACAATTAAGAGCATTCAAATATGGTGGGGATGCACTTGAATTGTTTATTGATGGAGTAAGAGCCAAAGCAAGGTTAGTGCTTACTGTTTAATTTTTTTCAATAATTGAATTACCCCTGCTGAAGCCATTTAGTCACTGAACAAATGGTAGTATGTGGAAGAGAATAAGGGATTACATACTATAGGAGAAAATTGAAACAACAGCACTAACAATTCTACTCTGAACATAACAGACCTAATGGCTGGCATTTGCCAAATTGACAAGCAAAATCTAATTCCATTGAAATTCAGCATTGAACCATCTCTAGTAACAGAAACGATCACCATCTTGACATCAATATTCAACTTAAGTGCACCTCCTTGGTAGTAACCTTACTATAGGCAAATTAAAATGGTTTAATCTTTGAATTTTGAACTATTAAATTGGCATTGATTAATTCGTAAGGTTTGTTATGTTTTTTAATGTTATTAGAATATATGTTTGTATGTATTTGACATTTCAAATCATATTTATAAACCAATGAGCGTATCAATAAGTATCTTCCGAATAGATTGTATTTACCTTAGAATTGTGCATAGTGAGAAAGCAAGCCATATTAAAGGTCCAAAATCCTACATGGTTATTGTGCACATCTATCTGAAGATGCTGCAATGAATATCCATCTAGCCTCTAGGTGTAATTGCCAATTGGCATACATATGATAGGGCTCGCAAATCAGTTTTTTGTTTTACATGTGAATAATTCTTTTATTTAGATTTAGATTTAGTTTCAGTTTTCTATATTTTGGCCTACATAAAAAACAACATGTGGAAGGTTTGTAAGCCTTGTAGTATTGCAATGGCATGGGCAGCAAAGTTGTTGTCTTTAGATTTTAAAAATGAGACTCAGTCTACCAAAGTCTTGTGAAATAGGCCATTAATTATGTCAAAACTTGTGTCTACTGTCCACAAAATAAGCAGAGCATCATTGTTGAATTTTATATCTTTTTCTAGTATTATTATGATAGCAATTCTTTGGGTGTTTTCAACTTTATGTTTTGACTGGTAATCTTTACATTCAAGTGGTGAAAAACTTGTATTGGTCATTTGACACACTTTTACTCACATTGATGCTTATTTTCAATTGTTTATCAGTTTCATTGTAGTTTTTGGTTGCCAAAATCTTTTTTTTTTTAAATAAAAAAGGTGGAACCTGCTATATTATGATATCAAGAGAACATTGACAAAATTTACAGAGAAATATAGGTCTAGGTTGCAAAAAATGCTGCCGTTTGACTGGAAACCAGCATGGTTTACAGAACTGTCTTGCCATCTGTCCTGCCTGGAGGAAACCAGGACAGATGGCGATAATCTAAGTGAACATGTAACAGTAATAAGATAAAACAAAGAGACGAAATAGCATATAAAACCTAAATACCCGGTGACCCATCAGCCTTGCTTGTCTGCCATGTGGACCCCGCTGGAATGGCGAATGCCTGCGCACAGAGAGGGCATTTGCTCTTTGTTGGAGCATTGGAGTACGCGCCAAGGAGCAGGTCTAGCCGCTGGCCCATGAGGAGGGCTCTGTGCTCCAGGTCTGCCATGTGGCCTCGGAGTTCGAACACCAAAGCCAGATGCTCTGCACGAAGGAAGCTACCATGCAAGCCATTACCTGCGTCGTCGAGGATGACGTCCCTCATTTCCCCTTCCGCTCCACCACCGGCTTCGAGCTCCATTAGTTCTACACCAGCCACCTCCTCCTTCCTCACAGGCCTGTTCTCGTTCGCATCCTCTTCTGCTCTAGCTTTGTCCCGACTCGCTTCCTCGATTGTGGCCTGCCTCACATGGCTAGTGGGGCTATAGTCACCCAGCCATGGAATTTCCTCGACAATGCACCCAGGGATGTCATCTGCCATCACAAAATTGGGACCGCTTCCATCCTGGTGGAACGTCTCCATGGCTTGGAGCTCCGGGGTGGTCTCCAAATCCATGAACGGTACTTCTTCCACATAACAGGTGGGGAACGCATCCGCAGCACCCTCCACCGGCCTGATTTCGGACTGAATTGTCGGGGTCTCACTGCTGCAACCAGCCCCAGTCTCAGCAATGATGGTGTGCAGAGCCAATTGGTCGACTCGAGCCTTCTTACGGAGGATGGAGGTCGCCAACGACAGAGCCCGCTCCATCTTTTCCTTCCTTTGCCGCTATGCTTTGTGAGTGTACCAGGCCGAGCCACGACGAGGCCTGCCTCGCTTCCTGGTCATAGTTGCCAAGGAATAAATAACAATACCGTGAGGGTGCAGCGAGATGAAAGTAAACCAGGGTGAGAGAGAAACAGAACTGCACCAGAGCTTCCAGGCGAAGGGGAGAGCCGAAGCGAGAGCAGACCAATTCGGACCAGGTGCTCGAAAAAACAAGCTGCCCAAGGCCAAATGTACCTGGCTATCCATAAACTCTGGCATGCTGAGTGTGTTGTGAGCGAGAGTGTTTGCTTGAGGGAGGTGTCCCTCCATCGTATAACCGCTGTTATGGCCGTTAGCCATCGTTAATGCAGGGCAGGAGGGTGGCGGCCATCAACATTTATGCTATGGCCTAGTGCTGAGCCAGGTGTCGAGGAGCGTCCGCATGTCACCCCATCCGGGGTTGGTTGCCAAAATCTTGTGTTGGCCATTCAACATATTTTTTTCAGATTGTTTCAGAGTTTTACTGTAGCTATTGGTTAAAATGATCTTGTATTGGTCACCCAAGCTTATTTTTGCACACATCCAAGCTTTGTTTGCACACATTCAGATTTGTTTCTTAGATTTTTGTCATCTATGGTGACAAATCAACTCCCTCCTCAGACACAATAGTAGGCTATAGATGAAGACATCTCTATAGTCTGGAGGTGGAAGTTGGAACTATTAAATTGTGATTTACCTCGAGGTGCAGTCTTGTAGTTTACTTTTTAATTTATAGGTGTAAAATGACATCAAAAGATTTTAATTTTTGTCAGGTTCGTTTTTCTCATAAAAGTGAACCCGTCTTTGCATGGAAGTATATGTAATTTGAACCTCACAGGAAGCATCTGTGCTCGTACACAAATTGGTGGGTAAGACATCAGACTGGATGCCATCCTTATGGGTCTAGCAATTTTTCTAATGACTAATCGGTTTTTTTCTAAAGACTGAAGATTGCCAAAATCTGATCAAAGGACCTTGGACAAGCATGAAGATTGCCAAGGTCTTATCAAAGGACCTTGGACAAGCATGAAGGCTACCAACTTTTGAATTGGTTTTTAGAGATTGGTGTCCTGTCAGAGGGATCCAAAAAACAGTTAACAACTAGAAACAATTGTTGAATTTAACATTGGATTGAGCACAGTGCCCTTCCAAATGAAGTGTCAACCTGATAAGAGGTTATTGAAATTTGTTTAATTGAACTTTAAATGAGATTTTGCAATCTAGTTCAGAATAAGCTAGGAGTCACATTCCTCAATTTTAATTAGCATTTGATGTCCAAACTCCTACGAATCACAACTGAGTTCTCAGGTTTATGAATTTATGTATATTATTGCACAAGTACAATAACTTATGAGGGTGATTCAGCGACACAAATGAGCATTACAAGAAGATGAACTCTTAATCGCTTGTTTATGTATCCTGAAAGTACATTAGTGTGTCAAGAGTGAGCATTAGGATGGATATTGTATGAAGACCATTGGTTCCTAAAACAAGGTTTCACCCCCTGTAGGATTTTGTCTATACAAGTGATAATATCTAATGCTTAAGCATTTTTACACAAGTCTAGCCAATAGAAACGTTCATTTCTTGTAAGTTTTTTTTGCATGGCTAAAGTGCCAATGGTCTAGTATGTCTTCACAAATAAGTCCACTGGGTCATGATGGTTAGCAATTAGCTGTTCACAGTCTTGAGCTTAATCAATATTCCCATGATGGAGCTGTATATTTAAAGTCTTAATTCATTACTTGCTCAGCAGGAGTATATTCAGTCCCACGCATCCCTCATCTGAGAGGGTAATCTTTGATGTGTAAGTGAACATTTACTAGATTTCTTTCATTGACTTGGTCAATGGAATTCCATGCCCTCTTCTTTTACTTAGTACCATTCTCTGCATTGTTGCCAAGTAAATATTCACTTGCATGTGTCTTTCCCCGAGGATGGGTTAATGTTTTACCCAAAATGTTGGATCTCAAAAGTCATTCCCACAGCAATAATCCGAAAGGCTTCATGGATGATTTGGTAAGCTGTGAAAGCCTAAACGATTTAATTTGTATATAATTAATATTGTCGTTTTGGGACTGGTAGCCTATATGTGTTCAATTTTGCCAAACAAGATTTTTCCTTGTGTTACTTGTTCAACATTATTTGCCTCCAATCCTAGCATGGTGGTTCTTTGACCCAATTAACCAGTGTCTGTATTTAAGAATAAGCTTTTGCTTTGCCTTAACTGATCCCTACAGATTTGGCTGTTGGGTCTATAATGAGGATCAATCTTTTCAGTACAATTCTGATTTATTATGACATCATTTCATTAGGTGTTATTCCGACTGCTTACCGAAATCTTGATTGTGAGAACTATTTTGAAATTATTTTGATTGCTGCTGTACAAAGACCACTTTCATTCATAAATTATGGTTAATTCTTTTTCTAAACGACATAGAGGGAAGGCTTTCCGAGGAACTGGTACCCTAAGTGCAACTCCAGTCTACCAGAGAGCTTTATGTTACCAGTGCTACCTGCAAAAAGAGTTCTTTAATAAAAATAGTTCTGAATGCAAGTTTCCAATTCCACTATCATAAATGTTGGAAAAAATAATAATGATTACAAGTGGAGGCTCTACAGAAGAGTTAATTCTGACAAGTTTACAAGCAGCCAAAACAGTTTACTGTATTCAGGATTTGAAAATGTCCACAGCAGGTCATAACTTGAAGAGTTCTTGTTGAACATACTAAATGGTCTATCCTGGGATGTAATTCATCCGAGGTCTAGCTTAAGGCTAACAGATACCTGGCAGTCATTGAAAGGCAATACTATGCATCAGAGACAATCTCATTTTGTGATTTGTTTTTGCATGAGATAAATGGAAAAAAGGCTTCACAGCCTCTAAAGATATGAAGATTTTGATTTATTCATTAAGCATGCATGCCATTAATGGTTTGATAAGAATAATAGAAATGTTTGAAGTACACATATATTCCCTTTCTAGATTCTCTCAGGCTAGTGTATGTTACATATACTACAGTCACATTCCGGAAAAAAGATTAATTCCTGGATTTCTGGAGTTTATGCTGATTTTTTGCTTCTTGCAGGAGGATTCTCTGTGGCAGGAACTTTTCATGCATCGAATAGAACAGAATTTTCCAGAATGACCAACAAAGTTTTATACGAAAACCAACATTTTTGGGTATGGTTAAGTGCAACCGCATGGATATAGACACATGGACGACATCATCTATTTTTGCGAGGTAAGGCCAATTGGGATGTAGGATGCTGTAATTTTCTGCCAAGGAGAAGTTTGGGCCGAGTGGATATTAGAATTCAGAATCAACGAGTTTGATGACTACGCTGGTTTCTTTTCCCAACGGTCACATTAGGCAGGAAATGGAGCATTGAATTTATAACTACGGGTGGTAATACAAAATCACCTGTCCGTTGATGTTAAATTTGTCCTGTGGATAAATGTAGTTTTTTTGTTAGTTGGTACTGAATTTATCCCATGGATAAATACAGTGTCCGTTGGCTTGTTTGGCATATTGTTTTTCAGGGTGCTGGGTACAAAAGATAGACTACTCTAAAGTGAGGTAGATCAGTCTAATATTTTGTATCATAACGATTTGATATAAATTAGATTGTATGCCATAAATTGACAAACTCAATTTGCTTTTAAACCAACATTGACTTTCAGCTGTCTAAAACTTTAGAAATGAGATGCTGTGATTTCTTTCTATTCTATCTTGATTGACTTGAGTCGTTTTTGAAAAGGCTAATTTTGAAACATTTTGAATGGATTTTTGCCCATTTCAGTCAGAATTGTGTCAGTACATAAATGATTTTTTGCCCAGGTGCTCTGTGACTCATGCCAAAGCAATAACCATTTATTGAAAGGGTTCAATTAATTGTTTTGTAATTTGAAAGAATTTTTAATAAGACGTTTTCAATAAGATGTAATTATGAATGTAAGACTTGTTTATTTAACGCACATGGATAAAGACTGAAGCTTTGCTGTAGAGCAGAGTGCCTTCAACAAATATTAACCACTGAAGTTCAATGTTCTAAAGAAATCAATGATGGTGATCACAAATTTGAAGACTTTCGTAAATACATGGGCTAAACTGAAATTAATTAAACTGACCTTGGTTTGAGAGGATGCCTTGAAAAAGATATGATTGTCAATCCCAGTGTAGTTGAACGGTGAGGGCAATGGCGCATTAAACGGTCTACTAAGGTTCAGTTCTTCTGGAGGGAAAAATAAGTGATTGGGCTTAGATGCAAGTGGGTTGATTTTGTCAAAAAAATCATCTTTGGGGTCAGCTTTAGGAGATTTTTTTTATGCAAGTGTAAGGTGATTTTGTTAAAAAGGTAGGTGTGCAAGTCTAGGATTTTGACAAATCACTACTCCCTCTAGGTTCAAGTCTGAGGTGATTTTGATGGAAAAGTACCACCCTCTTTCTCACTACTGGTTTGTTTGTGAATAATGGAGGGAAAATTAATGGAGGTTTGCCCTGATTGTGGTGCTTAATGTTTTCAAACCAATTTTAATGCTTTTGAAGTCTGATGGAAACTCTTAAAAAACATTTTGTATATCAATTTAATATAATCAAGAAGATTTAGAATGTTTGATTTTTAGTCACAGGGATGTTTTATATATAACTAACAAACATCTTATTACAGGCATTTAAAAATGCTATTATGATGGAATTGAACCAATGCACAAACTGTTAAAGTATCTCTTTGACATGGAAACAGGCTTAGACATCATATGCATGTGAGTTATTTCTCTATCGTTGATTATTATCAACATTTTACAAATCATTATTGTTCAACAATATATCACAATATTCACAAGCATACATAATTTGTTTCATGGCATGCACTTCATAGCAATACCATTTATAAATAATGCTTGAGATACGGGAGTTGAAAAAGTTCAAGTTTTTCAAAACAATTCATCCACAAAAGACATTCAACTCTCACAGCTCAACTTGAGCAACGGAAGTTGCAAATATGTGCAAAAATCTCAAGTTGAGACCTTATAAAGGGTTTAAAAATTATGTACAAAAATCTGAAGTCGAGACTTTATAAAGGGCCATCTTCTTGGACACTAAAAGTGAGTTTAGTATTTTTATGTAGGTTTCTAAATCTTCTTTATTAATGACACAAATTTGAGCAAATCGAACATTAAAATAACACACTTTGTTTTATTGCTCACTTAAGTAGTATACATTTTGCTTCACCTGGTTTGTTTATCTATTTGATAGATAATTATCAAAGACATTTTTCTTTACCTGGATTCTTATTTATTTGAAGATGAGAAAGAATCTGCATCTATCTTACTCTTGTCATCAATCAGTAAACTTTGCCACACTTTTATAAGCAGAAATATCACTACCATGCAAACCAGAATATTCATAATAAAAATAACATGATATAGAGACATTTTCGCGTAACCAAGAATTTTGCAATCAGGCCATGATTTCACATTAACATTTTGCTGTGCATTTAAAATCATAATAATAACATAATCCATAAATCATAATAATAACATAATCCATAAAGGGGTATGCAATCATTTCTCAAAATACAATTGGTGCATTTAAAATCATAATAATAACATAATCCATAAATGGGTATGCAATCATTTCTCAAAATACAATTGTCATCATAATCCTCCATAACAATGGAAATAAAACTTGGATATACAATGTAAACAAAGAAAAGAATCAAGGCTTTGCTAGGTGCAGCTTCTTGATACACTAAGGCCAACAATCTGTTTAAAGGAACTTAATCATTACCGAAATTGATGAGTTGGTCTATGTTTATTTCATTTTACATATTCACAAATTATATTTTTTAATTTACATTCAAATAGGTTATTAGCAAAGATGGTTTTTTTTCCAAGTAAAACCTTGCAAGATCCCTCCTTACCTTCAAAATGTCTAGTTGAAGGATGGGTCAACTACTAGCCACAATCACGGTTCAAAATATCTAGTTGAAGGATGGGTCAACTACTAGCCACAATCACGACTGATCACTCAAAGAGACCTGACCAGATTTCAACTTGTGACCTATGACCTCCCTCTTGGCAACATGCCTTGGTGGACAGATGGGCAACCAATTGAACTGATCCACGGGGCTTCTTACTAATGGAACTTATAAATGCATGCATCTCTTTGCAATTTATAATCTGATTTCAAACAAAATATTGATTTCATGAATATATTGAAGTACTCAAATCTTGAAGTATTACAATAATCACTTTAGATTTGAAGTATTACAATAATCAATTTATTTATTTTGGTGGGAGTGATATTTGGATTTTGAAAAACCAAACATACAATCTACCACAACGTTCATTACAAACACCTTGTAATAGCTATTTGACATACTTGGTTTTGACTGTTTTAGACTTAATTATAGCTATGGATTATGAAAATGAGTTCTCTCCTTAGCCACTAAATTAGACTACAAACAAAGACAATGGCATACTCACCTAATATTTAGGTGGATTCAACATTCATTTAGTTATATACATAATTCCAGGGATCCAACTAAAAGGGTGGCTAGAAGCTTAATGCAGAGTAGATGGCATTACTAGGATACTAATTAAAGCGCATTATTTGAAGTCCTTGGATGAGTATGAAAATTAACATATCTTGAACTGGATTGAAAAGTTTGGAGATTTATCAAAAGGATCTAAATGAGCATTGAATTTTAACAATGGATGTATTAAAGTGACATTTCAAATTGTGCTAATTCAAGGTTGATGTATGGAAAATTCTTTAAATGATTTCTAAACTAGATTAACAATTTAGTTCACAAGAAGCTATGGATTACATCCTTAATTCTTAATTATATCGATTTCCAAACTAAGAATCAAAGCCCAATGCTCATGATTATGAATGTTTATATGTTACGTATAAATCCACTAATATATGAACACAACCCATGACACACTGGATATTACAAACAAAAACAACTCTAAAGCAATTGTCTATGTATCTAGAAAGTGCATTAGTGAAGTGCATTAGTGTTGGTCTCAAGAATGAGCATTAGGATGTATCCCAAACCACTAGTTCTAAAAATGAGCCGTCTCTTTGCAAGCTTTTGTCTATATATATCAGAATGGATGTCCTCCAATATCTAATGCACATGCCTATATATTTAGTATTTCACCCCATAAGAACCTTCATTTCTTACAAGGATTTGTCTACATGGCTAAAATAGCATAGCTCGTCTTTTTATACACTTCCTTTGAGTTACAAAAGTTACTAATTATGAGTTCGACTAAAGCTTAATCAACACTTCCATGATGGCATTGTATATTCAATGCTTCAATGAATTGTTTGTTAAAGAGTATGTTCATGGTCAGGGAATTCATCATTGAATGCGGAACTAATTTATATCTAAAGTTATCGATATTGTTATCTTGCCACTGCTGCAATTCTTCTGAAATGATTTTAGCCCTAAAGGTTGATTAATTTATCCAACAAATTTTCCTCTGGGAGCATTAAATCTTTCATGATAATTCTTAGATACTTAACCAATGTGTGTTTAGAATAATCTTCTCCCATTTGATTAATGTTGTTGGAACCTTGTGTTTAGAATAATCTTCTCCCATTTGATTAATGTCGGAACCTTTATAAGGATCTGTGGTCTTTAATTTGTGAATCTAAAGCATTGCCCCTTTTGTTGACGATTTATTTTATGTTATATTATTTTCCTAGAGGCACAGTGCTCACTCTTGACTGATGAAACTGTTTTGAATGCCTTTGTAATTGTTGCAACATAGACATAGTTTTCATCGAAAAATATAATTTTACTCAAATGAAAGCTTCATTTAAAGATTGGTAGTATAAATGAAATTTTGATTCACATGAAAGTTTTTAATCACTATCAATGCCACATAAAGAATTTGTTTATAACAATAGGTTTGAATTTGTGTATTGATCTGTAGTTTAATGGTAAGTGGGAGGTGTTTATTACAAAGACACTATAAATCAAACCTTGTAGACACCTTTCTTGCCAATATAAATATTATCTTCAAAAGTACAATAAGTTCTTAATGCTACCTAAACAGTGTTCCACTAGTGTAAACCTTGGACTAAAATCCAGAATTATATTAAGTGGAGGCTACAAAGGCCAAACCAAATTCTCACATGTTTGCTTACAGGTGAAACAGATTTTAAACCTAAGGTCAAAAAAATTGAAAAACATTACATATAATTTTTTCCATTTAAAGTGTTAAAGCATAAATGTCTACATAAAATAATACATGGTCAGCAGTCAGATGCCTTAAGGTTTAATTTAGGTCCAACAAATCCTCGGTATTCACTTTACTATAGTGTATCATATCGTGATTGTGCTCATTAAGGTCAAAGTTATTAGTATGCAAAAAATACCAAGTTGCATTCATTATTTTATAATTTGACCTCACACAAGATCGTTAAACAATCATATCATAAATGGTTTGGTCAAAATTATAGAGTACTTAAGATCCTTTTCATTTGATCTATTGTGCTTGCAAATGCTTTCTTTAAAAAATGATTTTTCCTAAAAGCTGAATTTCAACCCATTTTTTTTATGCGACACATTATGTGCTTCAAATAAATGATAGTTGCCAAATTCTCCATATCACTTGCAATGATCGTACTATGGTTCATCATTGCCACATAGTAGATAGTATGTTTGACTGTAGCAAGGCATAGATATACAAGTCGGATGATCACTCACTTTTGTGTGGTGAGACCATTTCAGATAATGCACTTTGTAATTTTTCACCAAGATGTTTAGGAAGTAAATAATATAATTCAGAATTAAGCACCTTTACTTAATTTATATATATAAGTAGTGGTACAAAACTGAATTAAAAACTTTTATCCTCACAATGAGTTCCACAAGAATGCATCATTTAATTTATTGTATTAGGCACTAGAACAAAACCACCTATTTTTTTGTTGTTGAAATAATTTCATAGATAAAATGGTTTTTATCAGAAGATTTAAGATTTATGATGTAATTAAATACATGGTATGTTGACTTATTTGAGAAAAATCCATGTACCTCTTCCTTAATTTATATATAGTTAGTGGTACTAAATTGAATTAACAGCGTTTAACAGTTTTGCAAGAATGCAACATTTAATTTATTGCATTACGCAGTGGCACAAAATCCCTTGATTTTGTTGTTGAAATGATCTCATAGATAAAATGTTTTTTATCAGCAGATTTAAGATTTATGATGCTAATTAAATATATGGTATGTTGGCTTATTTGAGAAAAATTCTTGTATCTCTTTCGTTGTTGAGCACCAAATGCTATAGCATGGATGTGCAGCATAATTAACCTAAAACCATTTTACAACATTTCAAATGAAGTTTTGTCCATTTTAGTGAAGGTAATTAGAAATATAAGGTTATGTCAATTACATAAATTTTATAGTTGCACGACTTGCTTTTGGGTATAAAGTTCCACAATTTTAAAAATCTCGAACACTGGAGCGAAACATTTCAAATCCCCTAGAGCTCCCTACCCATATGGACAACACCCTTTTAGGCACTACCTACCCAGACCCAAATGTCAAGAGCCTCTAGGTGATCCCCATCTACATGAGTTCGAAAAACAAGTGCTAAAACCACCATGAAAGGTCCTATTTCAATGCCCACTCAGCTAAAATGGACCTTCAAAGGCTCCAACTTCACTACAATACCCTTAACACACACAAACATATGCACACTTTAAAGAATCAAGTTTCGTGACTGCATCTTGTAAGTCTCAAGTTGTTTTTGTTGCATCTTAAAAATGTCACAATAATAAATAATAAATATATTCATAACCATAACTAGTGGTAATTATTACACCACCTCCTATATATGCTCTATTTATGCTATATGCATCACCATTGGGCAAACCTACAAATCCTTCAACTTACCAAGTCTATGCAATGAAAGTAAGAAGGGATAAATCTGGACATGCTCATAGCAACGACAACTTAATTGCAAACCTAGAAATCCTATAACTTATAAGTCCAAACAACACAAGCAACAAGGGATAAGTTTAAGTATGCTTATAAAAATTACAACTCTTATAAATTCTATGTTGTTGGAATGAAAGCTAAGAAGCAACATTGGATAAGTTTTAAGTATGCTTATAAAAATGACAACTCTTAAAAATGCTATGTTTATGTTCTAGAATGGACACTAACATGCTTTATTATGGGAAGTTAAAAGGATATGTAATAATTGAAGTTGTTTCGTAAATTGTCATTTTAGAAGATTTGACAAAGGAAAATATACTTTCGCCATGTGCAATATTTTTTTCCATGAAATACACATCTCAAAGAAACCCACTAGGTACTTCCTCTCATTATGAGGATGACACCCATGGTAAACTGGATTCCGCAAAAGCTCAAGGCTTTATCAACACAAGACTCAAGGCCATTATAATAATATACTCATCAAGAGTTCAAAATGTCACTTATGGGCACTGAACCTAGGTGGAGAAGATAACAATCATTCCTCCCAACCACCCGAGCTAAACCGAATTGACATCCATATAGTCATAACCATTATGATATTCAAGAAAATGCTTTTTTTTTTCTCATTTTGGACAGCATGAAGGCATTTTTAGGCTTCTTATACCCAACTTGCAGACATCTCATAACACCTTGCATTTGATTTCACATAGATTCTCTAATTAGTGTAAAAAATTAAGAATGGTATGAAACATGAAATTTATCTACTGCTAGGCCCTAAATATGATGATACACATTCAAATTTTATCAAATCATCATAACTAATATTAAGTATATATGTCATCTTGGTTATATGTTCCACTGTATTTTTGAAAACTTTTGTATTCTTGAATTTATAAATATTTGTTAATATATAGTTTTTCCAAACCCGAGTTTCCTTTATAGCCATCTAAACACTTCAACCTTATTTCTGCAAATCTAATATCTCAGTTACCTGTGTAAGACCTAGTTACCTTTGATAACATAACAAAACTCTTGGCAACATAAAACCAATCAAAAATCTCAATTACTTGTGTAAGACCTAGTTTTCTTTGATAACATAACAAAACTCTTTGCAACATAAAGCCATTTTAGACTTGGGCTAGTTGCCTTTGATAACATAACAAAACTCTGCAACATAAAGCCATTTTAGACTTGGTCATTAAATATGATAGTACACATTTAACCTTTAATAACATAACAAAACTCTTTGCAACATAAAGCCATTTTAAACTTGGGCATTAAATATGATAGTACACATTTAAATTTTATAGAATCATAACTAAAATTAAGTATATACATCATTTTGATTATATGTTTCACTATATTTTTGGAAACTTTTGTATTTTTGAATGTCTAAATATTTGTTAATATATAGTTTTTCCCAACCCTCTGTTTCCTTTATAGCCATCTAGATTGCAACCCTACTTCTGCAAATCTAGTATCTCAGTTACTTGTGTAGTCTTCATGACAAAGTCATTAATATTAAACTTGGGCATTAATAAAGTCAGTCTTCGATGACAAAGTCATTAATATTAAACTTCGGCATAAATAAAGTCAGTTTGATCCTGTTTATTTTATGATTTTGTGTTTTATTTCACTTTATTGTGTTTTCTTGATAGTCGTCTAGACCCTTGCAACCCTATTTCTGCAATTCTAGTATCTCAACGACTTCTGCAAAACCTAGTTGACTTTGATGTCTCAAAATGAAAAAACTCCTCACGAATGACAACTTTACTTGAAGGACAGCTGTATCATCTCCCTAAATAAAGATGAAAAAACTCCTCACGAATGACAACTTTACTTGAAGAACAGCTGTATCATCTCCCTAAATAAACAGTCGTATGAACTTAAAGGTAACATAAATTATTTTTGACTGCTATGAGAGATGGTGTTCAAATTAATTTATTTCAAGTTCACAGTTCAAAGAAATATTTCAGCGAGCACAATATGGTCCTTGACAAATGGGTATAGCTTGGTTGGTTAAAAGTCATCTTCCCCACCTAAGGTTCCTATTCTACTTGTGATATGTTTGCTCCTAATGGGCCGATTAAGGTTGACAAGGTACCAGTGATCTCACTCTTGTTTAATGCATGAGGGTTGGATGAGATGTTTACAAACATTTTAGTCAATTGAATCTAGCTTAAATGGTTAAGAAAACTTGTTATCCTCCCCACCAAGGCTTAAATCCCACTCAAAACATATTTACTCTTCGTGAGTCAATTGATCAATTGACATTGGCAAGGTACCAGTAATCTTGTTCCTGCATATAGGCTAGGGGATGGGATGAGTAATTACATGTGAAAACAAAGACCTAATATGATTTTTTATTATATTAATGACCTCCTTAATCTTGTAAGCTTTTCTTTCTAACTTGGATCAGGTTATCACTTACTGGATGTAGCTCTACTAAGGTTTCCACTTACCTAGTCTCCGGTTCCGAGCTACATAATATGGTCCTGAGTTCAGCTTTGACTTCAGAGACAGATGTGCTATATGTTTGTAATTGAAATATGTACCTTGGTTTGTATCCACTAAACCAAACGCAATTTAGGTTTGAAATACAAATCATTTGCAAAAGCATTGATAATGAATGCATTTCATCATATCCCTCGAGGATGCCAACATCATTTTATCAATGAAATCAAATGCACTTACACATTTAAAGAAATAAAATCCCGACCAGAGTCTCTCCAACAAATATAAAAGACTGAGAAACACAATCATCGTAAGAAAGTAATGATGGAGGTCACAGATTCTAGTACTTCATGATAATAAATGGAGTAAACTAAAATTAGACTGACCTTGGTGTGATGGACGAATGAAAAAAAATAAAAAATCATAAACACTCTTGCATCGATTCACTCGTAACACAACAATTTACATATCCTAATAGTTCAGCGAAGGAAAGATAATAGTTCTTCTATTTCTGATCATAAACATGTGGATAAATAAACATACAGCTAACACCAACATATTGTTACTACAGGCATCCAACAAAACTATCATTATGGGATTAAACCAATACACCAGACCTTTACATAACCAAGGCCAGAAGGGGCATTTTCTCGAATACAAACAGGGTTATTGATCATAAACATGCAGTTGCCAGTAAGCGCTTTATCTCTCCAACAAAATATATGCAAGACAAAGTATGCCATAATGACAAATTGCTTCATGGGACGCACTTCAGAGTATTACTATATATAAATTATTATAGAAGAAGAGAAGATGTAACCTTTTCAAAGGTATGCATCCACATAAGACATTCAATTATCACAACTAGATTTGAACAGCAAAAGTTATAAATCTGAGCAAAAAATCTCATTATGGGACCCCTTATCTCTTTTCGGGCAACTGAAACAAAACAAAGCTTCCAAACTTACACATTTATAATTTATACTCTAAATTGTACCAAGCCACTGCACAATGATCGAAGAACACAACGAAGAGGCACGGCAATTTCTTCCCCACTTCAGAAGAAACCAACCTTTTTATTTATACATTTTGGTTTAGCTGGTGTCCAGACTCCATATCTATTTTCAGACACAATTATCAAAGACTTACCTCTCAAGATCCACAACCATCTAATCCATGCAAAATAGATGTTTGACATGATGTTGAAAAATAAAAATAAAAATCCTTTATAACGCTCATACAAGAGCAAAGATATCATTACCACACAAATAAATTTTGACAAGAAAGACCAGCAGTTTCATGTAGCCATGAATTTCACCCTGCTCAGGATCATGATCTTGCATTCACATTTTCCTTCGATAAAGAATCACAACATTTACATAAATCCATAAAGGAATGCATGTTTGTCTCAAAATACAACACTTAAATGTCTAGAAAGCAAACTCCTAATATCTAAGGATGGAAATAGAGAAAAAAATTATTGCCTTTCAACTGCAGCAGCTTGCTCTTTCGATAACTATTTCACTTGGGGCCACTATTTTGAGTGGAAGAGGGCAAGGAGCTAGAATGTGGGACTTCCACTCCCATTTCTTTTGTAAGTTCACCGATACTCCTCTCCAGCTCATCAATGCGAGATCCCATCTCATCAAGTGAATTAAAGTCAAGGAAATCTTGGAAAACTTCATTCTTTAAGAAACTTCTCAGATTGACTAACACTATCAAGGCGTCAGAGATTCAGAGAAAACACAAGACAACATGCTCATAAATCCATCCAAACATTTTACAGCAACACAATTAACACAGCATAATTTCATGAAAAAGGATATTTTTTGTGATAATGGAGTCAGACATAGTCTGGAACCTGGTTTGCTGTAAATACCAAAAGAAAAAAAGGATTAAAAAGTTATTCTATCATTTTAAGATATAACTCCAACGCACCATCAAAGACATTACAGTGGAAAGAAAATCATAAGTGGAAGTAAATCTCACCATTTGCTGGAGAAGGTTTTGAACCTGTAACAATACAAAGACATGTGGAAATGTCACTATAGCATTAACTTTTAAGTGAAAAAGCAAAGCACCAGATTGTCCATAATTATAAACTACAAAGAAAACTATATTTCAATTGCAAAATTGAAATCATCCCATCAATCAATTCCATTCTATTTTAGGGAGCAAAAAACAGTAAAATGAAACCAAGCATACAATCCGTACATAAGCAAAAAGGGACAGTCCATACAGCAGAAGGACAGCACGCATTCCAAGGGAGCGTGGCACTGTTTTTGAGGTGCATTTATTGCACATAAATTTGTACAGCAAACACAGAAAAAGAGGGCACAATTTTTTAGGTATTCCATACAGCTTTTATTGCTGTAACAGCCGTACATCCGTACAGATTTCTGGCACAGTTTTCGAGGAGCTGCGTTCTGAAAATTTTCTGAAGGAGATTTGCTCAAATTTTTCTGAGATAAGTTTGTGAATTTTGCTGAAGATTAGACTGCTGTAAAAGAATTTTTCTCTGAAGCTCTGAATAATAAAAATCCCCCTCACTGGTTTTCCCCTTGTGGGTTTTTCCAGGGTCGCTGTTAGACAAAAAATCTGTGTAAATTTTTTGAATATTGTGCTGCTGATATGTTTCTATTTTTGCATTAAAGATCGTTCAGAATCCTCATGTTTCAGTTCTGAAAATTTGTTTATATGCCGAGTTTATTTGGCTGTCATAAAACTGGGTTTGGGCATTAAACATTGACTGAAAATCAACAAGACTTGAAACTGGGTGGGGTCTGAAAATTTTACATGGTATCAGAGCTGAGTTAAAGAGAGACAGATTTATATCAGCAAGTCAGAAAAGTGGGACAGAAGTCACTTCACCGTACAGAAATTTGAATTTTTCATTTCCAGCAGAAAAAGGTCAATGGCTTCTGGTTTGAGGGTTGATGACAGACTTGATGGGGCAGTGAACTTTGGTGCTTGGAAGGAGAGGATGATCTTGCTGTTGCAAGAAAGTGAGTTATGGGATATTGTTGAGAACTCCCCAACAAATCCTGTGAATGTACCCACAGATGCAACTCTTATAGTAGCATACACCAAGAAGAGTATCAAGGTCGAGAGAATTATCCTTGATGCCATCAAGGACCATTTGATTCCTCATGTGACAGGGAAGGTAAATGCCTATGAGATGTGGGAGTCCTTGACGAAGTTGTACCAAAGTACAAATGAAAACCAGAAGATGGTTTTGAGAGAAAAACTGAAGAGCATTAAAATGACCAAGGCTGAAAATGTTGTCACATATCTTACCAGGTTGACACATGTGAGAGATGAACTTGGAGCTGTGGGGGACGCCATTGCTGACAGTGAACTTGTGAGGACAACATTGAATGGAGTTTCCAAACAATGGGTTGTTTTTGTTGAGGGCATTGTGGCTAGGGAGAACCTTCCCAAGTGGGAATGTCTTTGGGATGATTTTGTTCAAGAGGAGACCCGAAGAGGTTATGTGCATGGTAGTTCATCCACAGGTCATGATGAGAAGAATGTGGCTCTTGCTGCCAACAACAAGAAGAAATTCAAAAAGGGTCCTTAGGGAAAAAACAAACCGAAGGGTGAAGGCAAGAAGGACATGAGCAAAGTCAAGTGCTTTGCATGTCACAAGTTTGGGCATTATGCACGACAATGTCTAAACAACAAGAAGAAGCAGATAACGGCTTCAGCGGCGGTGGAGGAGTTCTCTGCCAAGTTTGATAAGGAGTTTTTCTTAGTAGTATGTCTTTCCACTAGGACCACTCATTCCAGTGTGTGGTATATTGATAGTGGTGCCTCTCGCCATATGACAGGTGTTCGTGAGCACTTGACAGATCTTACTTAGATTGGTGATCTTGAGGTAGTACTTGGAGATGACTGGGTGGTCAAGGCAGTTGGTAGAGGGACAGTATCATTTCAGAGGGAGTCTCTACCTCCCATGTTGTTGAGAGAGGTCCTATATGTTCCTGGCTTGAAGAACTTGGTTTCAATTTTTGCTATTGAGGAGAGGGGCTATGAGGTGTTGTTCCATGATGGACAGGTGCTCCTATTTCCCAAGGGGTCCAGTATCACTTCGACCAAAGTGATTGGGACTCGACATGAGAAGTTGTACAAGCTCATGTTCCCGACAGCGAGTGCATTATGTTATTCTACCAACAACAATGATCTTTGTGAGCTATGGCACAGGAGGATGGCCCATTTGCATCATGGGGCTCTGAGGATATTGAGGGAGATTGTGACTAGAGTTCCAGAGTTCAATACAGAGCACCAGGAGTTGTGCAAAAGGTGTGCTTTGAGAAAGTACACCAAGACTGCTTTTCCAAGCAATGACAGTAGAGAAACAGGTATACTTGATCTTATTCATTCTGATGTATGTGTCCCGATGCCTTCTGCATCTTTGACTGGTTGTTTATATTGTCATATTCATTGACGACTTCTCACAGAAGTCTTGGATTTTCTTCATGAAGACCAAATGACAAGTCTTCAATCAGTTCCAAGAGTACAAAGCTCTTGTGGAGAACCAGATTGGGAAGAAAATCGAAGTTTTGAGGACAGACAATGGGGGTGAGTATACCTCCAAGGAGTTCATGGAACTTTGTGCAGGAGAGGGCATCAGGAGAGAGTTGATTGTTCCTTACAACCCACAATAGAATGGGGTTGATGAGAGAAAGAACAGGGCCATAGTTGGGGTTGCAAGAGCCATGTTACATGATCAAGGGCCGCCACTTTTTCTTTGGGCTGAGGGATGTTACACTGCAGTTTATCTGCAGAACAGGAGTCCACACAGAGTAGTGGGGAGTATGACTCCTGAGGAGGCTTTCTTTGGGAAGAAGCCTGAGGTGGGGCACTTCAAGATTTTTTGGTGCCTTACATATTCACATGTCCCTTCTGAGAAGAGGACAAAGCTAGAACCCACGACAGAGAAGGGGATCTTTGTTGGGTATAGCGAGAATTCAAAGGCTTTCCGTATATACATCCCTTCCTTGAGGAAGACAGTTTTGAGAAGGGATGTGAGATTTGAGGATGGAGCCTTTAGGAAGTCACGAGGGACAGAGAGGGGTGAGTAGTCATCACCTCAGATTCAGGTGAGTCCACAACAGACTTCAGTGACACAGAGTTCGGGACCACTAGTTTCGGTGACGATTGGTCCACAAGTTACAGGGCCACAGATGTCAGGAACACAGGTTATTGTTCCACAGGTTAGAGGATCGAGTTCTCCAGATTCTACTTCAGGGTCACAGTCTTCAGGGGATGGGGTTGAGCAGGGAGAGTCCCCTCCACGGGACACTACATCAGAGAGGAGGAAGCCCAAGTGGCTTCAATATACTTTGAGGGAGGCACAGGGTTCAGTGGGGAATCCTAGGCAGGCTGTGAGGGAGAGTAAACCTCCTGAGAGATTTTGCAGCTACATTGCGATGGTGAGTAGCATCAGGGAGTCTGAGCCTTCCACTTTTGAGGAGGCTGTTGGTAGACAGGTTTGGAGAGATGCCATGATGGAAGAGTACAATTCCATTATGAAGAATGATGTTTGGGAGATTGTTCCTAAACCTGAGGGGAAGTCAGTGGTGACTTCCAGGTGGCTCTATAAACTCAAGTATGTTGCAGATGGCAGCATTGAGAAGTACAAAGCTTGCTTTGTGACTTGGGGGTTCTCACAGATTGAGGGAGTTGATTATGATGAGACCTTTGCTCCGATTGCTAGATATACCTCGATCAGGTCAATGATCTCTATTACAACAGAGATGGGTTGGAAGATCCATCAGATGGATGTGAAGACTGCATTTCTGAATGGTCTCATAAAAGAGGAGGTGTGCATTGAGCAACCATTGGGATTTGAGGTGCATGGGAGAGATTCTGATGTGTGCGGACTGAAGAAGGCATTGTATGGGCTGAAACAAGCTCCCAGATCTCGGTATTCTAGGATTGATGCCTACTAGCAGCAGTTGGGATTTGAGAAGAGTGAGGCGAATCCCAACTTATATTTCATTGTGTGGTTGGAGAGGATCCTCTCATACTCTTGCTATATGTTGATGATCTTTTCATTACAGGGGCAGAGAGACTCATCACTAGCTGCAAGGAGAGCCTTGCTTTAGAGTTTGAGATGACTGATGCATTATTTTTTGGGATTGGAGGTTTGGCAGGAGTCTGGACACATCTTCCTGGGACAGGGGAAGTATGTTTGTGACATTCTGAGATTCCAGATGGAGGATTGTAGGCCCATGACCACTCCCATGATTACTAACCGGAAGAAGCTTCATGCTTCTGAGTCACAGTTGGTTGATTCCATTTTATATCGTCAGTTGATCGGTTCATTGATGTATTTGGTCAATACCAGGCCAGATATTTGTTTTGCTGTCAACACTCTTAGTCAGTTCGTGGAGCCTGGGATAGTGCATTGGGTGGCAGCAAAACATGTGCTCATGTATCTTTGTGGTATAGTGGATTATGGTCTGGACTATCTGAGAGGGGATGGAGTTCGATTGGTGGGCTATACAGATTCAGATTGGGCAGGATGTGTCAGTGACCGGAAGAGTACTTCTGGATGTTGTTTCGGATTGGGCTCAGCAGTGGTGTCTTGGTTCAGTCGGAGGCAAAAGTCAGTTGCTTTGAGTTTTGTAGAGGCCGAGTATATAGTTGCCAGTCAGGCTAGTTGTGAGGCTCTTTGGCTTCGCAAGTTGCTGGTGGGATTGTTTGGTGTACAAATGAGTCCTACTATGATTTATTGTGACAATCAGAGTTGTATTAAACTCTGAGAATCCCGTTTTTCACGACAAGACTAAGCACATTGAGATTCGGTATCACTTCATCCAGGATTATGTTTAGAGAGGAGCAGTTAAGCTACAATACATATCTACAGATGAGCAGGTTGCGGATATACTCACCAAAGCCTTGGGCAAAGGCAAGTTTGTATTCTTCAGGGACAAGCTTGGAGTGGTGAGTAACACTTTCCTCGGTAAGAGGGAGTGTTAAAATAATTAAAAAGTACCTAAGCAAGTGTTTCTCATAACCTAGGCGCCTGAGGGGTGAGAAAGTGCCTAATGTGGACCCTACTCATTTAATTTGTGAGAGAGAAATTAAAAGGTGACTTTATGACTTAAGTGAGGGGGTGAGTGAATGGACACTCAATCCCATCCACTCATCTAATCAATCTCCACCATTGGATTAAGAGACTCTTCACCTACCACCATGAGGTTGACTAGGGTAGGAGGGGGCACCCGTTCTAGGGTTTTTGTTCATCTTTTGAGAGAGTAAAGAGAGAGGAGGCCGACCTTGAAAAAAGAGATATCATTTGCAGAGTTGAGGGCACGTTTTCCAAGGCAGCAAGCTTGCACAGAAATCGAGTAAGGTACAACACTTGACTGGGCCATACTGTACAGATTTTGGAGAATCCGTACTGCTGTTTTTTGACACAAATTTCGAGGCAAGGTACAACAGCTTTGTGGAGGCCGTATGGTATGGTATGGTATGGATTTTGACAGTCTGTACAGCAGCAAAAAGGGACAGTCCGTACAGAATAAGGACAGCATGCATTCCAAGGCAGCATGGCACTGTTTTTGAGGTGCATTTATTGCACATAAATTCGTACAAGCACAGAAAAAGAGGGCACAATTTTCGAGATATTCCATACAGCTTTTATTGCTGTAATAGCTGTACTGATTTCTGGCACATAAATCGAGGAACAGTCCGTACAGCATTTATTTCTGAGACAGCCGTACACAGTACAGATTTCTGGCACAGCTTTCGAGGAGTTGCATTCTGGAAATTTTCTGAAAGAGATTTGCTCAAATTTTTCTGAGATAAGTTTGTGAATTTTGCTGAAGATTAGACTGCTGTAAAAAAAAATTCTCTGAAGCTCTGAATAATAAAAATCCCCCTCACTGGTTTTCCCCTTCTGGGTTTTTCCAAGGTCGCTGTTAGACCAAAAATCTGTGTAAATTTTCTGAATATTGTGCTGTTGATATGCTTTTATTTCTGCATTAAAGATCGTTCAGAATCCTCATGTTTCAGTTCTGAAAATTTGTTTATATGCTGAGAGTTTATTTGGCTGTCATAAAACTGGGTTTGGGCATTAAACATTGACTGAAAATCAGTGAGACTTGAAACTGGGTGGGGTCTGAAAATTTTACAAGAACTAAGTCAAATGTAACTTTGTCCGTGTTCAGTACTCGACAAGGCAACACTTGTTTGCAGAAGTGTTTTGGGACTGGATTGGCTATGGATACACCATTTTTTGACACTTTATGGGAAAGGAAACAATTTGGGAGACATGTGGGTGACCAGACAGCATGGCAGAGGAACATGGAATACAGTGTCAATAACATCATAACATTAGTGCAAATCCCCTTTCAATGGAAAAGGGGATGCTGAAGTACATTCAAAGGGGATGCCTACCCATTTCAATTAGGTGAATAAAATGCTGAAAACAGAATTTGCAATTCTGGTTTCAGCCAGGGTTTTCCGTCGAGTATGTAGACTATTGTGATTGGAGCTAAGTTGGTCATGTTCGCTCATCTCACCTATGTTGAGGAGTAGTCCATATAATCACAACCTGGCTCACTGATTTGTCCACCTTGATGTATTTTTTTGTGTAGTAAAGACAC
The DNA here is from genome assembly GCA_009831015.1 of Picea engelmannii. Classification (NCBI taxonomy): domain Eukaryota; kingdom Viridiplantae; phylum Streptophyta; class Pinopsida; order Pinales; family Pinaceae; genus Picea; species Picea engelmannii. The sequence continues at coordinate 82,047 of ML789576.1, forward strand.
ATTTTCAAAGAAAAAACAAAATAAATGGACAGCAATAGAAGATGGATGTAAAACTAATTTCAAGCCTAAAGAGAAAAAGATAATGTGTACAAAAGCGAAGGAACTTTGAAAAAATTGAACTTGACAAAAATTAAGTTTCACATATTGCAACTGTTAGACAAAGAACATGACAAGAAGGAGAACTAAAGGGATTTCTCTTGATATACATATAATGGGAGAAGGTGATGAAAAAGGATAAGAAAAAAATCCTACACAAATCAATGGATTGCTTTTTATGGGTTTTGATCATATTAAGATTTTGATTTGCATCAAGTTCACAAAAAGGAGGATTATAACAAGAACAAAAGAACAAGGAAGCCCCACTTGCAAAAGCTACTAAACAATAGAAGGAATAGTTGGAGGAAGTCAAATAACAGTTGATCCGCACAGGTGAGCAATTGTAGAATGATAACAAAAAGATCATCTAAAAACTTGCCAGAATGATTGGGATACAATGGATGACGCGGGAATTAATCCCATCCCCAAAAGAGAAATGTCTTGTTTCTCAGTGTCAATTTTGCTAACCTTAATAGTGTACATTTTTTAAAACCATGTCTCACTAAGAACCTAACACCATTTGAACACTTTTAATGATGGCATTGCAGTGCATTGGGATATATATTAATTCTTAGGATATCATCCAAGTATAAAATTAAATGAAATCACCGTCAATGTTTAGATAGACGGTCAAATAAATATTTGCCATGATACCATTCTGCAAGGCATCAAACAAGAGAAAAATTCCTCAAGGGAGGAATTAAACAAGTTTGTTCAGTATAAGTGCAGTGTAACTGGTGTTATCCTTTCACTATGCCTTAAAGACTATTTCCTTTAACTGTTGTGATGTTTGTATGTGATGGTAACTAGCAAAGGAAGATTTTTGTGATCAATTATAGAATTTAGCCAGCTTGGACCAACATTAGTATGCTATGTACCAAATTCCAATTATGTAAACTTGTTGCCAATCAAGAAAAGTGTGCACAGCATTTGGAGGGGAGATGAAAAATAAATAATAAAAATGCTTGGGAAGAGAGCACAAGAGTCTTTGTGAAATTAATTATCAGAGCAAATGGATATTAGACTAAACTTTGAAGTCTACAAGTTGACTCAAGCACTAAGCTGATTGAAAAGTCTGATCTTTAGAAAAGGTCAGTACTATTTTATTACCAAAGGCACTGCCACAAGTGTCCAATATAGGTACAAACTCCTCTCCAAACAAAATTTTCAGGCAAGTTCCAAGGTAACATTTTTCCACTCTATGCATCACCTATCTTGCTACAATTCAGGCAAGTTCCAAGGTAACATTTTTCCACTCTATGCATCACCTATCTTGCTACAAGAGTCACATTTATGTTAGGCATTGTTATGTTTATTTAATAAAGTGATATTGCAATGTTATGTTTATTTAATAAAGTGATATTGCAATGTTATGAAGTTAAGATATAAAGTTAGAATATAAAGTTAAGTAAAATGCTAGAGCTAATGTGGTATTGAGACAAGAAGTTAAGATATTGTTGTAATAAAGAGATTGGGTAAGCAGTTCCTAATCAGAATAAAGGAACTTGTTTTATGTCCATAACACCTTAACACCTTTGTATGTCATTTTTAAGAATAATGATATAATACAACTCTCTTATTTCAATCTCTTTGTCTCTTCACAACATCGATCATGGCATTAGGCAGTTACAGATAACTGTACCAAGACAAATTTTGGCACACACTGGGCCAAAGAGATATACAAAGAAAGAAGAAAAATCGAATTAAGTCATATTGAGAGAAAAAGCGAATCTAGGTTTCCTTCAACAATGAGAATAGGTGACAGGGAAAAAAAATTGTCGAACCCTAACTTGGAGAAGGAGGCGATGGACCTTTGCAGGGCCGAGATGGACCAACAACAGCACACGAAGAAGGATCCCAAAACAGAAACGCAGCCAGTCTCCGTAGATGAAGTCTCCGTCGTGCTTCCAGCACCAGGATGGAAGAAACAGCTCATCTCGTCGAGAAGGTTAGCGGCTGGCGCAAAGGAAACCCTAACGCGAGAACAAACGAGAAAGTGGTTGGTTATGCAACCCCTTCCAGAAGGAGGGTTTCTCAAGGGGACAACAAGAGATACCTCCGTGGCCCTTTTTATATCTATTCTTTCACCCCAGTCGAAGGAAGCAGAACTTCGATGGACGATTGTAGCCGAGGAGGGAGGCTCCAACTTGTTCTCTGGTGAGAGAGAACCAACGATTTGGGCACAGATCAATGCTAAGAATAGACTGCGGGTGCAGCAAGTGCTAAACCCTAGCTGCCGCTGCCACCTTGATCTAAAGTTCGAAAGCCATTCAACTAGCAGAGACCTCAGGGATCTTCGGCTCTTGGGGGATTCTTCGCCTTCGCTTTGGTATAGGAATCTAGTTAAGAGTAATGCAAGAGCGAGGTTTCATTCTGAATATCGCAGCAAGACTAGCTCCGAGATTGCGGCAGGCTTCCCCCTTTTTGTAAAGACCATTGCCGGATCTTCTCTCTGCTTGCATGCTCAAGACTCAGACTCCGTTTTTGAGCTCAAAACCCAAATCCACCAAGCTAGAGGTACTCCACCTAGATTCCAACGACTAATCTTCGAAGGACGACAGCTTGGGGATGGCTCTCTGCTACGGGACTATGGGAATCTACAAAACGCAACCATTTCTCTCACTTCTCGTTTGCGTGGAGGAGCACCTTCATTCACTCATCCAAGCTCTTACAAGCATGCCGTGAAATCAGGGACTTCCGCTCCTTCGGGGTTCAAGGCTGAAACTTCAAAAGTAAAGGAGCCCTTTGGATCTGCCTTCATTGTGGAGCAGTGCGCAGAACCTCCAACAGCAGAAGTCGAAGATCCCCAAGTCTATGGCTATGCCTTTATCTACCAAGCAAAAGCCCTCATTTGTCGCTTCAACGGACTTTCGCCCTCGGCCTCTGCGCTAAGGGAATGGGTTAACAAGACCTGGTCGGCAGGACATGAGTTGTTCCTCTATTCCAAAGGGTTCTTCATCGTCAACTTTTCCACAGAAGCCGAACGTCAACGCGTGCTAGAGCAAGGTCCTTGGTTCTGGGGTAGATCTGGTCTTTCCATGCAGAGATAGTTCCCCGACTTCAATCCACTGACCATGACAGCCATGACTACACCGATCTAGGTAAGACTACCCAATCTACCCCTGCATTTCTATACTTCATCTTTTTTACCCACCCTGGGCAATGCGTTGGGTAGATTTATCAAGACAGACACAGACAGGATAGCAAAAGGCTTCATCACTTTCGCCCGCATATGCGTTGAAATTGACCTCATTCAAGGGCTTCCGGATAGGATTCTTATAGATTGGGATGAGGGAGATCCTTTCACGCAGATGGTCGATTATGAGAACATCGCCTTCAGATGCCGCTCTTGTCAGCAAACAGGGCACCTCCAGGCAACTTGTCCTCTATCCCCAATCCCTTCCTCAACCTCTGGAGCATGGAAAAGAGCCAATGGTTGGCAAGGACCAAAATCTCACAAAAGTCGCCCGAACCCTTCCTCCAACAACAAGCAACATCACAAAGACGCTTCGACTCCTCCGCCTTCCTCAACACCTTCGCAACCCCCAACTTTCGCTCAACAGCCAACTGTCGAGCCAAAACACTAGCCTGCAGCCTCGACACAAAATCCTAAAGATTCAGAAGTCATGATTCCAACTCCCGCAATTAAGTCCTTGCACCCACCTCTCGAAAAGGGGGAAACAATTGACACAATCATGATCACAGCCTCGCTCCCAGGGACTCAAAAGCGTCCTCATGAATCAGACAACTCAGACAGCGACAAAGAAGCACCCTTGGATTTAGCAGCTCAAGATTATGGCACTTCCTCAGACCATCTGGCTTTGGTGGTAAAAGTTGTTGAGCCTATTAGCTCCTCTGGTTGGATTGATGTTCGTAAGAAAAAAGGTAGAAAGGATCATCACCGGCCAACACAATGATCCGACCCTTTCTCCTTATATTGTAATGTTTCATCTTGCTTTGCCCACGCACTCTATGGGGCTCTCTTTTAGCATAGGCTAGTTTCAAGTGATCCCTTGTTCTCTTTCTGGGGGGTCTTCTCCCATCAGCAAATCGATGTATCACTTTGTACTTTTTTCATGGATTGATTAGAAGGATTCTCCCCTTTTTTACTTCAAAAAAAAAAAAACAATGAGAATTGGTCAGACAATGCCTTGACCTCTCAGGGCATACACCTAGACTTGAAATTGTACTACACAATGTTGGAGATGGAGGAATTGCATTATTCATTGGTTATTTGAATGGCACGAGATGACATGGTTAACATCAAAACCCACACACTAAACATCGATATCCTAAGCCCATCAATGGCCCAATCCATGTAAGAGGCCGTGTTAGTGGTGCATGGTGACATCATAGAGACCAGCGGCTCGCAGCTGTAGAAGAAGACCGGCTAAGTGACCTCCCTAAACATAGAGTGTTGATGCTTTTGTAGCATCGGGAGGCATTCCCACTAGTGGCCTAGGTGTCAGGCACGTGGGAATTGTCATTGGCACCAAATTGGACTTTTCGTTTGGTAAAAACCACCCTTGGAGTGAAGCTGGGGCTTCATGGGTTTGGTGACGGGCTTTGTGGGCTTGTGTTGGGGCTTCACACCCACAAAGAGGATTAAAATTTTTCTAATTAATGTTGAGATAAGTGAAGGGATTTTCACTCACCCTTAAGAGTTATATATAAAGGAGAGAAGATGAATGTGACAATTCATTATTGGGTGGAGTCTTGGTGACCTCAGCTAGCATAAGAGGAGAGTGTGGTGACCTCAGTCCAGCCAGGGAGAGGGTTGAGTTTTTGCCTCAGATCTGCTGTTTCTGATTGTTTTGGAAGGTATCAAAGGAGGAGGAGGGCCGAGTAAGGTAGTGGCAGTCTAGGAAGGGTGGCAGCCAAGGAGAAGAGGAGCTGCAGGTCTGCTGGCAGCCTAAGGAGAGCAGGCTGCGGCCTAGGAGAGGCTCGGCCTGCTAGAGAAGCCTAGCTGCAGCCTGTGTGAGGCTCGGCCTACAAGTCTGAGACAGCCACAGCCTTGTGTGGTGACTTCCGAGGGCAGCTGCAGCAAGGAAAGGCTGCTAGAGGTATGCTAGGACTGTCCTAGAGGTACGGTCTACAAGGAGGAGACAGCCACAGCCTGAAGGAGGCTAGGCATGCTAGTTCAAGGCAGAAGCAAGAGTGCTGGACAATTATGGGCATTGTTGTTGGTGATCTGGGCAGTACTTGAGGTTGTAACAGCTGGCACAGCAGGTGAAAAGAGGCTGGTACAGCAAGTACAGAAGGACTGTCACAGCCACAGTTTTGAGACAGTCCTGGAGGAGACATTGGACAGCCCTTGAGGGCAGATTTTGGACAGCAAAGGAGGGCTGGAACAGCAGCAAGGTCCTGGCAGTTTGGTTACAGCTTGAGGACAGGTATAGGGCTGATGTAGTTCAACCATTGGGGCAGCTTTGGGGCAAAGGACGGCTAGAACAAGACTGTTGCAGCCAGCCTAGTCACAGGAGAAAGGGCTGTGACAGTCAGCTAAGTTGACCAGGTTTGGGCACAGAAACCAAGAAGGCTTTCTATGGTGAATTTGTAAGTATTTGGCATTTTCTATTGTATGAGAAAAGGATCATTTTCCCTGGTACGGGAGCCCTTTGTTCTGATTTTAAGAACAAGTGATTTTGGGCGTAAGATTCCTGTGTATTGTGTATGATCTAATTGCTAGTTTTATCTTCCACTGTGCGAAGGTGTTAGGCATCTAAGTGTGTTTATGTTTACAGTTCAAAATGTGTTAATTTGTGTATTCTGCTGAGAACATAGACCAGACTTGAGGTGCGTGTGCACCGGTCTGGGTGCACTCCGAAATTTAACATAGAGTGGTGCCCAAATTGTGTTTTGACCTGTGTAGGAGGAGAGCTTGATGGTGGTGGCGAAGACCAGTGATTGACAGTTGTAGAAGAAAATCGACAAGTGGTAGAAAAGAATAGAAAGCCTAACAGAGAGAAATAGCATACTTGTAGCAGTTAGACAGCAAACATAAATCAAGACAATTTATCGACTTCCTTTGCATCAGCAATGAAGAGAAGGGCACAGCGGCTTCAGCAATATAGGGAAGAGCAAAAAAGAAGACTATATTTTATGAAAACAGTAACAGATAATGAAGGAGATCAACAAAAATCTTGTGAAAATCTCTAGGTACTTTTTGAAGGCCATTAAAATTTCAGAATCATTCTTGAAGATATAAGCAGTAAACCATTTGACTTTATGAACAGTCTGGATTCTGATCATTTTAGAAATCATCAATTGCGTACTCAGATTAAACTTTAAGTCATGTTTTTCTGGTCTGAAAAGACAAATTCTCTGAAATTTATCACATTTTCAGAAGTTATTAGTACCATAAACTATTTCTTATGGAGTAATAAGTAGTCTTTCAATAAGAGCTTCTGCTCTGCATTGGAGTCAAAGAGATTGTTTTTTGGAGTAATAAGGTGATCTTTTTTGGACTAATAAGCAGCAAATTTTTGAGTGATAATCAGAGCTTTGTAGAAATTAGTAGTTGCATTTCAGAAGTATAAGCACATGTGGCTAACCTCAATAATTTTATTATGCCAGAATCCCATACAGTGAATGGGAAAAATTACCAAGCATGGCGCAAATTCTTTCTTATCATGATCTTGGGGAGATAGTCACTGGGGCAATTCCAAAATCGAAATCCCATGACTGACTACAAAAAAAAATAAAAAAATGCTTTGCTACTTCTAAATTTTGCTCGAGGATGACATTCTTCCTCCTATTTGAGGTCCTAGTAATGCTATTGAAGTATGACATAAGTTTATGTTGATATGTTAGCATTGGACAGGTACTTCCACATAGGCTCCGTGTCTAGCATGTGGAAGTCGCCCTTGCAACCTCTTAGGAAACCTTAGGAAATTCACTTTGTTAAGTGAATGTACTTTTGTAATAAAGTGAGTTTAATTTATTTAAATGCTTAAGTATTTGGCATTAGTAATTAAATTAAGTCCTGGCCGTTAGATCTAAAGTGAACGTGAGATTAGATCTCAATCGTTGATCACTTTAGGAGATCTAGGGTTTTGGACTTGGGGTAAACTCAAGGTTATAAAATACAGCCTAAGTGAGAGGAGGAGACACGGTGATGGTACACAAAGAGTGAGTGAGCACTCGGGTGTGCAAGGGCAGGGGCCGAGGAAAGGCAGCAAGGGAGATAGTAGCGAGGTGGGCTAGGCTATTTGCTACAACATTTGTATTTCCTCAGAAGGGGCATTATCGCAAAACCGGAGCCCTGATTTTATTTTATAAAATTACCATAGAACTGGTTTTCCCTTCGGGGTTTTTCCAGGGGTTGTTTACCCAGAAATATCTTGTGCAATGTGTTATGGTTTCTGATTTTTGCTTCCGCTGAATTTATCATCAATAACCTAGCTGTATTATTATTCAGTAAATGTGTTTTGCTCGGAATCAATAGTCGGGTCCTAGGTAAAGAAATCAACATGGTATAAGAGCCTAGACTTTGAGGAAGCCAGGTTGCACATGAAGGATTTTGTAGCAGCGAGAAATCAGGTCTGCAGGAAATTTTTTTGGGGCAAACTTATCAGGTCTGCAGGATTTTGTAGCTGCGGGTTTATCAGAAATTAAAAAAGATTTTAGAAAAATCACCATACACAGTCGTACAACATTGTACAAGCTATACGGGTCATAAGCTGTACAGTCATCTGCTGGAAAGATCAGGCGTTGAAGAGATAATCCACGATTTGGCTGAGTCGTGAGCTGAGGATCCGGGCTGAGTGAAGGCATGAAGAGCTGGGCATGTGAAGTGAGCTGCAGCAGCGTGGACAACACAAGAGGCACGGGTGCAGGCTGCAGTAGCAGTGGCAACCGCCAATTGAGGAAAGAGTTGCACAGGTCCTGAAAGCAGAGGGAGCAGCTGACGTGAAGCAGCCAAGAGTGGCTTTGGCTGAGTGTAAATGCGGCTGAGAAGAAACTGTCGCGTGTTGTGGTTAGAAAGGGTCAGGCGTTGGGTAACAAGCCATGTGGAGCAGTGAAGTTGACGAATTGCTGGTAGAGAGGTCATGGAGTGGAGAAGTGGCTAGGTGTAGACACAACCACAGTCGCGGGCTGCAACCGCACCCATTAGCAGAAAAGAAAAGCCACGGGTTGAGCCATAGCCGTCGAGCAGAGAACTCGAGCAGGGAGCGAGAGCTGCATGCGGTCGTGTGAGCAACAATGGGCAGGAGAAGTGGCCGGTTGGCTGAGGTGGACAGCACGTGGGTGTGGAGAAAGGCTGCGGGTGGCAAGCAAGCCACCAGGAGGACCCAACAGCCGCCATAGTTGTTGGAGCCGCCAAGGGAAGAGACTGTGAACTGCAGGACTGGCCAGCCACCGGCCGACAAGCCGCAAAGGGTCGCACAACAGCATACCGCAGGTGCCACAAGGTCAGGCAGCAGCCAGGAGGGCCAGAAAAATTTCGGACAGCCCCGGGCAGCGGGCAGAGTGCCCAAAAATTTTCAGGCAGCCCCAGAATTGTTCGGGTAGTGGGCAGAGGCCCTGAGCAGTGCCCAGAAAGGCTCCAAAAAACCTCGGGCAGCAAACAGCAAATCCGGGCAGCCAGTAAAAAGTCTTCAAAGATGAGTCCAAGCGAGATGGCAGGCTTAGCTTTTGTGTGAGAGGGAGCAACCAATCAGGTGGATTGGAGAGAAGCCATCGTAGCGGACATGATAGCGAAGACATAACCACCTCCAGGTGGTAGAAGTACATTCCTCGCTAAGAGGGAGTGTTGATGTGTTAGCATCGGATAGGTACTTCCACATAAGCTCCGTGTCTAGCATGTGGAAGTACATTCCTCACTAAGAGGGAGTGTTGATGTGTTAGCATCGGACATGTACTTCTACATAAGCTCCGTGTCTAGCATGTGGAAGTCGTCCTTGTCACCTCTCAGAAAACCTTAGGAGATTCACTTTATTAAGTGAATGTACTTTTGTAATAAAGTGAGTTTAATTTAATTAAATGCCTAAGTATTTGGCATTCGTAATTAAATTAAGTCGTAGCCGTTAGATCTAAAGTGAATGTGACATTAGATCTCAATTGTTGATGCACTGTCTCCTAAGTGTTCTCCCCTCTTTTGCATTGTACATCTCTGTAATGGTAGCTCGAAATCCCTTCTTGACCTCTGGATCCTCAATGGGAAGAATTCTACTAGGCCTTGCCACATCCCATTTTGGGTCGGGTGCATACGATGCCATGTGCAAAGGTGTGTTCATTCGATCCCACCTTCACTTGACCCAACATGCTATCAAAAGTTTCATAGATTTCTCCAAGACTAGGAGAATCAGTGCAGTGTAGCAAATGACTTCAACTATAGGCTGTAAGAGTGAGACCAAATAACCACAATCTATCCAGCAATCATTATCCAATATCTGAACCCTAATTTTCTTGCCCTCATCTGTCTTGGATTCTTCCCACCTACTCCATTCTGAGGTCACAACCATGGCCTGCAATGATGGTTGCACCTCCAACATCCTCTCCAATAAGAGAAAATAGCTAGCATATCTAGTCTTTGTAGGCTTGAGGAATTCCTTCCTCGAGTGAGACTTGTACATGGGTATGGAGGTGTGGTGGTTGCAAATAAACATCTGCACATTTCTCGTAGTTGTCACTAAGCTGGATACCCACTCAATTTTGCCAATGTCTTTCAGTGTATTGTTGGGTGCATGCACACAACAAGGGGTCCAGAAAATATCCTTGTATTTACTCGGAATCAACAACCCAATTGATCTGCACACTGCTACTGCATTTGCCACAACCTGTATAACATTCTTGGGCCCAACCTCCTCTATAGCATCTCGAAGAAGCTCAAAATTGGAAATTTGTGCCTTTGCGCTTTCCAGAACAATCAATAGCTCTAAGAAAGAAAGGCCCCTCACTGCATGTACCTATGATGTTGATGAGTGGATGTTTGGCAATGTCTGTCCACCCATCCTTAACAATAGAACAACCAGCCCTCACCCTCACCCATGTCTATCTCATCCGCTCTTTGTGCACAGTGATATTGGACACTTGCATGTCTAAGATCATAGTCCTCAACTTATGTTCACCTGGGGGCATATATGAGGGTCCTGTTGTTGCAATTTCCTTCCCCATCTCCTTATAATAAGGAGAGTGACTAACATGGAAAGTAATGCCATTGGCAAAAAGAAATTTGCCAATGGCATCATTTATATTATCACGGTTCAACTTACTGTACATCCTTGCAATAGTTGGTCCCATTGCACAAGAACGAGAACCCTTATGTTTGGATGAAGATATCCCACTATCAACAGGAGGCGGTGGAGGCATAAGACCCATGGATGATTTCTTTCCTTTTGATTTTCTTTTGGAGCTTGTACCTGCTTCCACATTATGATAAGCTTTGATCATGACATTTTGGCTAGATAAGGTGCATTTTGCATTTGCTGCCATTTGTAGCCTCGAAAACTCGGATCTTTCCATCATGCATAATTTTATACATATAATAACCCCTTTGCCACCTATACCCAAAAGGTGCATCTTCACTCAACTATAACTCCCAAACCAAGGATTGCCACGAATTTTGAATGTCCAGTTGTGTGTCCCACCTCTTTTGTGTCTTGGTTTTCTGATAGTTGCACCGGTGATTTTGGTGGCATATAGCAACAATGATTTTCTTGGATTTAATGTCCCCTTTGCATAATTTGCCAATACCTTTGGTGGGGATAGATCATTGCTTTGGGTTTCATTCAATGATGATGAGGTGTTCTCAGTCCCACTTTCAACCTATGTCCCACTCCCAACATGACCCTCTGTTTGGGCATCATAATCATTATCAGTGTCACTACCACCGCCACCGCCACTACCACTGTAATCACTCATGTTACTGGTTTTTAAATTTTTTGTGCAAGTTTTTAATTTATGGCAACATGTAGCAAAGGTTTTTCATTAATTTAATAATTTTTTAATTTTATATGGTTAACAAAATGCCCAAATGTTGAGTTTGAAGGGGTAAAAGCTGAAAATGATGATAAAAAAAAGAAAAGACGACTCAGAAATTAAAAAACAACATGCAAGAAATTAAAAAACCCTAACTGGTCACTGCTAGAAGAGGAAATCTGTTGAAGGGAATGCTAAATGTTGAATGTTGAATGCTCTAACAACGACTCCTTACTCTCATTGTGGGTTGGCTCGAATGGCTTGTTGAAATATTGTAACTTTGAAGAATATTCTACCGAAGTGATTTGAATAATATTATTATATTATATTTAATTAGGCCCCTATTGTGCCTTAGTAAAAGTCGACCCTATTGTGCCTTGACAGTTAAATATAAATTAAGAGGGTAAAGTGATATGTCGGCCCAGACCTAATTATAGGTTGGCTAGACCACTATTTATAAGAGAGGCCAGCGCCTCATTTGCACACACACAACATCTAGCTCTGCAGTGCGCAAGTCTTGGAGAAGAAACTGTTGCAACTGGGGGTGATGTCAAGGAGGGTTTTCGATCTTTGGTTTATCTATATTGAGGAAGTTTTTGCTGGGTTTTCTCCCCCATGAGGGTTTCCCAAGATAATCTGTGTGTCTCTATTGTTTATGTGATTGCCTCTCTTTCAGTGATCTTATTTATGCAACTAATATGCTAAATGATTATAATAATAAAGAAGAACCGTAATTGCTAGCTGTATAAGTAAAACTTCAACATGGCTCTTCTCTCCTTGTTGGCTCCTCACGCTATGGCTATGGCTTGGCTCCTCACTATTGGCTCCTCACGCTACTCATCGAGTCCTCGAGAGTTAGCTGTTTAAAAGTTAATCCTTTCTCACGACGGCTCGACTCCTCATGTTGTGGCTATTCCTCACACAATGGCTATGGCTTGAGAGTTGACTGCTCATTCCTTTCTCTCACGACGACTAAACAAGTAAACCCTTTCCTCACGGGCTATGGCTCTCCTTTCTCTCACGGCTTGCTTAGTCGAATATGCTCACGGATCAAATGGCTCTCATGGGCATAGGTTATAAGTTATAACATGGATAACTAAAACTTTAGGTTTAGGCTTTATTATTTAGCTTTTAAAATTTAATTGTGTTTTAACTTTTAATTTTTTTTATATATTTGTTTTTTAATTTTTGCTTTTAAAATTTTAATTTCTTGTTTTTAAGCCTTATTAGGCAAAAAAAATTGGGGGGATGCCCAGGAATCCCCTTTTCGAGGGGGGGCGTCCAAAAGTTCCCCTTTTCAAGGGAGAACGTCCAGAAGTCCCCCTTTCAAAGAGACTCGTCCCCCAGCTTGGGGAGTCGCGTTCCCTAGCGTCTCCCCAAAAAAAGGACGTGGAGAAATGTCCTCATAGGAGACCCCTCGTCCCGAGTGCGTGGGAAATGTGGGGGGCACAACCTCCACCCTGGGGGACGCGTCCCCATGGAACACTAAGAAATTGTTTTCAAAGCTTGATAAATGTGAAAATGAAATCATTGTTTTGGGTGATAATAATGATAATAGTATACATGAAGTACAAGGCAAATAAGACGAGTTTAGTAGTGTCCAACAAATGACCAAAAGTAGGTCAACGGGATTGCTTAGTACATAAGTGGCAAACATAGTGGGAGTGCAAAGGTCACTTTTATAAAAGCAAAAATCAAAGCTAACTTATAAGATCTAAGCTCAACTATCTCCATGCCAAAAAGAAGTACAACACTTTGGAGTAGAGTACAAGGAAAAAATCCTCAAAACTCCAAGTGCATGTCTTAGGACAAAGGAGAGGGAGATTATACTCCTCTGATGTCAAATGTGCAACTCTCCTACCATTCGAGGTTGAAGGAAAGAAACTCTACAAATTGGCTCGTGAAGTTGGATATGAAGAACTACCTTTGTGAGTTTCAAAAAGTCTAAAAAATACACAGAATGTCCTTTATGTTCTTCTTGGCATAAAGGCATATCTACTATGTGTTAGTAAAATTAGTGATGAAAATTTTATTGTTATTTTTAACAAAAAATAATGTTTAATTAAACATCGAAATGTTAAAATAACTGCTAGAGTGCAATAATGATATGTATAGATTTGATGGCGTTCCAAATGTTAGATTTTCTTGAATTTTCAGAGTAATAGATTTACCAGAGTATTTAGATCTTCTTTTACATTCAACAACCATATACTGAAAATATAACCAAGATAAACAAGCACAAGAAGACATAAAGATTTATCTTGGGAAAACCCCAAACCCAAGGAAAAACCCAACCAACTTCTCTTTGAGAGAATCTTTCCGATAATACAATACAACCATGAACAAGCTCTATTCACAAGAGAAAAACCAGTAATAAAGAAACCCTGATAACAAGAACTTATCTCTTCTCCTTGTCAAACCCTAGCGAAGGTAGACAATTGTGTCACAACCCTAGCGCACTTCTTCTAGAGGTAGCGCACAAGAGAAACCACCAAGAAACCCCAGTTGTTGCAGTAGTTGCGTCTTCTTCTTGCCTCGAACTTGCGCCTTCTTCCTGAGTGAGATAGTTGTGTGAGTGAGTGATCAAATGAGCAAGGCGTCACTTTATTTATAGTCTTCGACTCACTTTAGCTAGGGCCGACTTCTCTTCCTGGAATTCTATTTTCACTTCATCATTTTCCTGTGGGTCGACTTCTCTTCTTGGAAATTCTATTTCCACTTTATTTTTTCCCTGTGGGTCGACTTCTCTTTCGGGGTGTTCTTCAACTGTTCAATGGTCTTCCTTTGACTTCTTGGAATCTTCTTCTTCTCTAAGAAAAGTTGTCCAAGAGGGAATACCTCTCGTTGCTACCAAAACATCAACACCAAACAAACAAGAAGGCTTTTCTACAGTCGCCTCTACTATAGAAAATCAACTTTGGCATGAAATGTATGGCCACCTAAATTATGTTCATATGGGATTGCTTCATAAAAGAAATTAGTGAATGGATTGCCTCAAATTGAATAGGAGAATGGAGTTTATGAAGCATGTTTCGCAGGAAAACTTCATCTCAAATTTGATGACAAGACAAGGCTGACTCTGGTACATAACCTAATTCATAGTGATGTTAGTGGACCATGTGCACTCAATCTATAGGAGGAGATAAGTGTTAAAATATTCGATGTGCTCATTTTAACCATAGACAACATCACTATTGTCACCCAACCATAGGCACGCAGCCACCCCGAGCACCTTAACCTTTGCTAGATAGAATGATTCCGGAAAGCCACACTAGAACCAACAGATAAACCCTCACTACAGCAATAGCACGAGATGGAACCAGAAAAACACCATCCAACTTCAGCAACAACGCAAGACAAGGAGAGCGCACCTTCTCCAAGGGTAGTGCACAAGAGAGAGAGAGTATCCACAACCACATAACAAGAACAATACTCAACTGCAGCAGTTGCAGTTGCACTTCTTCCCCAAACTTGTACCTTCAAGAAATCCACCAATATACTCCAAGATGTCACCAAGAATACCACCAAGAGATACTAGAAGGTAGGGCGCATATCTTAGGCTAGATAGCGCTAGAGAGAGAGACCATGAATCACCCCAAAGATGCACCTTTCTTTATTGCAACTGCAGCTCCAAACTTGCGCTATACTTTCTTGAGAGAGTGAGTGAAGTGAGTGTGTACAAATGAGCTAGAGCACCTCCTATTTATAGTGGTTCTTGTCACCTATCTGGGCCGTCTTGTCTTCTAGAAGCTAATACTTTAATATTAATTATTTTACTAAGTTGACTTGTCTTTTAGGTTTTTACACATCTGTTTAGGATTTCTCTGGCTTCTGGAATATTCTATTCTAGACAAAGGTTACACATGGAGGTTAATACCTCCCACAACTACCATAATATCAACAATAAGTACTTTGTCATGTTTGTTGATTTTTCAATTAAATTTTGAGTCTATTTTTTGAAATATAAATTAGATATTCAAAAAAATAATTGAAATTGAAAGTGGTTGAAACATTAAGGTGTTAAGGACCTTTTTTGTACATTAGCGACCTTGGTCGCACCCTATAAATATAAATTTTGCCTTCCGTGTATGTTAAAAAAAACATTAAGGTGTTAAGGAATGATGTGAGATAAAGATAAATGTTAGATGATTTTATTAATCAGAATGATACATGTTTATATACGTTAATGTGACTGTTGGATTCAACGTCCAAGGTCTCTTGGAATCCCGATGACCGTTATACAAACTTGACTATTCGCAATCTATCGGGTGAGTAACCCTAATGGATTACGTTTCCAACATTTCCCCGCTTAATCCAAAGGGGTGTATATGAGTCCAAGGTGAGAGATGAAATCTGAAGGTGGGCAGCTAGAATCTGGAAGTGTATGGTTGTTGATGGTTGAATGTGCTCTTTGAATTTGATGGTTTTGGGATGACCGCAAACCGAATGATGGTGGTGGTTTAAGGCAGTGTTACCAGAACCGAACCGGAACAGGTAAAACCAGCTGGTCCGACCGGTTCCGAGCCCAGACCGGTTCAAACCGGTCCCCTGAACCGCTTCAGACCGGTTCCGTACGAAATCGGTTTTTTTTGCCAATGAGGCCCGCGGCTGGAAAAGTGAGGGAATTTTTATTTTTTTTTTAAATTAGGGTTAGGGGCATGCATGGGAAGCTTATAGAATTGTCTAGAGCCCCTAATGAAGCTATAAAGCCAACCCCACCCCCTCTCTTTCACTCACACTACTCATTTGGCTTCTCTTGAGTAATTAATGGTAATATTAAATTCTTAAATTTTTAACATTACCATTAATTGTTTCAGGATGTTTGCGAGTGGTTCCAACCTCATTGGACTTCATATGGAGAAAGTAGAATTTTAGGTCCCATTCAAAATTCAACAGACTTAACGGTTTTCAGGATTTCAAGATTGGCAGGATTGCAATGTTTCCACTGGATTCTATCATGTAAGAGGGT
>ML789576.1:98084-115727 GCA_009831015.1 Picea engelmannii
CCTCTGTCTTATTTGTAGGCACTGGGCAGAGAGAAGAGTGGTTGAAGGGAAAGACAAAGATTCACATGGATGCACATGAATATGTATTTGTTTTTCAAAAATTTGAATATTTTATGTATTTTTAGTGACCGGTTTTTTGATCCCGTTTTTTTCCGGTTCGGTTCCGGTTTTTGGGGTCGACCGGTTCGGTTCTGGTAACATTGGTTTAAGGATGACCACAAACTCTGGAACCCTACTCTAGGCACAATGGTTCCTGGAACATTTCCTAAGTTAGCTAGAAGTTGGAAGCTAGTGTCTTCTGCCAAATGGAAGTTCTCTCGATGTTGGTTTAAAGATGACCATAAACTATGATGTAGAAGAAGCTGAAAGTCTTGGACCAAGTGGAGGTTTAAGGGAAACCACAAATCGTTGTCTAGCAGAAGTTGTAAGTCTTCTACTAAGTGGTGGTTTAAGGGAAACCACAAACCAATCATGCTCGCTTATTACTACTCGATTGATGAGACTTTGAAACTTGAAGCCTGACTGTCAATCATTGATGTTGTCCCCCCTGTCAGGGACAGTGAAAAGACAAAAATCTGTCCACTGCAAGATGCATCAATACTCGAGTGCAAATTCTACAGTATGACTGATATATCTTCTTGGCTATTGATGATCATTGCCAAGAAGCCGTCCACCCATACTAATTCTTTACTCTTGCAAATATCTTGCGTTTGAAACATCTGTTTGAATGATGATTGTGTTGTCCACCATGCTCACAAGGATGAAGATCGAAGCACTGATCTTCAACATGGCCAACTCATTGACAATGTTGCCATTTCAGAATCTGCTCTTGAACTGGAGAAACTGAATGTGATCCTTCTTATAGCAATCCAACATTCTTGAACTGGATCGGTTTGGTGTAATCTGAATTATGAAAGGTGACATCCTTTTCATATCCGATACCGGTTTTGTGTTTGTTGTGCATGATTTCTTCCCAAGGTCTGATGATCTTCTTGGAAAGAGGAAGTTGATCTTTATCTGTACTTCAATCTGGAGCGATCTCACTGAGTTGCTATTGCACTGGCTATTGGTCTAAATCAACCTCATCTTCTTCATCATCTTTGGAAGGAGGGTTCTGAACAAGAACTAGTTCAAAATGTTGTCGCAGATTCTGTCGCTCATGTGCATCATGAAGAAGACAAGTCTGGGTTTGCAACAATGTTTTTTTGGCTTGTGAAACTTGCAAGCATGTTACAACAGATTGTAGAGTGGTTTTGTCAATGGTGACTGTATGATCCACAAAAGAGAGGATTAGACTGTTCAGTAACTCTAATAGTTCCTCAACTCAAGCCATATTTAAGACAGAACTAGACGTCAAGGTTTCTTGCAACTCCACCCAGACTTTACAAGGAAAACTCATCTATGCAAACATCAAATGAAGGGTGTCAGCTTCTACCGAAAATGCACCCATTTACAATGCAACTTGGAAAGCTAAAATATCAGACCACAATGAACTATTCAAATGGCCGAGGAAGAAATCTCCCCAACAGAGATCTTGCTAAAACCATAGTTTTTAAAACCGGAACCGGACATCAAACTGGTCACCTATCAACTTAGATATCGAACCAGAACTGGATCAAACCGGACCGGTTTGATTTCAACGACTTGGTTCAATAAAAAATACATTACATAATTAAATTTTAATGAAAATTTTTATTTCAAAGCTTTCAAACCATAATTTCAAACCATTAAAGACAAAATATGCAAAGTTTGCTCATCTATATACCATGCAAGGGTGTATATATCAAAATGGCATCGAGTGCAATACATATCAGCAACAAAATACATAATCAGTGAGGCTCTAAATGGCCTCTACGGTCCATAAAACATGCAAAAACTACAATCTACTAATCTAATACATATCATTGATCAACATGATCAATCATCAAACTCATCACCACTGCTAGAAATGGGATCATCAGCTATGCCAACTACAAAATCATCCTCTGACTCAAAGTCTTTAGGCTCCTTGTTCTCCTCGAGGACATCTTCCACTACAATAGTTGAAGTAGTATACGGACCGATATGTGAGATGAGGGTCTGGAGGTGTATATGTAGTTGGTGTGTAGTGGTGTGTAGGGTTAGGAGTTAGAATAGGTTTTAGAATTGTTTATTTTTTAGATTTCTTATTGTTTTTAGTCCGCGGGTGGGTCCGACATCTGACCGACCGATCAAGCATGGAACCAGCCAGTTCGACCAGTTTGGTATCGAACTGGCTTCAACTCGACCGATTCGATACTAAACCAAGCACCAATCCAGTTTGAAGTTCAGTTCAATTCGCCCAGGTATCCAACCGACCAATTTGGCAGTTGGATAAAAACCCATCCTGGTTTTAAAAACTAGGGCTAAAACAAATCAACTTCATTCAATTTGGCTTCAAAGGGAGAGGGATGCACAGATACTGGTCGATTGAGTCCATGATAGCTCGTCCTAAAATCAATTATTGTTTTCTTTGTGAGGGATGATTATTGCATTCAAGAGCTTCTATTCATATAAGTCTCGGGACTTGAGGCATTTTTATTGTTTTTTTGGCCTGGAAGGTTCTTTTGCCTTAGAGTAGTTCTTCTCCATGGGAATCATGAATCCAAATTCTACACAACTTTCTATGGTTTTGAGCAAAAAGTGATGGCTAAGTAACCTCGCCCTCCAACAACAACGGATATGGTGAGAATATCAATATGTAGACAAGCAACAATTTTATGAAAAAATGAGATTTATACTCAACTCAAGTTCTGCTCTCTAAGGTTCAAGGTTTAAGAGATTGATAGATTATCTCCCTCTGAAGTAGCATATGGCGTCAACTAAGAGTATTGTGTAGTTTGTGTTGTTGGAATTCTTGTGGATGACATCTCATAGACCTCTTAGAATATGTGAATGCAACATACTTCAATGGCATAGACACTTCTAGGACAATGCTTACAGTTGATGCTATGGAACGAACACAACAGCTCTTAGCACGATGGACTTACTTGCATGACATGCTACAAAATATCATGCAATGGCGATTATTAATGGTGTTTGCCTAGAATTGTAATTGTTACTGCCACCAACGTGTGCCCTCCAAACACTTCTCTCCCAGACAACAATGCTGCATGGTGCACTCCGCCTCTTAAGCACTTTGTTATGTATTAGTCTGCTTTCCTCGACTGGTGCAATCTGCAATGAGAAGCAATCCTTCTAAAGGATATTTGCTCGATCGACTACTGCGAATGTAGATCAACGTGGATTTATGACGCACATATTAGAGATCACCCCACAAAATCCTACTGAAGAAGCTTATTGGTGAACAAGTCGCTCAATGGTACCTAGACGATATTATTGAACTTTAGATCATCAGTGCAAACATTTATAGCGTCTCAATTATTTGCAGAGTTTCGATCCAAAAAGTACATGCTAGTGAGGGAAAATGCAAACTCACATCAAAAGTTGAAACCACGAGGTCCCATCGCACTCGACAAATCATTTTGACACTCAGATTTGTTCTTTAGTGTAGATTATTTAGACATTGGGGCAGTCGAATTCACTTAGCGATTTAAGATCCGAATGTTTCAACAAACCTTCAGACCTTGCCTTAGGAGGTGATACTCATACCTTAGAGTAACGAATTCTACAACAAGAAGGAAATTGGTAGTGGAAAACACCAAATATCGAGGATTGTCGACAATATGGAAAAGCAGATTAGGGTTTTCAACTGTAGGGTTTTATTTTCGCGCACCAGAAAATGTGGAACGCATACTAGTGCCAAGGAATGATACGCCTACACAAACTGGTTTACAAGAGAGAATCAACCAGGGTGTCAGAAGGCAGACAAATGCACATGAGCAGCCTAGCAGGCGGAATAACGTTGATTCTCAGAGGGAATAAGAATAATAACCAGAAGTGTAGATGGCAGACTAACTCAAATTGACAGAGTGGCAGGTCACATGCATTTTTGCACACAAATAAAAACACCCAAGGGAATAAAAGTAGGAGAGACGTTTCTGGACAAGGCATCTCATCTATGGGCAACTACCATAGATCAAATTTTAGGCCTAAGAACCAAGGTTGCTCGGATACCACTGTTGGAACATGAGATAAAGATAATCGTTTGATGCCTTTATTAATCAGTATGATACGTGTTTATACACATTGATGTGACCGTTGGATTCAACGTCCAAGGCCTCTTGGACTCTCGATGACCGTTATACAAACTTGACTATTCGCATTTCGTCGGGTGAGTAACCCTAACGGGTTATGTTTCTAACAATATGAATCCAAAGTAATTTTTGTTACCAACATGCTATTCGAAGGCAAACCCTCATTACAAACACACCACAACAAAATGGTGTAGCAAAAAGGTAGAATCATTCGAAACTAGAAATGGCCATATGGATGATGAAAGGACGCAGTCTCAATGATCAATTTTGGGCTGACACAATTCAAACAACAGTGTTTTTGTTGAATGCAAGTCCCACAAAGGTAGTTCGTGGTAATATTGCTTGATAAGATTGGTCAGGAAAGAAGCCCCAGGTAACAAATTTTAAAGTCTGATTGTTTGGCATATGCACATGTTCCAGATAAAAATAGACATAAATTGAAAGCCAAAAGTAGGAAGCGTATATTTGTTGGACACAACATTGAGTCGAATGCACGCAAGCAATATGATCCAATAAATAAGAAGATCAAGTAGAGATGTGATTTTTGATGAGAAAACCCATGTGTGCACACTGCAAACATCCAAATGGCAAGGTGAATTTTTGCAAATGGAAGAACTAGACACCAAAAACCCTCACACATTGGAGAAGAAGATGCGCAATGGGATGAAGAAAAAGTACAGTTGGAGTTAGAAGGAGAAGATGGCAATTAGTCAAGTAATTCTCAAAAAAGGACAAAGTGGTTCTACAAGACACTTCAATATGGAAAGCCAAATGTGATGCACCAAGGAGAGAGATTTGTTGATGTTTTGGTGGTTGCGGGAGGTATTAACCTCCATGGATAAACCTTTAACTAGAATAGAATATTCCGGAAGCAAGAGAAAACCTAAACAGATGTGTGAAAACCCTGGAAGACAAGTCAGCTCAACAGAATAAGTAATATTGAAGTATTATATGAAGAAAAGGGCAGGTCGACCCTGCTTGAAGAGACACTTGTTCACCTGGCCAGATTAGTATAAATAGGAGGCGCTCCAACTCGTGTGTACACACACTCAATCATCCAGAAGCAAGGCACAAGTGTTGAGGAGGAGCTACAACAACATAAGGTGTGCAGTAATTCCATGTTCAGTCTTTTGGCACTCTATCTTTTGCGCTACCTCTGGAGAAGGTGCACTACCCTAGTTTATATGTTGGTTCTAGTGAGGTTTCCCGAAATCATTTTATCTAGCAAAAGTTAAGGTGTTCGAGGGTGCCTTTGTGCCTATGATTGGGTGACAAGGGTGTAGCATTGTCTATGGTGAAACAAGAACAATATTCTAACAGGTTATAAGCCCACACCACCTTCGGAACAATCTAATCACAGAAAGGTAGATCTGCAGCTCTATGTCAAGCTCGTTGTAGCACAATTGCAGTTGTAGCTAGGGTTTTTGATCTTACAATAGCAACAAACCCTAACATGATTGTTCGGGCACTTTAAGTGAAGCGTTTGGCATAATTCTTGGATATCCTACTGCGCCCTAACACAGCGCATCTCCTGGTGCCCTCGGCCATCAAAAACGTCAAAGTTGAAATTTGGGATCAAATTCAATGTTTGTCTGGTCAAAGTCAAAGTTTGATTGGTCAAAGTCAAGGTTTGACAGGTCAAAGTCAAAAGATTATTCAAGATCAAAGTCAAAGACAATCATGCCTTCCTCCATAAAATCAGAGCGGCACAGCGGAAGCATGGTCTCTTGGTAGAGTATGGAAGACAAGGATTGACATCATCCTTGCAAACAACAAAGGGCAAAAATTATGGAACCACAAACTGAAGAGCAGGCGTCAAAGGATGAAGAGTTTGATTTTTGGAGCTTACAAGCACATGAACGTGGAGTAGGAGAAACAATAAAAGGCAACTACTGCAGATCTAAATCTCTTGAAAGAGAAGGGATCTTTGTCCAAGAAGCAATCATAGAGCCAGAAAGATCTCAAATCTAATACATTCAGAGGAACAACACACTCTCCAGGTTGGAAAGAATACTTTGTCTCAAAAGAAAAGCAACTCAAGCGAAACAATAGCCAGACTCCAGGTTTGCATATCATGTTTGATATTTTTATTGTTGCTTAAGTATTGCAATCCTTTAGATTTTATTAATGCTAGGAACAAATGAATACCTATTAGCATGTTCTATTAATATATGCTTATTATACTTAACTGCAATATGAATTAACATCTCCTCTAGGAGATATTTCTTGTTCTTCTTCTCAGGCAGGACACCTTGGTAATGCTATAATGAATTACCATGAAATTGATATGTTCTTATATAAAATATTATTATATTGGAAATGTTAAATTATGAGCTTGATTTTCTTATGCAGAATTTTCTTTAAAATCCTCAACACTTTGATTCCAACTTAATACATTTCAACAATATAGAATCATAATTGAATAGCAATAATCATGTAGATACAGAAGCATGTACATCAACAACACATATACCCTGGGGAAACCCTGTACAGGGAGAAAAACCCCAGCAAACGATATTCCTTTATTGCATTAATAATGTAAGATCACTTACAAATATCCACCATGAATACGCTGCTCTTAAAAAGCTTTCCAAGTTGACTCTGACTTGACAGAGAACTAAGAGACCTTGCTAATATACATGTACCCTAGTTGCTTTCAAAGACTGAGATATGTCAGCTCTGATATGGGATGTTGAAACTGCCTCTATATGACTGATATGCACCTCTACATGTTGCCTCTATACACTGATCTACAGCACTGATATGTGCCTTTATTGTGCTAATATACACCTTTGATATGTTGCCTCTGTATGTTGATTTACAACACTGATATACGCCTCTATTGTGTTGCCTCTATATGTTGATATACAACACTGATATGTTGCCTCTGTATGTTGTCTCTACAGCAATGTTTGTTGCCTCTATATGCACCTCTACAACACTGATTTGCTCCTTTGATATGTTGCCTCTGTCTCACTGATATGCCCCTCTATATGCTTCAACCTTAACCTGCATATAAACTGTGTATGAGGGGTCAACCTCTGCTTATAAAGGAATGAATAGGAGAAGTAGATGGCTCGAATTAGAGGTAGAAGGCATGCTTGACATAACTCAGCTTCACACTTTAGTTCGAAAATAGAACTAGACTTGAGACTTCAGTTACAACTCACCCTCGACTTGGCATCAATGCGTACTACATGCACATGTCATGCATGCAACATGCAACATGCGACAAACTTGACAACTTTGTCTTTGATTTAGACATGCAGCTTTGACTTCTACAACTCGACTCTTTACAAGGCAATTCGAATTTCTCTTCATGGTGGATAATGTTACACGTGCCAATACACTAGATCAATACATTTATATCATTTGCAATATTAGGAATATTGTTTGTTTCTAGCTCATAGGAATTTTATATTCAACCTAACTTTTGCTAGATGCCTTGACTTTTGCTCATGGCTCACAAGGCTTGACTAGGCTCACAGAGGTTGTACGTTCCCCCTAACTTTTGCACTAGTCTGTCTATGCTCATAGAGGTTGTACGTTCCCCCTGACTTTTGCATTAGACTTACATAGCATCTCGTTCGACCTGACTTTTGGTTTGACTCACAGAGGTTGTATGTTCCCCCTGGCTTTTGTCAATACCTCACAAGACTCGTTGATTCTCCAAATTGTTGGTTTTCTTCATATAAGATATGAGAGATATTCGATATATTATTACAATAATGAGTGTTCCATATATAGGGAACATAAGGTGACCATCCATGAAAGGATGCGTCCCTTGAATAATCAATACCTATTTATTATTATCATTTACTTATTATATACTATATTTAATAATCAACAATTATATTATTAATTATTATCTTTAGAGAATGTCTTCCCGATGTTGTCCAAACGTCAACACTCCCTCTCAACGAGGGAGATATTATGCAACATGCCAAGCTTGTCTTTGAAGTATATAAACTTCACCCTAGACTGATGACACTTGCAGTCTTGGGAGACATCTCTCTCCCACCTGAATTGAGGAGAAGCTCCTTCTGTGGCTCTCCCTCTGAGCCAATTTAACTCTCTCTAATATTAGGCTCACTTTGGCTCTGCATGTAATAGCATATAGCATCTTGAGTCTTTATCATTCCTTGTCAAATCACCATGACTAGGACAAAGACCACACCAGGATTTTTCACCACAGGTACACACCTATGAGTGAATGTTGGCTTGATGCTAACTGACACGTGGAAAGCACTTC
This sequence comes from Picea engelmannii, assembly GCA_009831015.1. NCBI lineage: Eukaryota > Viridiplantae > Streptophyta > Pinopsida > Pinales > Pinaceae > Picea > Picea engelmannii. The sequence goes on from ML789576.1 coordinate 106,512, forward strand.
AAGCACCTCGAGTCCATATTATTCCTTGTCATGATCAAGGAAGGACTACGTCTGGGCCCATTTATCACAAGTGCACCTTTGTGATAAATGTATCCTATCTCCCTTGGTCTGCAGCGCAATCTAGGAGAAGTTCTGCCCAATGCTGAAACATCAACACTCCCTCTTAGCTAGGGAGGTATCTTTCCATAGTATTACACAACTATTGTCCAGAGACATGCAGTCTCTGCCAGTGGTACAAAACCACCATAGTAGTAAAAGATTGGTCACACATGGCACTCCCATGTGGACTTCTTGAGGCTTCTCCTATAGGAACACTTCTAGAGGCTACTCCCTCTAGGACGTTGGGCTATAAGCTCAAATGCACTTAACCCTTCTCCAATAAGCGTCCTCACATATTAACTCAACTCAATTCACAAAGGAGTACGATCTAGAGAAATTTTGTCACACATGGCACTCCATGTGGACTTCTAGAGGCTACACCCTCTAGAAACACTAGGGTCAACTCCCGTAGTGTATGACGTCAAGGGTCAACTCCCTTGACATGTCCTCATGTGCTCTCCACATGGGACGTTGGGTTATAAACCCAACTGCACTTATTCCTTCTCGAATAAGTGTTCCACTTATCCCTTCTCGGATAAGTGTCATCACAGATCAACTCAACTCAATTCACAGAGGAGTACGATCTGGAGAAAGTTTGTCACACATGGCACTCCATGTGAACTTCTAGAGGCTACACCCTCTAGAAACACTAAGGTCAACTCCCATAGTGTATGATGTTAAGGGTCAACTCCCTTGACATGTCCTCATGTGCTCTCCACATGGGACGTTGGGTTATAAGCCCAACCGCACTTATCCCTTCTCGGATAAGTGCCCCACTTATCCCTTCTCAGATAAGTGTCATCACAGATCAAATCAACTCAGTCACAGAGGAGTACGATTTGGAGAATGTCTCAGGAAGCTGCAAACATCAACACTCCCTCCCAGCGAGGGAGACATTCTCTGCCATGCCAAGTCTGTCACAGAAGTACTTAAACTTCATCCTGGTTTGGTAAGATCATCAACAACCTGCTCATCTGTAGGAAGGTACTGCACCAATACTTCCTTCCTCTGCACCATGTCTTGGATGAAATGGTACTTGATCTCAAGGTGGTTCGATTTGTCATGAAACACTGGATTATCAGAGATCTTCACACAACTTTAGTTACCATAATGAATAATGGTGGAATCCAGCACATGTTCAAATAAATCTGCACGGAGCTTGTGAAGCCACACTGCTTCACGGACTGTCATACTTAATGCAATGTATTCTGCTTCTGTTGTGATCAAAGCCACATGAGTATGTTTCCTGCTACACTAGGAAACCATGGAAGATCCCAAAGTGAAGCAACACCTGAAGGTGTTCTTTTTGTCCACTGCACTCCCTGCCCAATCAGAGTCAATATATTCCTGCCATATCATATCAATACTGGAAGTATATCTCAGACCATGTCGAACTATGCCTCGCAAGTATCTCAACACATGTTTCACAACAATCTAGTGTGTCTATCTCAGCTGACTTATAAACTAGCTAAGTGCACTCACTGCATAGCAAATATTTGGTCTGGTGTTTAACCAGATACATCAATTATCCAATCAGCTGTCTGTACAAAGTCAGATCAATTTCGTAAAAATCAGAAGAAGACACACTTAGTTTCTTTAGATTCATCATTATTGGTATAGCCACGGGCTTGAAGTTTAGTATCTCAAACTTCTTCAATATCGCAACTATGTACTTCCCTTGACTCAGGAAGATCTCATCAGTTCTCTGCCACACTGCTAGTCCCAAGAAGTAGTGAATCATACCAAGGTCCTTTATCTCGAACTCAGAGGCCAACGTATACTTGCATTCAATAATAAGGCTCTCTCTACCGGTGAGGAATAAATCATCAACGTAGAGGACCAGAATCAAGGCCTCACCATTAACAGTCTTGTAGTAGAGGTTGGGATCAGCAACACTTTTGTTGAAGCCCAAACTCATAAGGTGTCCATCAATCCTCGCATACCAAGCTCGAGGTGCCTGCTTGAGTCCATATAGGGCCTTCTTCAACCTACACACATGAGACTCTTTCTCATGTATGACGAAACCATCTGGTTGCTCGATGTATATTTCTTCCTCAATCTCTCCATTGAGAAAGGTTGTCTTCACATCCATCTAATGTAGTTTCCAACCCATGGATGTTGCGAGGGCAATAATCGTCCGGATAAAAGTGTATCGAGCAACAAGAGAAAATGTCTCCTCATAATCTATTTCCTCCACCTGAGAGAATCCTCTAGCAACAAATCTCGTTTTGTGCCTCTCGATGCTCCTGTCAACTGTGTGTTTGATCTTGTAGATCCATTTAGAAGTTACTACAAACTTCCCCTCAGGTCTCAGAACAATATCCCACACATCATTCTTCATGATGGACTGATACTCCTCCATCATGGCATCTCTCCATACTGGATGACTAGTTGCCTCCTCATAACAAGAAGGTTTAGAATCAATGATGTGGCTCATAGTTGCGGCATAACACAAATATCTCTGAGGTATCTTGCTTTCTCGAAAGGTACCATCTCTTTCTGTCTCTTACTCAATCTATCTCTGACCAAGGATGACGATCTGATATTCCTTCGAAGACTCATTGTACCCCATATATGTATACTGAACACCCAAATAACCTGAAGTGTCCAACCTCAAGCTTTAACTCTTGTGAAGGCCTCCTCAGGAGTCATGTTCCTCAAGGAATTTTGTTCTGAACATACATCACAGTCATGGATGCTTCTTCCCATAGAAACATAGGTAAATGTTGATCATGAATCATCACCTTGACTGTCTCAACAATAGATTTGTTCTTCCTCTCTGCGACCCCATTTTGTTGAGGGTTGTGAGGAATGGTGTACTCCCTCTTGATCCCTGCCTCAAACATATCTAGGACATGTCGAGGTTCCCTCATGAAACCAATGTCCCCCAAGACATATCGAGGTTTCCTCGTGAAACCAATGTCTTGGTTCCTTCATCTAGTAATCCACTGATTACTATGCAATCAACTAGTAGCATATTGCTACTACCATGCCATCGGTAGCTCAAATCATCCACCACATTCTTTATGACTATGTTGTAATCAACCAGTAGCACACAGCTACTGCAATGTCGTCCAATAGTACACAATTGTTTCCATGTCATAGTAGTACACAACTATTGTCCAGTGGTACACAACCACTGCTATAGTCTTATTCACACCTAGCCACCTCGCATGGCATAGGGAAGATTACAACCATAGCCTCATTCACACCTAGCCACCTCACATGGCATAGGCAAGGCTAAGCTTCAAGTCTTATTCACACCTAGCCACCTCACATGGCTTCCGCAATACTTGTGCCCAACTGAGCATTACTCCCTTAGTCACCTCACATGACTAATCAGGGAAACTCTTGTCTAGAGGGGTTTAGTCGGCTAGAGGAGAGAAAACACCACACCTTCCTCTTAACGAGGGTGGACATTCTTTGAGTGATTTCACAGGCTTGAAGATTCCGCCAAGATTTCGAATCCTTTCGACCATGGTACCGGACATGTCAATTATAAAATGTCTATGAACCCAAGACTCATATACAACATTAGCGTTGACGACTAAATAGAATTCCTTTGCAGCCTGAACTGCACGTAGGTGCATATCAATAGCCTCACTACGTTGTGACAGTGGCCTCCTCACTTGGTGCTCGTCCCACTGTGGACGCCAAACATTTACATTGACACTATATACAAGACCTTTTCTCCAATGGTAACTTGATTCTGAAAGGAAACTCAACCTCAAACATAATCAATATGATAGAATGGGGTGCAAAGAATCAAACATTCCACTCCACATGGGTGCAAACAATCAGAAGAATTCTCAGCCTCCAACGATCTCTCAAGAGTATCTTCTTGGATTCTTTGACCAATCACTTGGACGCGGGCACTAGATCATATCCCATACTCTTGTTATCTCCAACGTGATCTAGATGCAACATCACCAAAACCAAGAGCATACGAGTTCGTAGGCGCAAAATAAAGGAACTCCCATTCATGAAGAATTACAGCTTAACTTGAATACTGTGCATACCCTCGACCGTTGGTTAAAGCATTGGTAGGTGGTCCAAACCTGATCAATCACTCGAGCAATGTTGAAATTTTGCCGAACTTCATGGTCACCAAACTGTAACATGAACTCAAATTAGGAGATACAGGTTGCCAATACGTCACTATTCGATGCATGTGAACATGATGTCAGTGTTGGTTGACAACTCTTTATAGACAACAAAACCGCTCATGGTCAAGAGAACTTCATTGTCTTCCCTTCCCGCCTCCCGAGACTTCACCTGTCCAAGGATCCGTGGGAACCTCCGTACTTCCTACGCAATGACTCTATCAAAGATTTGTGTGTCAAGGGGATGGAACGATATGACCATGGGCCCAAATACGTCCTTGCCATATCTATCTAGTTATCGCTGGAGCAGGAGACCTTAATGGATTCATTGATCTCAGATATTGTTGTGGAATAAGACGGATCGAGTTCAATCAAGCAAATTTGGAGCTCATCATTGTTGTTTTCCTAGGCCCTCCCGTGAGGGAGTAAGGCCCAGTCCTGCTCTGATACCATGTTGATTTTCTTCATATAAGATATGAGAGATATTCGATATATTATTACAATAATGAGTGTTCCATATATAGGAAACATAAGGTGACCATCCATGAAAGGATGCGTCCCTTGAATAATCAATAACTATTTATTATTATCATTTACTTATTATATACTATATTTAATAATCAATAATTATATTATTAATTATTATCTTTAGAGAATGTCTTCCCGATGTTGTCCAAACATCAACACAAATCTCCCTGGCTAGCCTCAGGGTGAGCCATATGGCCTCTCTTTGGAGAATGACTGTCGATGCTACCAAATTTAACACTCCCTCTCAACAAGGGAGTCATTCTCAGCCACACCAAGCTTGCCTCTCAACTGCACAAATTGTCTCGAGGTCAGAGACATGGTCAGGATATCAACTACCTACTCGCTCGTGGTTATGTACTGTAACTTTACAGTTTTTCTCTTGACCAAGTCTCGGATGTAGTCGTACTTCATGTCAATATGTTTTAACCTGTCGTGAAATACCAGGTTCTCTGTCAGTTTTACGCAACTTTGATTATCATAGTGAACCACCGTCGTCTCGAGCTTGTCACCAAACAACCCAGAAACCAATTTTTTGAGCCATACTGCTTCCTTGCTAGCATCACTTGCTGCAATGTACTCGGCCTTTGTTGTACTCTGTGCAATGGACACTTGTTTCTTGCTTGACCAAGAGATCATAGTGGATCATAAACTAAAGCAGCATCCAGAAGCAGTCTTCCGATCCATTGGGCTTCCTACCTAGTCAGCATTTGCATACCCATGCAGAAATAAACCACCACTGGATGTATATCTCAGACCATATGTAATGGTCCCTCTGAGATATCTCAATATGTGCTTTGCTGCCACCCAGTGTCTTTGTTTCAGTTCAATCATGAACTGACTCATTGCAATCACGGCATAGCATATATTTGGCCTAGTGTGGATCATGTACATCAATAATCCAATTAGTTGCCCATACATGGTGGGATCCACCAAATATGAACCTGTATCAGAATCATGCAGCTTCCTCAGGTTTGTAACCATCGGAGTAGACATAGATTTGCAATCCATCGTACCAATCCTCTTTAGTACATCCACTGTGTATTTTCCTTGTGCCAAAAATATCTCGCCCTGTCTTTGCCACACTTCCAATCCTAGGAAGTACTGCATCAAGCCTGAGTCTTTCATCTCGAATTTTGAGATTAGCTCCCTCTTACACCAGGCTATTAGCCCTTCATCTTCTATTAGAAAGAGATCATCAACATACAGGATTACTATAACAGGTTAGTTCCCTCTTACCTTGAAGTACAAATTTGCATCAACATCACTTTTCTGAAATCTCGGGCTTTTAAGAAAGCCATCAATCCTGTCATACCAAACTCTGGGAGCTTGCTTAAGACCATACAAGGCCTTCCTTAGCTTGCATACACGAGTGCCTTTGTTATGCAGTACAAAACCATCTGGTTGTTCCACAAAGACCTCAATGTTCAATCTTTCCATTCAAGAACGTTGTTTTTACATCCATCTGATGTAGCTTCCAACCAAGAACGAAAGCTAAAGCAATAATAGTTTGAGTGGAGGTATACCTGGCTACAAGGGCAAAAGTCTCCTCATAGTCAATTCCTTCTTTCTAAGTGAAGCCTCTGGCTACAAATCTTAATTTGAACTTTTTCACACTCCCATCAGCTGCATGTTTGATCTTATAGATCCATTTGGAAGAGACCATTGATTTGTCCTTTGGCCTCGGCACAATGTACCAAACATTGTTCTTTAGAATTGACTTGTATTCCTCAAGCATGACATCCTTCCATAATTGTAATTTGTCTGCTTCTTCAAATGAAGAAGGTTCCGCATCATTGATGTTGCTCATCAATGCAAACAGTCTCCAAACCTATGAGGCCTCTTACTTTCCCTGAAAGTTCCTTTGGGAGCAGCTATCTTTTTTGCTTCCTGCATTGTTTCTTTAAACCACCATGGCTTCCTTTTGGCTGGAGGTTCTTCAAGAGTTCTTTCTAACTCTTCAATAGGTTCTAGGGGCTTATCACTTGGCCCTTCATGAGGTTCCTCCCTCTAATCATCTAACTCTTCAATTTCATAAGAGGGTGAAGCTAGTTGAACTACTTCTGATTCCTGTTGAAGCTCGATGGATTTCTTGAATGTGGCTTCCTCATGGAAAGTCACATCTATGCTTACCTCTATCTGCCTCTGACCTGGTACATAGATCCTGTAAGCCTTGGTGTTCTAACTATACCCCACAAAAACCCCTTTCTTGCCTGAGGGTTCCATCTTTGTCCTCTTTTCCTTAGGGACATGAATATACACTGGACACCCAAATATCCTTAGATGCCCTACTTCAGGTTTGATCCCTAAGAAGACCTCTTCAGGAGTCTCGTCCTTCAAGATAGCATGTGGACACATGTTATGAATATACATGGCAGTGGAGGTAGCTTCTGCCCATAAAGAATTTGGCAAATCCTAGTCAAACATCATGGCTTTCGATGCCTCACAAATTGTCATGTTTTTCCTCTCAGCAACTCCATTTTGCTAAGGGTTATATGGCACAATCAACTGTCTCTTGATTCCTGCTGACTTGCAGAAATCCTCAAACTGGAGAGATTCAAACTCTCCTCCATTGTCTATTCTAAGGGTTCTGATGTGTTTCCCTGACTGCTTTATACTCTTTGAATTTATCAAATGTGTCACTTTTAGCTTTAAGGAAATATATCCAACATTTTCTTGAGTAATCATCAATAAAAATGACATAATACGAACAACCACTGAGTGAGGGAGATGACATGGGACCACATACATCAGAATGAACTAGATCTAAAATGCCCTGAGCTCTGTTATCACTACTAGGAAATGCTTTCTTTATATTTTTACCTAGCATGCATCCTTTACAAATTTCATTTTTACTAAGAGAAATAAAGGGCATGCCACATACCATGTTCTGCAGATCTGGAAGTGCTTTGTAATGAAGATGTCCAAGTCTTTTGTGCCACAACTCGTTGTAGCTAGTCGCATCATGAGCCAATGCCTGAACTGATTGTCCTGTCACGACGTACAGTCCTCCTCTGCGAGTCCCGATGGGTTCTGTTGTACTCAAGTGGCTACCTTTAGCCCACAGTAGTGCCTTCCTGTCCTTGAAGATCACCCAATATCCCTTGTCGTCAAGGGTTGCAACTAATAGAAGATTCTTCTTGAGCCGTGGAACATATAATACTTCATCAACATGAAGGCTAGCCCCAGATTCCAATTTGAAGGAGATAGAGCCTACTCCGTCTATCTTGTAACATTTGTCATCCCCAAGCTCAACTTGCTCTGCAAAAGATTTTGTCTTGAAATCTGAGAGGATCTCTTTGTACCCTGTCATGTGCTTTGATACACCATTGTCTACTAACCAAGCTTTTGGCCTCGTGAAAACTGAACTGGATAAGACAAAAACCAGGTAATATTCTTTTCTATTTTCTCTCTCATTAGGAGGACTATTCTGTTTTCTTTTGGATTTATCACTCTCAGCAATTGAGGCATGATGTTTCCCTTACTTGAATTTTTCTTTCTAAACCAACAGTCTTTAGCAAAATGACCCAACTTATTACAATTAAAGCATTTAATCTTAGATGTATCGATACTTTTGCCTTTGAACATACCTTTGGTGTTTGACTTCCTCTAAGAGCCTTTCTAGAAAGTGACTTTCTTCTTTACATTGAATCTTGATGCTAAAGTTGAATGCTCTTCTTTGGTTGGCTTGCTCCTGGTAGCAGTGAGACTCTCCTCCTGGAGGCAATCATACCATAACCTCTCAAACATGGGTTGATTCTCTCTTCCACTTACACTGGATAAGAAGTTCTCCCAAGAAGAAGGAAGACCATCAAATATGGCCTGCACTAAATCATCATCGTCCACTGTGACCCCTGTGACCAAAAGTTGATTTCTAATTTGGGCTATCCTAGAACAGAAAGATGCTATTGATTCACCTTTCTCCATCTTCAAATACTTAAGCTTGTGCTTAAGTGTCCTTTTCTGACTTGGAGCCTGTTTCTCATACAGATTCACCAAGGTATCCATACAGTCCTGGGCAGTCATTAACGAAGTCATTACCGACATTATATTGTCTTTGACTGAGTCAAAGATGATTCGCTTGGCCTTTGCTTGACTCTTCCTAAAAACCGCTCTTCCTACATTAGTAGTGGGTTCCTCCACCACTGTGGTCACATATTGCTCAAGATCATGCTCTTGCAAAATATTTGTTATCTAGAGCTTCCACACATTGAAGTTGGGCAACTCCTTCGACCCTATCCTCGGCCCTGGCTGAGATGGAGGATGCCATGGAACTCACACTGGAAACTTAATCAAGCTTGCTTGGATTTGTGTGTACCTGCTGCTGCACTTCAACAAGCTTAACACACCTGTTGAGTCGCCAAAGTGTCATCTTTTTACCAACATTTTCACTTCACTTTCACTTCACTTTTAACCATATTTCGCTTTCCCACACCCTTACATAAACCATTTTTCATGATTACATGGGTTTTAGACATATTATTTTCCA
>ML789576.1:118100-131541 GCA_009831015.1 Picea engelmannii
GCTTTGAAATTTTCAGCCGCAACCTGCAATATAAAAAACGCAAACCCGTTTTCGTTCTGGATCTCTGTGCCTGTGGGGTTTCGTTTTCTCTCTTGAGAAGGCACCGACTTCCAGGGTTTATAATTATCGGCATGGCGACGACAAACGTGGTTGCAAAAGTGGTCCGGTTTCTCTATGCTTGTGGTATCCCATTCAATGTGCTTCGCTCCCCTTATTGGCACGATCTTGTCAAGACAATCAACGAAGCCCCCAAAGGATACAAGAGCCCCAACTATGAGAAAGCTAGGACATTGGGGTATCTATTGTATCAGATGGTTGGACAAATGTTAGAAGCCAACATTTGATCAATGTTCTTGGTGTTTCTGCTACCGGTGCAATGTTTCTTGTAGCACGTGACTACTCTTCAATTATTGCATCTTCCCAAAACATTTCAGATCTCCTCTTGAAAACAATTAATGATGTTGGTCCTTCTAATGTGATTCAAGTAATCATTGATAATGCAGGAAATTATAAGGGAGCAGGTAAAATCATTGAGCAAGTTCATCCACACATTTTTTGGTCTGGGTGTTTGGTGCACACCTTGAACCTTTTGATGCATGATATTGTCAAGCATAGAGAATGTGGATGGATTAATCAGTTGTACAAGAGAGGGAAGCAACTCATCAAATTTATCAAAAGTTGAAGCCTTTGGAAGATGGTTGCCTTTGTTCTCTCCTCCAAGCTCCTCTTTGCTCACTCTTCCAAGCTCTCCTTTGCTTTCTCCTCCAAGTTCTCACAAACCTGCACTCTCAAGCTCTCTTTGCTCTCTCCTCCAAGCTCAAGATGAAAAAATGAGGAGAATGGAAGGGAAAGAGCTCATTTATTTTCCTCCTTTTCCCTCAACCCTAAGCCTAAGCTAGGCCCCACCCTAACTCGAAAAAATAAAAATAAAATGACTTTTTTAGGTGAAGTTGCGGGTCCCCTTGGAAGCATGTGGGCCTTCTTTGGAAGCGCGCTTCGGACCGAGCGCTTCAAAAAGGGCAGGGAGCGTACTCAAATCTTCGGGGACGCACTCGCCCGGATCGAGCTTCGGGGCTTCGAAGCGGGGGGGGAAGCTTCCTGCAACACTGGTCTAACCACTGGAAGGTAGATTGGGAGGATTTGCTCAGTTGCAGTCAAAGTTTTTGATGCAGCAACAAAACCCTAACCCTCGTGTTGAGGCACCTTGAGTGAAGTGTTTGACCTAATTCCTAGATAACCTAGTGTGACCTAGCCTAGCGCACCTCCTGGTATTCTCAGCAAGCCAAGGCGTCAAGTTTGAGTTTTTGGTCAAAGTCAAAGGTTGACCAAGTCAAAGCAGTCATGACTTACTCTATGAAGTCAGAAAACAAGTTAGAAGGGGCTTCTAACTTCAGAGCATGGAAGACAAGGATTGACCTCATCCTTGCCAAGAATAAAGTGTTGGATATCGTGAAAGGCAAGATCATGGAACCACAGTTTGAAGCAGAAAAAGAGAAGGAACCTTAGAGCATTGCAGTTATGGAGAAGTCCAAGGACAATGACATCAATGCTATGAGCATCATAGTAGACTCTGTAAAGGACCATTTGATACCCTACATTTCTCATCTTAACTCATCTAAGAAGATGTACGATGCACTAACTAACTTCTTCTCAGTCAGACATATTGGACAAGTCATCAGTCTGGAGAATAAGCTCCGTGACATGAAAATGAATAATGATTACAGCATAACATCATACTTTGTAAGAATCTCTCAGTTAAGAGATCAACTACAAGCTATTGAGGAAATCATTCCAGAAAAGGAACTAGTAAATATAGTACTTAATGGCCTTCCCAAGACATGGGATGCATTTACAGCAAGCATGAACACAAGAACTGGGTATCCCACATTTGAAGAACTTTGGACTTGTTGTGCTCAGGAAGAATCAAGGATTAGCACAAAAGAGAAATCCCAAAAGAAAGATGATGATCAAGCCTACACAACAAAGTTCAAGAAATTTAGGAATAAGAAAAAGTTTGGCTCAAGGAAGAAACCAAATCAAGAAAAGGATATGTCAAAAATACAATGCTTCAACTGTCGAAAATATGGTCACTACAGGAACCAGTGTCCTGAGTTAAAGAAAAGGAAGGAAACGCATAAAGAAACAGTTGCCAAAGAAAAGGAACCCTCAAAGAAAGTCAAGCAAGGATGAAGCAGACTTTTTCTACTAGTCAAGGTAACAATATCCTTATGTAACGTAGTCCTTGTACATACCATGTTTACATAGTTCATGTACATATCATCTGTATCTATTTCTTGGAAGTTAAAATGGTCAGTGTTAATGAAACAACACCTATGGAAGAATAACAAGATAAGAATTTCCATTACAATGACTACTAGTAATGTATTTGAAAAAGGATGAAGTATGTTGACAACCTTTGGTGACAATTCCTGTGGAAGCTATTATATAAGTAACAACTGCTAGATGGGCTGCAATCAGAGCCAAACTTGAAGAGACCCGAAAGGAGTCGAACCATAAAGAAGTCAGTAATCAAGAGGAAACTAAAATAGACTTGTGACACTTTACAGAAAGCAAGAAGGATGCAGACGGAAGCATGGACTCTCTCAGATGGAGGGAGTTGATTGCAAAATTCCAAAAGAAGAGCATGCATATTGCTCATCCAGGCATGAAGTTGGGATTAGGAGGGAGCTAATCCTCAATGATGTGATCCATTAAAGAACTTGTGAAGACTATGAAGTACTTGTCCATGTTCTTCATGGAAGTAGTAGCCATGATAAGCAGCACGTGTTCAGCCTGACTCTAGAAGAAGTCTTCATCAAAAAGAAGCTTTGAGTATCCTTGGTTATCCATCTACATTCCTATGACGAAAGGAAGAAGTTGGAATCTTCGAGAAGGAAGGGCATGGAATCTATAGAAGACTCTATGGACCCCAAAGTTGAAGAGGCACATGAGGAAGAACATGAAGATTCTAAGAAAGAAAGAAAAAAACAGAACAACCAAAATTGAACCAGTTACTATACCAAACCTCATAAGACTAGCACCATGATTTGAACCCACTAGAAGCAGCCAAGCAGAAGGAATGGAAGGAAGTTGTGATGAAGAACAATGTATGTGAGAAATTGTGAAAAAGACTTATGAATGGAAACATTGATAGATACAAGGCGAGATTCGGAACTAGAGGGTTCTCCCAGATGGAGGGAGAAGACTATGATGATAGCTTGTTCCAGTAAACCAAATATACCTCTATCTGAGCCATTATATCTCTTGCAGTATCCATGGGTTGGAGTTTACATCAGATGGATGAGATGGATGTAAAGATTGTTCTTCTCAACAGAGTAATTGAAGAAGAAGCATATGTAAAGCAACCAAAAGGTTTTGAGGTATACCAGAAAGAGATCCATGTATGTAGATGGAAGAAGACCTTGTACAGATTCAAGCAACTTGGTGCAGAGCCTCTCATGTACAGCAAAAGCGTGGTGAAAACTTTCTATGACAAAGGAAGTGTATCAAAATGGTTCTTCAAAAGTCCGAGATGATGGATTACAAATCCATGGCAAAACTTTCCTAAGTTAAACTTAGGCAAGAATAATAAAGAGTACACTTGGGTGTTTAATGTCCCCCTCATGCTCTAGGACACAAAAGCATAGGTAGACACCTTTCTTTGCTACAATTTTAACACTCCCTCTTAGCAAGGAAGGTTTTCTACACAACCCCCAACTTGTCTCGGAAGAAAATAAATTCCCCTTTCACCAAAGGCTTTGTGAGTATGTCTGCTAATTGCTCATCGATTGGCACAAACTGTAGCCTCATGCTTCCCTTCTGCACACAGTCTCTAATAAAGTGGTAACGAATCTCTATGTGTTTGGATCTATCGTGAAACACAAGATTCTCAAAGAGCTTGATGCAACATTGATTGTCACAGTGGATCACTGTAGTCTCTAACTCTTGATCAAACAACCCCATGAGTAATTTAAGTACCCAAATGGCCTCATAAGATGCCAAGTCTGTCGCCATGTATTCAGCCTCTACAGAACTCAAAGCAACTGACTTTTGTTTTCTGTTGAAGCAAGAAATAACTCTTGACCCCAAGTTGAAGCAACAACCTGAAGTACTCTTCCTGTCCACGGCACTGCCTACCCAATCTACATCCGAATAACCCACGAGCTTCACTCCATCACCCTAGATGTAACTCAATCCATACTCAACGGCGCAACGCAAATACCTCAAAACATGCTTCGCAGCTACCCAGTGTACACGCTTTGGTACCACCATAAACTGATTGAGTGTGTTCACTGTAAAACACAAGTCTAGCCTAGTGTTGACCAGATACATCAACTACAGTGCGCACAAGTGCTGCTCTGCAATACTGAGACTGCCCTACCAGAATGAGAACTGGCCTCCTGTATTTATAGTAATTCTGGCTAACTGCCAAGGCCGACTTCTCATTCTCGGTATCTGTCTGTTCAGTATATTATTATTTCTTCTGGCCGACTTCTTCTCTTGGAATCTAATAACCTAATATAAATTATCTTCTTGAGCCGACAAGTCTTCTAAGATTATTAGCCAACTCATTAGGGTTTCTCTTGCTTCCCGAAGTATTCTATTCTCATCAGGTTTACACGTGGAGGTAAATACCTCCTGCAGCTACCATAATATCAACACCTTGGTCTTGTACCTTGGTGGATAAGACCCTAGATGTGTTCTAGGGCCCCCAGATATGTTCTGGGGCAACCTGGTCTTTGACCAGGTAGATCTTGGTGTAATACCAAGATGTGTTGATGTGTGATCCTCTTCCTCTCTCCCGAGATGGTCCATGAGACCTAGGAGAGTCTATGAAGATGGGCATGACCACATTGTGTGATGTACCCCCTTATGCAGTGATGATAAAGTTTATAGGTCACCATGAGACTCATATGGACATGTTTTGCCATTAAGGAACCCCCCTTGTCTTTATCCTAACCCCTTGATTGGTTTTCCCTCTTGGTTTATGAGATTTGGTTTTCATTTTGTGTGATTGGGGTTTTAATATGTAATTAGAATATTAATTGACATATTAATTAGTATTTATATTAATAATATGTCAATAATTAATTATTATTCTAATACCCTAAACCCCTCTCCCCAACTATAAATTAGAACCTATCCTATTCATTTCCTACACACTCACTCTCTCATTCCTTCTACAAGCTACGGTTGCCTCAGTGATTGTTCCCTCTTGATTAATGCGGCCTCCTCACTTGTTCAAGTTTCAGTTTTGTATTGGTTGGAAGGTTCAACTTTGGAGTTTTTGTTGGATGTCTCCTTTGAGGTGTACAATGTTGTCGGACCAGTCTTCAACTGCAGATTTGCCCCTTTCCTAGTTGTCAGACCTGTCTAGTGTCAGATCAACCCCTTACCTAGTTGTCAAGCATGTTGTCGAGTTAGCATCTCCCTCTCTGGTCACGGATCTGTGTGTGGAGGAGCCGCGGCCACTTTCTGGGCACCCTCTATGGCTGTACTTACCTCCACTCTAGCTGCCGCGTGGAGTACTTTGAGGGTTTGCAGCTTGCTTCCCTGTTTTCTGAGTAAGGAATCTAGTGGATTGTTATTAGAGCTTACTCACCTATCTAGACCTATTCCTGTGGTATCATTGAAGATTGGAGGGTTTACTGTTTGAGTTATTCGTTGTCAAGACTTTGGGTTATTGTTATCTTCCTTGGGGCTTCCTATTCGCAAAATTGTTCTAGAGTTCTCTTTGACAGAGATCAAACCAAAGGTTTGATCCATGAACCTGAACTAAATCTAAGCATACTTACAGAGGCTTACATTCACATGTGTGTCAGGTACATCTCTCATTAATTCAGAAGGTAAGCTTAAAGCTATTTGTTTCATACTCATAAATGTTTAATTGTTTCAGATCTATTTGTTTTATACTCAAAAAGATTTAATTGTTTCAGATTTGTTTGTTTCATATTCAGAAATGTTTAATTGTTTCAGATCTATTTGTTTTATACTCAGAAAGATTTAATTGTTTCAGATCTGTTTGTCTCATACTCAAAAATATTTATATGTTTCATATCTGTTTGTATGTTTCCTTGTTTATGTTGATCTAGTAAACAGAAAAATTTTAAAGGCATTATTGTTTTGAATTTTCCCTATTTTCCTTGTTTATGTTGATCTAGTAAACAGAAAAATTTTAAAGGCATTATTGTTTTGAATTTTCCCTATTTCTAACACATCTTCGTATTCTGGTTATCACTCTGGTACAGTTTAGTCAAGGCATCCCACATTTCCTTGGTTGTCTTCTTTTCAACTAGATGTGGGATCAAGTGATCCTTGACACCATCCAATAGAATCCTTTGTGCTTTAGCTTCTTTCACCTCATGGATGTCCAAAGCAATTGGATCTGAAGAGGGTGGAGTAACTGTGGTGCTAGAAAAAACCCACAATTTGTTCTCCTTCAAAACTGTTGTAATCCTAACCTTCCATTGAAGATAGTTGGAGGCTCCCTCCAATCTGTCTTCATACCTCACACTGGTAGCCATGGGAATCTGAAAATCTGATCTGAAAATGAAGAAGGCTTGCTAGATCTAACTAGATCTGAACTAGATCTGAAGAGATCTGCTCTAGATCTGAAGAGATCTGCACTAGATCTGAACAGATCTGCTATATCAAGTTCCTTTTCAGTTGCTTGTAAATTTCTATGACTTGTGTGTTCAATCAGGGATTTGCTCTGATACCATGTAAAACTTTTTGAACCCAGCAATATGATAACCAAGGACAATAGATTATTCCCAGAAAATTTAATTTTACTACAGAAATAAAAATTCCGATCTATACAATGATTACACTAGCTGAGTAAAGTTCATGCACAGCAGAAATTAATAGTCAAACAACACAAGATATACCCTGGAAACCCCAACTTCGGGGAAAACCAGCAAAGGAGGGCTTTATTCTTCTCTTCTTTAGACAATCTACAACAGCAATAATATGAATTACAACTCACAAATCAGATCTGGAAATTTACAGCCAATAGGAAACCCTCCTAGGTGTGTTGTATGGCCTCCCAAGACTCTCCTTCATCAAAGAATCACTCCACAGATGAATCGGCTCCTTCAAACAGTTGATCAGCCCTCTGTTAAGCCTCTCCAAACCCTCACTGTTCTCAGAAAATTGCTGCCTTGTCCTCAGAAATGATTGCAGAAAATTTGGCTCACAACAAACCCTTGTGCCCCCCTCCTTTCTCTCTCAATCACTGAGATGATCACAATACAGTTATGTGAATAACTAGTGCCCTCACCCTCTCTTTATACTCTTGAATTTACCCTCTTGAACCTAACCCTCAGTCTCCAAAGAGATTGATGGCTGAGATTAGATCTAGCCTCTAAATGAATGGCTAAGATCAGATCTATCTTTTCTCAAGATCAACGGTTGGGACTTAATCTTCTATTGAGACAACTTAAATTGTTTCTAAAGTGAACTTTAGAAACTTAGGCAAATAAAGTCAATGACAAATTAGAACATAACTTATCATACTTTCCTAAGTTAAACTTAGGCAAGAATAATAAAGAGTCCACTTGGGTGTTTAATGTCCCCTTCATGCTCTAGGACACAAAAGCATGGGTAGACACCTTTCTTCACTACAATTTTAACACCAAGTACTATTTTCTCCATGATAAAGTCCAGAGGGGAGAAGTGGTTCTCCAATATATCTCCACTGATGAGCAGATAGCATATATTTTGGTAAAGCCTATGTCCAAGATGAAAAGTTTGCGCACTTAAGGGACAAGCTGGGACTCATGGAGATGACTTTCTTATTGGAAAGGAAAGTGATTACTCCCCAGGTTGGGAGGGAGCAATGATATGTTATTGATATATGGACAATCATTTTCCAGTTTGGAAAATGGTCCAGGTTGGGCAGTCACTTTCCAGTCCGGAAAGTGGTCCAAGATTTTTAATGGATAGTCATTTTCCAGTTTGGAAAATGGTCTAGAACGGACAGTCATGGTCCGACAAATTCATGATGTACCATAGACAACAATTCCCCTTGTGGCCAGTGTGGGGGAATGGTCTAGGATAGTCATTCTCCTTGGCAGTCACTCTGAGAAGTGGTCAAGTAGAATGGTCCGCCTCTCCAAGCAGTCTTTCTTTCGAAGTTCACAATTGTGAGCATTTTCGAAGAATGGTCCGATGTATGAGGTTGGTGCATGACAGTCATTTCCATAGGAAATGGTCCGAAGAGTCATTCCCTGGGGCAGACTCATTCTCTCCAGGTTGCACTATGAATAATGCTGGAAGAATGGCCCAGTTAGGTTGAATGGTCTAGGTTCAACAATCAAGGACAATTATTCTTCTATGCTTGAGACGAATAGTCCAGACAGCCAGTCAGTATATGATAAACAAGTTAATGCTAAAGAAGTAAAAGAACACTACTGCTCTATAAGTAAAGAAACACTAACAAGTTATGGGCCCACTCCATGCTACCGCTGCGCAGTAATCCTCCTCAAGCTCGTTGAGCACTAACCCCAAAGGCGTTGGGACTTTTCTTTACATAGAGCAGTGCGCCCTAGCCTAGCGCACCCCTGAAACCCTCAGACTGCAGTTTGGTGAAGTTTGAAAAAATCGAAGTTTTTCAGAACTAGCATTTCTACCAATAAAAATGTCAACCAACATGAGAGTTGAATATAGATTGGATGGAGCAAATAACTTCAGATCCTGGAAGCACAGAGTTCTCCTCATTCTAGAAGAGAACGATCTATTGGATAAAACTCTTCCAAAATTTGAAGATGAAGAAGCAAAAGCAAAGTTCAGAAAGAATGAGGTCAAGGCCAAGAAAATCTTCACAAATTCAATAAAGGATCATCTGATACCTAATGTATCAGAACTGAAGACACCGAAGGAGATGTTTGATGCCCTAACCAGACTCTACGAAAGTAAGAATACCAGTCGAAAGCTCACTTTAAGGCACCAGCTCATAAATGTGACAATGAACAAGTCCGAAACAGTAGCCAACTATTTTATGAGAATCTTACAGATCAAGGACCAGTTAGCAACCATTGGAGATCCAGTAGAAGACATTGAACTTGTGACTACCACACTAAATGGATTGCGTCCAAGGCGATGGACAGATAAGTAGCATCGGCAAACATTCTCCCAGATAGGTCATGCTGATTTGACCAAGGAAGAATGATACATTCACTCACAGGATTAGCCATGCTAATTTGACAAGTGGTGAATGGCCCAAGCGAAATATTTCTACTATTAGTCATGTTGATTTGACTAGGAGTGAAAAAGACTCGAGGTGCTCCAGAGACAGGCTTGATGTAGAATGTCCACCCTCGTTGAGAGGGAGGTGTGTTGTTTCTTCTCATGATGGCTAAGCCCTCTGGCCAAGGGTTCCCTAAATCAGTCATGTGAAATGACTGAGGGGGAAATGCATTGTCGAACCTAATGAGAGAAGAAACATCACAAGCATAGTCATGAGGACTATGGGAATAGCTTTGTGCTAATGGATGAGACGATAACTATGGCTAATGGCATATTGTAGTAGTTGTGTGCTACTAGCTTATTGTTGCATAGTTATAGAGACATTGACTATGATATTGTTGATGGCATATTGTAGTAACTATGTGTAACTAGTTGATTGCTACATAATCATAGGTATGACTATGGCTAATGGCATTGTAGTAGTTGTGTGCTACTAGTTGATTGTTGCATAATCATATGAATCCTGACTATGGCTGATGGCATTGTAGTAGCCGTGTGCTACTAGTTGATTGATGCATAGTCATGGAGATGGCAGCCCATGATTATGGCTAATGGAATATTGTAGTGGTTGTGTGCTACTAGTTGATTGTTGCATAATCATAGAGACCGTTGTACTGCATGGTGATAGTTTGTGTAGCTATTAGTTGATTGTAGTGGAGACTGTGTGTTTCTGAATAGTAGTCGTGCGCTACTAGGAGTGGTTGTGCACCACTGAATAGTAGTTGTGTACTACTATGGATCAACACAGTCATGTTCTACTTGATGGCATTGTAGTATCTGTGTGCTACTAGATGATTGCCATGGAGACTACCAGATCACGTTGGAAGTAGTTGTGTGCTACTTGACTGCAGAGACTATGACAGATGATTCGAGCTATTGATGGCATTGTGGCAGCTGTGTGCTACCAGCTGATTGCAGAGTAGTCAGTGGACTACTAGATGAAGACATCGTGAAAGATACCTCCCTAGCTAAGAGGGAGTGTTGATGTTTGGTAGCTGCAGAAGGATCTTTCCCTCCTAGATGACCTTTCTTAGATGCGGAGAAGATTCCGGAAGCAAGAGATCCATTGGACAGATGTTGAAACACCCTAGAAGAGAAGTCGGCCCAAAAGAATTAGAATAATGAAGTGGCACCTTTCCAGAGAAGAAGTCGGCCCAGTGTAGTGGCTAGGAAGACTATAAATAGAGGACGTCTTGGCTCATTTGTTCACTCACTCACACTCTCTCATTCACCCAGAAGCAAGACGCAAGCTTGGAGAAGGTGATGCAGTAGTTGCAGTGACTCAGTTTATTCCTGTTCAGTCTTTTGGTATCTCTCTCTTGTGCCCTACTCCTTGAGGAGGTGCGCTACCTTGGTATAGAGTTGTTGCTGCAGCTATGGTGGTGTTTTCTGGTTGAGCTACCCTTTATCTGTTTTGGACTTGCTTTGTGAACGGAATCCATCTAAGAAAGGTTGCTGGGTTTTCCCCCATTTGGGGTTTTCCCAGGATAATTCTCTCGTGTTCTTTTGTCTCTGTTTATGGTGATATTGCTCAATATATGATAAACAAGTTAATGCTAAAGAAGTAAAAGAACACAACTGCTCTATAAGTAAAGAAACACTAACAGAATTTGCTGACTGCAGAATTAAGAAGGGGTCACATTAGAATTAAAGATGAGGCTGACTCATTGGCTTGGGCATAAGATAAGGCATCAGGGAATTATTCTGCAAGGCTTGGATACAAGGTTTTGATTTCAAGAAAAGAACAAGCAGAGACCTGGTGGTGGTCAAAAATATGGAAAATAAACCCCCCCTAAAAAACCAAGATTTTTTTACAGTTGAGTCTTAAAAACAAGGTTTGGACATGGGATTTGATGCAAAAAGTGGTAAAACTAGTCCAAGTTTATGTTATTTGTGTGTGCAGGGTACTGAGGAAGATATTGGTCATTTAATGATTCACTGTCCATATGCTGGTCAAATATAGAAGGATGTAGAGAAGCTGACTGGGATATCTAATGTCTGGAATGGTATATCAATTGAATAATGTCCAAAAAAGTGGTTTGGATCAAAGGAACTAAAAGCCTTCAGAGCTCTGCCTTGTCTTAGTTCTTTGGGACATATGGCTGTTCTGTAACAATAGCCTATTTAATGACATTCAGAAACCAACATTTAATGTACTCACAAGTTTATGGTATATTTCAAAGTTGTAAGGTGGTGCAAAAGGATAGAGTTCTAAGACAAATTGGGGAACTGCTGACCAACAAGACATATCCATGGGGCTTTTGTTAAATTACGGTAGCTCGGACAGGTGCTTCTGCATTGGCTCGGAGTCTAAGCATGCAGAAATCGTCCAACAACTTTCTCAGGCTTACTTTATTTTTATAAAGTGACTTTTATCAAAAGCACATTTAATGTTGGCTTAGCTAAAGTTCATAGAGTAAATTTAAGTTCACTTTAGATTATATCGTGACCGTTGATCTTGATCGATCTCGTCCGTAGATCAGGGTGAAGATTACGAGGTTGAAGATATTTTTATGAAGGAAGCCTAGAGGAAGGAAATCGACCCACAGTGACAGGTGAGAGTTGGTGTGCTAAAAAGGAGAAGAAAATTTGAGAGAAATTGCAGGACAGCAAGAGGAAAGGGTGCACATCCCAAGACAAGGAGGGAACGGTTCCCAAGGCATCCATACAGCAGCATGTGTGGAAGATTGCAGGGTGCACGTGTGGTTGGCTGCACATTTTTCAAGGCAGTGCACAGCAATTAATGCAGACCGTACAGGCCATACAGCAGCTGGGAACTGTCGGCACGATTCCCAAGGCAGCATACAGGTTCATTTAATATTGTAAAATTTCTGCTGAAATTTCAGAATTCTCTATGGGCTCAAAAATCAAGAAAATCTCTCATTTGCTGGTTTCCCCTTCAGGGTTTTTCCAGGGGTATTTACCCAAAAATTACTCTGTCAAATTGTGTGATTGGTTTCCTATTTCCACTGTGCATTTGCTGTTATTAAGCTCAGTGTATTTCTGTTCATAAAAATCAGATCTCGAATTTTTTTGTTTTCCGTGCATGCATCTGAGAATAAATTATTTTTTATTGGAATTAGAGATCAGATCTGGGCTTAAGAAAATTAACAGCTTTTTAGATGAGGCCAAATTTGATTCTAATGATTTCTGCAGTGCTGGAGGGATATTATTCTCATAAGATGAACACAACATTAAAATTAAAGCAGAACAAGATACAGGTAGTAACAATACAGCTGAACTGTTAGCCTTAAGATGCCTCTTAAAACTGGCAAACGAGAAAGGAATTGAAAGATTGCAGGTGTTCGGAGACTACTTACTTGTTATCAATTAGATGAGAAGTACTGGTCAGTTACAAAATGTGACACCAAGGCCACTTGATGATCATCTGAAAGAAATATCTGGTCTTTTCCAAAACATTTCATTCACACACATGTACTAAGAATTGAACACGGTTGCAGATGGACTCTCAAAGGAAAAGCACAGCAAATGGAAGATGGAGTCTTGCAGCTGGAGGAATCTAGGGATGGTGTCCTCACCATCTCTTCACATGTTTTATCAGGAAGCTTAAAAGTTAATATGAAGTTGTAGAGTTTTTTTGGGGAGGGGTTTCTTTTTTTATAGTTTTTTTCCTTGGAAATCTTTATATGTATCTCCTTTTGACAGAGTTGTAGTAAGTACATGCATAGGGCAGAATACTATAATAGCTTAGGTAAGGGGGAGTCTTAAATGACTAAGAGTATTGTCCAGTTATAATACAGTCTTGTTCAGAAAATTTGAGACACTTCCAGTATCTATGATATTTGTCTTTTTGTCAAATGCCAAGTGCACCTTAAGAATGTAATTATCCATTCAGCTTTGAATAGAAATTACAATTTTTTTCTCTGGATTAGAAAAAGATCATGTAGCAGATATTTTCACTAAGGCACTCAGGATGGACAAATTTGAGAAATTCCAAATGTCATTAGATGTCATGGAAAACAAAATAAACATTCTAAGGGGAGCTGCTAGACATTGTAATGTTTATTTGATAAAGTGACATTGTACATTATGAAGTTAAGATATGAAGTTTAGTTAAGTTGAACAATAAATCTAATGTAGTATTAAAACAAGACATGTTAAGAGATTGTTTTAATCAAGAGATTAGGTGAGCAATTTCTAACGAGAATAACAGAACTGGCTTGATATATATACA
>ML789576.1:147412-170134 GCA_009831015.1 Picea engelmannii
TATCTCCGATGGGCTAGGGTGTGTCTCTCAACACCGAAACCGATCAAGGGTGGTGGTTTCCTCCAGAAATCCACAAAACAGTAAGGTCGGCTCTCCTCCTCCTCTAGAAGCTCTCAACATCAAATCATAACAATGCATAATGAAGAATTAGGTCAAATTCCTCCCTTTATATCTTTCCCGACCTAATTCTTCGTTGACATCACTTAACCCAGGCGCCTTTCCTCCTAAGTGATTTATTTGTCAATTAAGTCCCCCCCTTATCACCTTTTCATTCTAATTCTCCATTGACTTAGGCTTAAGTGACTTTTCCTAAGTATTTTGGCTTCATTCATCGTTTAGCCTTAATTCCTCCTTATTTCTCCATCTGGTTCCCTGTTTGTGCCTGACTATAGTCTACGAGAACATATAGACTACTAAGTCACTCCCTGCTGGCCTAATCTTGGGGACGGGACATCACAGAGGCTATCTGGGAGATGAACACTAGTAGAGTGGCATATAAGGAGAAGTTCCAAGTTGAGATTTTCAAACATGGTAGACCAACACTTCTTGATTACATCAATGACTTGTTTAACCATGTGGTTTGCTTGAGTTTTTTGCAGTTCTAGTCCGACCACACTATTCACTTGATCCAAAAATCAAAAATTAACTCCAATCCAAACCATTATTGAACAATCATAGCAAGCCACACTTTCTCTAAACTCTATGCAACTACCCTCCACCTCTAGTTAGCTAAGGAGCTTGAGTCGAGAAATCTTTGGGCTAGGGTGCAGGCACATTCCAGGTCGAAGCCAGACCATTGATTATATCTCACACTTTGAGCGATCATTAAGGAGGCGAGACACCACTCTTCGAAAGTCTTTTGCTACTTTGTCGACTTTCAAAAGGCGTTTGACTCAATCTCAAGAGAAGCATTGTTCTAGAGGCTTGAAGGAATT
Source organism: Picea engelmannii (assembly GCA_009831015.1). Lineage (NCBI taxonomy): Eukaryota > Viridiplantae > Streptophyta > Pinopsida > Pinales > Pinaceae > Picea > Picea engelmannii. The sequence continues at coordinate 148,348 of ML789576.1, forward strand.
TGGTATCTCAAACAATCTTATCACACCCATCATGAGACCTTATGAGTCCATCCTCAGTCAACTCTGCACAACTCACAAAGTTTTAGACTTCTTAGGAGCACCATTGGGGTGTCGTATGGTTTCCCTCTTTCACCTACATTGTGTAGGATTTATATTGATAAGTTGGAGTCTTTTCTCCATGCACATATCTCATCGAGGAACGTGTGCCTTCTTTCACTAGATTTTAATCTCCATTCTCCTATCCTATTGTCCTCCACCTCAAAGGGGTTACAAAGATAGCTTGATGGCTTATTCAGCCTTTGTGATCTTTGTCAATTGACGATCAACCTTGGCAAAACCAAGGTTATGATCTTCAACAAGTCAAGCACGTCCTATTAAAGTAACATTTCTATTTCCAAGGGGTGGAGGTCAAGATCACCACTGATTGCACTTCCCCAAGTGTTCAGTTTTTTGGACCCATATTTGGTTTGAGGAAAGCACTCCAGCCCTACATTTACAAGGGCTATGGATCCCTCACTCTTCTTGGACATTAGTGTTTTCAGAGTCATTTCCAGGAATTCATTCCAAGTTGGACCTCGTGGACAACCTCATTAGACACAATTCTCTATGGTTCAAAGGTTTTGGGACACAATTTGTTGAAGTTGAATTGGCCCATGACAAAGAGAGTCCATGTTCTCATGCCTTGCCGCATCATCAAATGCAAGAGGATTGTTCCCCGAGCCATTATTCAAGAAGAGTTTGCACCCCACCCCTTCAAGATTGAAACCATCTTTGGACTAGTTTCCCTTTTGCATTGAGTTTAATGCTTTGCGGACTCTTCAGCGAGAAAGGACCATTACCCTTATCTCGCCTACTACTCCTTGAAGGCCATAGCCACTACCAATACCTCTAGTCAAGTTCGATGTTATTTGCAAAGGCCACCCATCTTCTTTAGTTGGTTGGTATCTCAATCAACCACCTCCCTCCATCAAAGAGGGCATCATTGGACAGTTTATTCAAGTTAATTGGGTCGATCCACTAGTCAGGCTAACCCCCAAGATGGCCTTCTACATGAAGCACTTTTTGGAGCTGAGAGATGGCCTTATTGTTCGACCCCCCATACACTTCGACACTGGATGCATGCCCTCCAAATCCCACTCAGGCAGTTCTGGGTTGGCTATCATCATCTTTGAATCAAAATCAACCACCACATCACTAGGGGATAAGATTTGCCACCTATGCCATCTTCTTGAGACTGAGACAAAGGAGCATGTCATCATCAAATGCCTTGTCTACTATGAGATTAGAGGACAATTTTATGGCCTTTTTAAGGAATCCAATAACTCTCCATCCATATTTTTCCATTACCTAGATGGCCTTGTCTTCTCGATGCTTCCAACAAACAGAGGCACTAAGAGGCAAACAAACAATGGCACTTCAATAGTGATCAAATTTGTGAGACCTTGAGAATCCCTACATGATCAACAAACAAGATCCTTACAAACATGTCACCTCAGATGAGATCTTGAGATAGGTCAAGTTGGCAATCATGATACTTCTTCCAAGGCTTGGTCGTAGGGTATTGCATCTAGACAACGTGACATACCTTATACCATATTTCTCGCTCTTGCAAATCCCCCAACCAATCATCTATTAGGATATTTTTCCCTTTAACTTCAAATGATAGGAGAGATAGCATCAGGGGATGTTGATCACCCCCCAAGAAAAACATCCCCCTCGAAGATTCATTGCCTTTATTCTTTGGTTCTCCGCAATATTTACACATAGCTGCATTATCGCTTTGTTTCTATGATCCATGTTATTAAACTTTGGATCTTCTCAACATAGGATAAAGTTGATTTATCATATTTTTCTAAGAGCAACATTTTGCGCTCCCACTTTGAATTTCTTATTGATGAACTTAGCAATCCATTCAATTATTTATTGTCATCTATTGGGCATTGATAAAATCGGCTTATCCAATCTTTTCTTATCACAATTGCAAGGAGAGATTGGCTTTGGTAGAACATTCATTAAATACTCATCATGACATCGGTATCAAGGAGGCCAAAGTAATTGCAATTGTTGGCTACAATACCAAAAGGCAAGTTAGGGAAGCTGTGGAAATAAAGAAATTTAACAATAATATCAACAAAGAATACGGGTGGAAGTTGAGCGATATGTGGAAGTTAATTATATAGAACATAAAAACACAACAACAATCTTTTGCAGTTGGTTAGCTCCTTTGCTATTACTAAAAAAATTTGAAGAAAGAATTATATTTATAGGAAGGGTTGCATTGATATCTACATGGTTTTTGTCTAAGGATCATTCTTGAAGTTGTACTTCGAGTTAGAAGTTCAAAACATTGATAAATCTTAAGATGTAAAAATTCCATTCTATTCAACTTTTAAAGTGTTAGTAAAAAAGTGCTCTTGTTGCTTATCCAAAAAATGTTTACAATATGTGTTTTTGAATGTTTACAAAGAAAGTGTTTGGGTGGTTTGCATTACCTGGGAGGTTTCCAGGTCATAAACTTGGAGAAAACTTAGGCATGATAACCTCATATTGAGGATCAGTTCCGAGCTTATGCCATTTGCAACATCTTAATTTAGTGGACAATCCTTTGCAACAATTAGGGATGAGGTGGACAATTCACAACTGATCAAGATGGACAACTTTCACACAAATTCCAAGAATTTTACCCCCTCATCCCATGCATTCGATTGATGCCTTTGGTATTTTGATTCTTACTACTTAGAGCCTCCAAATTTATAATTGTCGAGGACCACATAATCATTGATAAAATCCTCACTTTGTTAACTCCTATCAAAGACAGCATCTCGTCTTAGTACCTACTTGTATTCTACTCAAAGCTTTCCACCATGAATGTGTAACTATTTATAACTAAAGCTAATAAGAAAAAAACATTTATAATCAATGCAGCTCCTCTACTATATTAAAAACCCATCAATTGTGTTAAGGGCTCAAGCAACAATACACCAGATAACTTGGACAAGTGGATGGTAGTCAAGTGGTAAATCAAGTGCACTTGCTTCACAGCTACTCAAGTTCAATCCCCTTGAGAAATGCTGCCAGACTAATGCAGCCAATTTGCCCTGCTGTTGTATAATAACTTATATTTAACCAAGCCTAGGTAGCGTGTCCTAGGCAAGCAGATGAGGCCAAGTGCAAGTCCCGAGCAAATGTTGGCAGGAAAAATACCCTTTGGATGCAGCTCCTAAGCCAAAGGTTTCTAGCCTACAAGGGTCTTACAATCAAGGGCATTTAACAACCCCCCTCCCCCAGAATATAGTTATATTAGAAGACCAGAGACAATAACAGAGCAATTAAACCAAAATAAAAAACACTTCACTTGTTAACCCATCAGAAGACGGCTGTTCAAACATAACACAATAAGTTTATCAATAGCTCAAATGGGTTTTTTGGTCAAAAAGTCTATTTCAGTTGCAATTGCACATCTACAAACCTTACAACAGGTGTGCTAATATATATAAACATATAAACTAGCCGAGAGGAAATTGAATGCAGTTTGCTAGAATTATAACCCCAGCAACCTCTTCAAACAATGTTTTCAACAGCAGAGCATGAAAACAAGTCTATTAAAAAGTAAGCTATTAGAATGAAAAACTAATGATAGTGGGTACCTTGCTGAAGACCCAGGTCTGGTCTTTTGGTTAAGAATCCATATCCATGTGTAGAAGGTTTTCCTATGCCCAGAAGACGTGAATGCACGTGAACTGGACTATGAAATCAGAAGCATAATGTTTAACTAGATCCACAGTACAATCTTGTGCAGCAATAAACCCTGAGTACGGTCAAAACTAACCTCAATTCACCTAAACGATTCAGAAGCAATGTTTTGTCTCAAGAGGCATGATTCGAACTTTGAACCGACAGAACTCCAAAACATTTAATCAAAACCCTTACAAGTCCCAAAAAAATTAAAAGTTCTTACGTCTCAGCAAGGAAAATGCACACGGAGAGACTACCAAATCAAACACATCATGTTTAACTAGATCTAGAATATAATCTTATGCAGCAATAAACCCTAAGTAAGGTCAAATCTAACCTCAGTTCCCCTATACGATTCAGAGGCAACGTTTTCTCTCGGGAGGCATGATTCGAACTTGAAACCTACAGAACTCCAAAATCTTTACCTACTTTACTAAAAAACCTTACAAATCCAAAAATACAAAATTACAAATTCAAACAAAACAAAAAAAGCTATAACGCATCTCCAAAACAGCTTAAAGAATTATTTCACTGTTAAAATTTTACTGATCGACGAACAAAATAACAAAATTTAGTATGGATTTAATTAAAATTTAGTGCAAGAAACCCTAACCAGCTGCAAAACCTCTTGATGTCATTAAATTTAACATAACTAGCTGAAGTAATTAACTTACCATTTGAACTTTCATGGAAATCCACTCCAAAATAATGGCCAATAAATGTTTTCTTACTCCACTGTTTACGTAGTCAATTTCTGTCTATTTTTTTTTGGCATAATTTAACCTAAATTGCAGTATACTCAATGCAAATTGTGGAAGTTTTGGAGGATAACATACCATGGCTGGCAAGAAATTGAATTGAACTTCTTCCCGGAGAGCCAAGTGGGAGCGCAGGAATGCCTCTGCAATAGTTTAAAGTTTGAACCCCTTTACAGAGGAGCGAAATATTTGGTTCTGATCTTTTTTTTAATCCCTATTTGTATGAGCGGACTTCAAATGTTCTATTCAATTGGATTTTGTATTTTAGTGCCTCTCCATTATCATTTTATAATGGTGAGACTCGGGAGTCGGGGTTCAAATGTGACTCCGGCTCGGGTAGGCGCAGAGCAAACCTTTATTTTGGATTTGTTCATATTTTTGGTTAAAAAATTTGGACATCTCCCATTTCTAAGTATTGATTAGTAAACTGCAAAAGAATTTTTTCGCTTGTGTAAACATTGCATTTTAACTAATCCAATTGTATTTGTTGTTAGATAAATATGGTATTGTTATATAAGGTCAATATTTTAAAGTAATTATTCACACGAACATATTAAAGATTTATGTATCATTGTATTATGTGCTTGCTTAAAAATCTTAAAGAGGGATAGAATCTATAGTCCTAGTTAACTTTGCTACTTTAAACAATGTATTAATGCAAAAGGAAAAGATTTTATATATAAGTTTCTCACAAACAATTATTAACAAATGACTTTTCGTGTTTTTTAAATAGAGATCATAGATCAATTGGATGTTAAGTCATAGATGAATAGTCGTAAGTGTCGAGGAGAAGACAAGTTGTTAAATCACTTTATGTCTAGAACATAAGCATCACTGTTAGATTAGATAATTATAAATACAGACTAAAGAAACTTGCTTTACCCAAAGACACATTAGACCAAGTTGATCTTAACAAACTCTCAAGTGTCTAAATATCTTAACATCCCCCTTTAAGAACAATTTGTAATAGGATTGAAGGATTTACGAAAGTGACACGAATGGAAGAATGAAGGAGGCATTAGAGCATGTCCCCCCATCATGACAACTTTAAGCTCCTAACATAGTCGAAGTTTGGAAAACTTTACTTTTGTAAGAGACTTTGTGAAAATGTTTGCAACTTGATCATTTGTAAGACAATAAAGCACTTTGAAAGCATGATCTTAAAGAAGCTTTTGGATGAAGTGAATGTGTACCTCAATGTGTTTGTGTTGTGAACATGAATATATATATAATGAACAAATATAGATAATAATGAATAACTAATAATTAACAATTAATTACTAATGAAGAGACACATCATATGAAAGGTCATGTGTCTTATGAAAGGACACCCTTTTGTGGGTATATATGCATGCCCTCATTCTCATTGTAGTCATCTCATATCTCATATTTTACTCATACATTTTATATATATTGTTATCCATATGGATTTCTGCATTGTGTTCCAAGTATTTTGGATATTTAACTTGTGATCCAGGTGGATATCGGTGGCCACCCACCTATTCCACTGGCTCAAAGAACAGTTTTCATTTTGACAATTTTTTTTCCAATTTTCCGAGTCTTAAACTTCTGAGGTCGTTTTGAGGACCTAAACAACATTTTTTGGGCGCGGTACAGTGAAATTACACAATTTAGTCAAAGTGTGACGGCAACATGTGTAGTCCTCGGATAGTTCTTTCCAACGAGCTATCGTGCGCCTAAAACGAAGATCATATGCAAAAGTTACGACCCCAGGAAGTTGATGTACCAACTTACCCCATCAAGGCCCACATGACTTTTGGCGCTTCATCTCCTAGGGTTAGGTTTTTGGATGTTTATGGTTTTCTCAATTATGCTTTATGTGAAAATGTCTTTGGAGCCTCATTGTAACCATCTTCTTGCAAATGAGCATAGTCATCACATCTCTTCTCCGAGATAAGCTGCCACCATTAGAGCAAGTTTGTTTCAATCTGCATTTTTATAGTTTTAGCATATTCTCTTTATTAATAGAAGTCAAGTTTTTATTGTAACTCTATGTATTTCTTTGTTATACATATGTATTCCATTTCATTCCATTTATAAATTTGGATCAGTGGTATTAGAGCGGTCTGCTCTTTATTTGTTTTTCTGTGCATGTCCCCAACGAGGTAAGGGTACAAGGAGTTGGGACTCGAAGTGGTTGAGCCCTTTCAAGAACGTCCCGCTGATCACGACGGCCTCCCATTGTGAAAAAAAAGAGAGACGATGGAGCAGAAGATCCTTTTAAACTATTGCTCGAGGAAGCCCTTGCGCGAAAAAGGAACGAGATGATTGATAACTTTGCACATATCCTTTGACAACTGCTAACACGCGATGCATCTTCATCAAGCGGCCTTGCTGCCCCCTTCAAGGTACAAATCAATTTTGATATCCCCTTATTTGAAGGCCAGATAGATGTGAATGTTGTAGATAAATGGTTGAATTTGCTAAAAGGGTATTTTTTGGTCCATAATTTTTTCGATAGAGAAAAGATTACCTTTGCACTCCTTAAGGTTGTCCCCCATGTCAAGGATTGGTGGGAAACTTACTGTGAGCAAAGGGCCACTAAGGAATCTGCAATATTTTTGGTCGCCCCCACTTGGGATTCTTTCAGGGATGTTATTAAGGAACAATACTACCTTGTTGGAAGCTACGACGACCAGTATACGAGATGGACCACTGCGACAGGAAAGGGACCATACAGTACCAGATTTCACAAATATATTCCATACTTTGTGCACCAAGTTGGGTATCAAGGAATCTAAACGACATCTGGTGCTCAAGTACCTCAGTTATATGCATAGATACATCCAAATAGAAATGGAGTTTCTGGACATCTCATCACTGGGTGCGGCATATCGATATGTTGTCAAAATCGAGCAGAAATTTAAACAGAAGAAGCGGGAGTTTGGATCTGCAAATTTCTCACAACAAAAGCAAGGCAAAGGTGACCCCAACCCACAAAACAAAGGGCACAGCAAGAATGGGCCCCCTCAGAACAACCAATCCAAGCCGCAAACAAAGAAGGGTAATGAGAAGACGAAGAAAGACACTGAGAAGTGGTGTGAAATCCATAAAATCCCTTAGCATAACACCGATGAATGTCGCTCGTAGCAGTCGTTGGTGGCCGAGTTGGAAGCCTTGGAGTCAGAGGCAAGTTCCGACTCTGAATCAAATCCAGACAAAGGGAAGCGAATCATTGAAGTAGAACCTGGTGCCATTGTCGCAATCGCCAAGGTCCAACCAAGTGAACCAAGGAAGGTGAATACCTTTTTCACTCGCAAATGTGGGTGAAGGGTGCTCCACTACATTTCATTGTCGATGGCAGAAGTCAAAAGAACCTGATCTCAGTAGAGGTCGTTAAGCGGTTGAACCTACTGACGATACCACACCCAAAACCCTACACCATCAGGTGGCTCCACTAAGGAAGAGCCTTTGCGTCATCCAATGTTGTTTTCCCTACAACATCAAGCCCTTCAAGGATGAGGTATTGTGTGATATTGCCCCCCTTGAAGTTTTTGATCTTCTTTTAGGCCAAGCATATTTATGGAAACGACATATTGTATATGAATCTAGACCTCGCAATGTTATTATTACTTTGGGTAGACAATTGTACAGGATACCAGAGGTAGCCCCACCTACCATTGTTTCTTTTATCTCTTCTAAGCAATGCAGGAAGGCCATTTCCCATATCGAAAAAATTGTCTTCTTCATGATTCACTCTCAAAGTGAACAGAAGGTCGCAGCCACATCCATGGCCTCTGCATAGAGCCTGTCCACACAACAGAAGCAAGTGGACAAGATCGTGGAAGAATACAAAGACATCTTCTCCTCACCCACAAGGGTGTCACAACACTGTTAGGTCAAGCATTCAATCGATCTAACCCCCAGTGCACCTCTACCCAATGGACCAGTCTATCGTCGTTCTCTAATAGAAAATGAGGAAATTAAGCAACAAATCCAAGAGTTGCTTCAAAAGGGGCACATCCGACCCAGCTCCTCACCATACAAGAGACCAATTGTACTCGTACAGAAGAAATATGGGACTTTGCAACTCTGCATTGATTACAGGGCCCCAAAAAAAATCACAGTCAGGAACCGGTACCCAATTCCTCGAATTGACGACCTTCTTGACCAACTCAAGGGAGCCAAGTTTTTCAGCAAGATTAACTTGAAGTCTAGCTACCACCAGGTCCCATTATAATAGATTGATGTATGGAAGAATGCTTTCAAGTCCAAACAAGGTCTTTTCTAATGGCTAGTCATGCCCTTTGGTTTGACAAATGCTTTAACAACTTTCATGACATTGATGGATGATATATTACGACCCTTCACCAATTATTTTGTGGTGGTATATCTGGATGACATCCTCATTTTCAACAAGAATTAGGCAGTACACTTGCAACATATTCAACGGGTCCTTCACACTTTGCGACAACACAAGTTATATGCTAAGTTGGAAAAATGCTACTTCAAGATGAACAGGGTCCAATACCTAGGCTACATTGTTGATGAGCATGGTGTGCATGTGGATCCATTCAAGATCCAAGTCATTCATGACTGGCCAACCCCGACCACATTGACTAAGCTTTGAAGTTTCTTAAGACTTGCCAACTTCTATCGCAGGTTCGTGTTGGGATTCTTCTTCCCTCAACGAAGTGACCAAGGGTGGTGGTAAGGCTACGTTTATGTGGGGGAAGTCACACCAGTAATCGTTCGATGATTTGAAACATCGCTTGTTCTCAAATCCAGTACTCTCCTTACCCGATCTACAACAACCTTTTGAGATTGAGAGCGATGCTTCAAACTATGCCATGGGAACAGTCCTCACTCAACAAGGTCATCCAGTGCTATATCATAGCGAGACACTATCTGATGTTGTCTGTAAGTACCCCACCTATGACAAAGAAATGTATTCCATCGTACAATCATGTCGACAATGGAAGCACTACATTCTTGGGAAGGAGACAATCATCCACATTAATAATAAGCCTCTATAGTTCATGCAGACACAAGGCAAATTACAAAACGATTGTTATCAAAAGTGGGCCACATACTTGCAACAGTTTCATCTCAACATCAAATATAAGACAGGGAGCACCAATTGTGTCGTTGATTGCCTCAATCGACCTCCAGTTGCAGCCTTAACCACGGTGCTCCACTCTTGTGGCCATGAGGGATCCAAGTGGCCCCAACTCTACAAGAGCGATCCTGACTTTGCCACCACTTACCAGATGTTAGGCACAGGTGCGACTGTCACTGAATTTCATATTTAGGATGGATTGTTATGCCATTTGGTCCACCTCTATGTTCCTTCAAGTGAGCATACGAAGTTGATTTGGGAAGCTCACTGCAGTCGAATGGCAGGACATTTTGGCATGGAAAAGACTATGGCAATACTACAGAAGCATTTATGTTGGTTGAAACTTTAACAGGACATCAGCAAGTATATCAGGTCCTACACTTCTTATGCAATTGCCAAACCAACCACTAGAAGCAAGGAATGTACACCCCTCCACCTACTCTCGTTAGGCCATGGAAATCCATCTCGATGGACTACATGTCAAGCCTTCCTTCAACCAAGTAGGGAAATGATTGTGTTTTTGTATATTTTAACCTTGTAAAATATTTTACTTCAAACATATTTTCAATAAAAGAACAAAAAAGATACAATGGAAAATACACACATTACATAGAGGTTTTTCCCTTGGAAACCCAAACCGAGAAAACCAACAAATTCTATATTCATTCACACCATACATTGTTTACAATATAATATACATATAGGAGCCAACAACATCCAAAGCCCTAATCCAATGACTTGGATTAGTCAACAACCCTAATTCCTTAATTGGAAATAAAAAGCCATCGACGAAAAATCGTCCATAAATGGACACGAAAAACGAGGACCGCCCAAAAATGGACATGAAAACCAAGGGAAGAAAATCGAGGGTGTTGCCCACGAACCCCTGTGACTCCTCGAAGGGGGGCCTAGTGGCCCCCCCTCTTACCCCCTGCTCACCCAACACAACGCAAAAACTATTTATGGTCGTGCAAAGAATATAACACATATCCAACATTCTCCCACTTGTTGTTTTCTTTGCATATATGGGGTTACAGGGCTACATAGTCAACAATCCAGGTCAACAATGCCCATAGATCCTCTACACCAATTGAACTTCTATGTGCTCACAAATTTTGTTAATGAATCTACAACATTCTTCAAAGTGTCCACCTTTATTAACAACACCTTCTTTTCTTCAACCATGTTTCTCACAAAGCGATATTGAACATCAATATGCTTTGTCTTTGAATGATAAGTCAAGTTCTTCGCCAGAAAAATTGCACTCTAATTGTCACAATCTATCCTTACAACTTATTGTACCAACCCAATACTTGAACACAATCTTTGTAAACATACTGCTTCCTTGCTTGCATGAGTGGATGCCATGTATTCAACTTTTGTAGTTGAAAGTGCCACTACAAGCTGTCTTTTGATCATCCAACTGATTCCTCCTTCAAACATGTTAAACACATACCCACTTGTAGATCTCCTGCGATCCAGATCTCCAACCCAGTCTACATCCACAAAGCCATGTATGTCCAATACTTTGTCCAATCCTGGTCTTCCTTGGTAGAAAAAACCATAGCTAGCAGTGCCATGCAAATACCTGAAAACCCTCTTTATTGTTGTCCCAACACATAAGTATCAATTTTTTGATACCACATCCTTGGTAATTTTTTTAAACCATATAGGGACTTTTTCAGCTTGCATACGAACTCCTTCTTTCCCTTCACAACAAAGCCTTATGGTTGCTTCATGTAGATTTCTTCTTCCAAATCCCCATGTATGATTGTTGTCTTCACATCCATCTATTCTACTTCAAAATCAAATGCAACAACAATAGATAACAAAAATCTAATAGAGGTTAACTTGGCAACAGGAAAAAAAATCTCACCAAAATCAATTCCCTCAACCTGGGAATAACCCTTTGCTACTCACCGAGCTTTGTATTTCTCCACTTTGCCTTATGCATTCAACTTCTTTTTAAATACCCATTTGTTTCCAATGGGATTTCTTCCAGTCATAAACTCCACTAGATCCCAAGCCTCATTCTTATCCAAGGTTGTCATTTCTTCAACCATGGCCTTTTTCCATAGTTTTCCATCCTTTGAATCCACTGCCTCCCTAACAGTTCTAGGATCATCATCAGTAATAGACAAAGCAAAACTTGAATGAAAATCAGATGGAGTATACCTTTCTAGTAGCCTTTTTCCCACACCGATCTCCTCAATACTGAAGTATGAGGATATTCTTCTTCTAATTCATGTTCTTATGTAGACTACGATTCATCATCCTTTGGCTCAAACTCTATTTTCTCTGGTTCTTACTTAATTGGTAGGAATTCCTGTTTGACAACATCCTTCATTTCTCTAAATACCACATCTCAGTTACACACAACCTTCTTAGTTTCTGGGTTCCAAAGCTTATAACCTTTAAGACCATCTTTATACCCAATAAAGATACACTTTTAAGCCTTCTTATCTAGCTTACTCATGTTTTCCTTTGGAACATGAACATAGGCCTCACAACCAAATACCTTGAGATGTTTGAGACAAGGTTTCTTACCAGTCCATACCTCTTTTGGAGTCTTGTCATCCAATGTTAACGAGGGTGTTCTGTTGACCAGGTAACATGCAGTACCCATTGGCTCTACCTAAAATTCTTGCCCTGACTCGGCACCACTAAGCATGCACGTTGCTTTTTCCATCAGTGTCCTATTCATCCTTTTTGCAACTCCATTCTGTTGAGGTGTATATGGAGTAGTCATCTTCCTTGCTATACCGCACTTCTTACATAATTCTTCAAATTCATTCCCGCAGAACTCTCCACCATTATCTGTCCTCAACACCTTATTTCTTTTATCTGTTTGATTCTCAACAAGAGCCTTAAACTCTTTAAAATTTTCAAAGACTTCAGATTTCTTCCTGAGGAAATATATCCAAGTATTTCTCGAGAAGTCATCTATAAATGAGACATAGTACACAGATTTTTCCAATGATGGAACCGACACAGGTCCAAACACATCATTGTGCACTAGCTGTAAAATTCCTTCTGCCCTTGTTGCACCATAAGGGAATCTTACGTGATTCTGCTTTCCATATACACAATGTTCACATAAATCAAAATCTAGAGAGCAATTAGACATACCTTCAACCATACCTTTACCATGTAGTAGTCGAAGATACTTCTCTCTAAATTCCCCAGTCTTTGATGCCACAACAAAACCTTTTTCTCTAGAGAATGTAAGAATGTTTTATTCTTCTGCTCCAATATTGGGAACAATGGAACTATTACACCCATCATTAATAGTGTTTCCGTTTATATAGAGTTCCAATTTGAACTCCCTTCAGCAACACCATTGCTGCTCGAACCATCCTGCAGGTTTCTTTTTCATATACCGTTTTTGCCCTTGCATCATCCATTTTGCTTACAGAAATCAAATTTCTAGCCAATCCTAGGATGTGTAGAACACCAGGTAGTTGATCCATATTATCTTCAGAACGAAATGAAATACTCATGAAAATTTCCAGAAACAAAGAAATACAACAATACTTGATTTCTATTATTGAAAGAATTGTAAAGAGACTGTAAAAATACAAAGTACAAGACTCGTTAGAATGGTGGCAGCTTTATCTCTGAGAAGGGATGTGACGACTACGTTCATTTGCAAGAATATGATTACAACGAGGCTCTGAAGGCCTTTTTATGATAAACATGAATGCCAAAACCCTAGACATCCAAAAACCTAACCCTAGGAGAGGAAACGCCAAAAATTATGTTGGCCCCGTTTGGGTAAGTTAGTACATTAACTTCCTGGGGTCATAACTTTTGCACATGATCTCTGTTTTAGGTGCGTGATAGCCCGTTGGAAAGGTCTTTTCGAGAACTACGCATTATCTCGTCAAACTTTGACTTTGTTTATAATTTGACTATGGCACGCCAAAAAAACACTGTTTAGGGCCCTAAAATGGCCCCAGAAGTACAGAAAGATGAGCTGACGTGAAAACATACAAAATAAGCCAGTTGGATAAAGTGGGAGGCCACTAGTATCCACCTGGAAGATGTGTGGGGCTTCAGACAACCCTGAAATTATAGAACCCACAATTACAAAGAAGTACAGAAGAACGTGTTGAACTAAAAACTGACAAGAGGAGCTAGTTGGAATAGGTGGGTAGCCACCGATATCCATATGGATCAATCCTCCCCCTTAGGAAGTAATGGTCTCCATTGCGTTGAGTGCCCAGGGAAGAGGGGAAAGCATTTTCTGAATCTGAATCTTGGTGAGTTGTGTGCTTTGTTTGAGAAGCTGTGTTGTTTGGTCTGTGGAAGATTGTCACAAACCTATTGCTAGCAGGGTTGAATCTGTTCCACCAACATGTTGTCTCTGGGTTTGACGGGGCATTGTGTAGGCACCATTGTAGGTGAAGAAACAATATCTTCTTTATCTTCGACAATTTGTTTTTGTTGGATATGTTGAGGTTGTAGTGGTCTTATGTGCATCCTTTGAACAAACTGCGAAGATGATGAATTTTGCAGTATGAGAGATTACCTTGTGGCACTGTTTTGGTGGAGCAGTAGTCGAAACTGCTTTTGGTATCCTACAGAGTTGACCTCCCAGAGTAATAATGACACTACAGGGTCTAGAATCATATACAACATGATGTTTCCAAATATATGGTTGCCCAAAACAACATCACAGACATCAAGAGGGGCAACATCACACACTACCTCATCCTTGAAGGGTTGGATGCCATAGGACATGCGACACTGTTGGTTGACATAAAGATCTCATCCTTGGTGAAGCCACCCGATGTTGTATGGTTGCAGGTGTGGTGTTGTTGACAACTCCAACTATTTGATGACCTTCGCTAAGATGAGGTTCTTCTACTTGTTGTTATCAACAATGAAATGCAATGGGGTCCCCTTCACCGACACATGTGAATGGAAGAGGCACTACCCCTCCTCAGGATCTACTGGTTCTTCTAGTTGAATTATTGTGGTCACAACCGTAGCAGTGCGGTTTGCTTCGATGATCTGTCTGTTTTCAATATTTTCTGGATCGGATTCTGAATCAGGGTTCAACTCCGTGTCTTTGACCTTGGTCACCAATGACTGTTTTGAGCGACATTCATCAGTGTTGTGCCAGGGGCTTTTGTGGAAGTCACCCCACTTCCCAGTGCCATTCTTCGTCTTTCCTTTACCCTTCTTGTCTTGTGTCTTAGACTAGTTGTCTAGAGGTTGTTGGTTAGGGCCATCTTTACCATGCTTTGGTTGTTATAGATTTGCAGACTCGAATTTCCATTTGTTATGGTGCCTAAATTTATGCTCGATTTTAACAGCATATCAATAGGCAGCTTCCAATGATGAGATATTTAGAAAATCCATTTCGGTTTGGATGTACCTATGCAGAGCCCCACGGTATTTCAGAACCATATGTCACTCAGAGTCTGTGATACCCAACTTGGTGCGCAAGGTATGGAAAGTATTTGTGAACTCTGACATTGTTTGGCTCTTCTCTTGCCGCAATGTGGTCTATCTTATGTACCGATCTTCATAGTTATCAACATGATGGTATTGTTCTTTGACCACATCCATAAGAAAATCTCAAGTGGGCTAGGCCCCATATATTCCAGATTCCTCTGTGGAACTTTGCTCTTAGCAAGTTTCCCACCAATGTTTGACATGGGGGAGAGCCTTGAGGAGTGCGAAGGTGATCTTTTCCCTGTCAAAAAATTTTGAACAGAGAAATAACCTTCTAATAGATTTGTTGTCGTCCTTATACACACCTACCAACATGGAGAAGTCTCCAACACACTTGGCGTGTCCTTGGTGGCACAAGCCTAAGTTGAAACCCACTATCACCTGGATTTGGACTTCTTCCGTATAGGTTCACTCCTAGGGAAGCCAAGGGGGGCAGGCCCTATTTAACTATGTTAAGTTGATTAAGTGATCTAGGAGTTAATTTTAGTTCTTAGGCTAGGGAGACCCAACCCAAATGACAAGAAGTCAATGCAATGTAGATCTTTAATTACAAACAAACCCCTTTACCTACAAGTTTAACTAAGACTAGTGCCTAAAGAAGAGTAAATGGAGTCAATAAGATTATACAACAAATACACAATTAAATGAACTAATCACAATGAATAAAGAATATAACTTTACACTTAAGACAATTATTGAATGAAATGAAATAGATGTACAATGAACTAAACAAATTAAGTGATTATAGACATATACAAGAGAATTAAACCAATATATAATGAATAATTATAGCATGAGATATTCACAAATGAAAAATAACTTGAAAACTTGAAAAGCAAATTGCCCAAAGGGAAATAGTGCGCAACTTTAGATGAGATGGCTTAGAAAGTAAACTTACACAACTTAATTAAGAGATAATTGAAAATGAAAGCACATAAGTTGTGAAAGTGTTGTAGATTGGTTTTAAAAGAGTTTTAAAGTCTCTCTTTAGTTAGGGGGATTAAGATTTGAAGATGCAGGCCTAGACTATGTGTCTACCCCTACACTCTTACCACTCTGACCAAAAGAATTGTTGGGTGCTCAAGAAGAAGGACAAACAAGGTCCTTCCCTAGCTCCACAGGTCAATCCAGAATACTTGGGTGCTCAAGAAGGGAGGACACTTAGTGTCATGAAGTTGTCCCCGACTTACACCCCCTATAGCTTCCACAAGTCACCTTTTTTTATGGTGAAAGTTGTATCAGTTTGGGTGCCTAGTTACTAGATATGATTACTTCCCAGATTAAAAAGTTACCAAGATATTAACAAGTTATACAAGTTATACAAATTACACAAGCCTTACGATATTGCATGGACCGGCAAGGCCAAATCACTTTGCAAGGTGTAGCAAAATAAATCAAAGCAAAATAAAATGACTTGAAAGTAAAAATATTGCATCTAGCCACACAACCTTGCCTCAAGGACAAGTGGGGAAAAAAAAAGATGCAAAACAAAAAAATAAATTATCTTAGCCTTGCGATTTTGCATGGATTGGCAAGGCCAAATCACTTTGCAAGGTGTAGGCAATTAAATTATTTACAAAAAAAAGTTAACTTTTAGAGAAGAAGGCATGCCTAATAGACTCTCTTGGGCTGCTTACAATGCTTGAAAAAGATATAGAAGAATAGGGTTTTGAAACCCCAACTTGTGATGCTCTTTTGGAGTGTTTTGAGACCCAAAATGGGTAGCACCTCCCCTTGTTCTGGCAAAAACCTGCAAAAAACATCATGCCAATGCTTGCTGGAAATGTTGCCAAAACACTTGAAAATATTTAGAAATTTATGTTAGTACAAAACATAAATTTCATATGTAAAAATCTGAACAAAAAAATATATTTTTAAAGCCTATTTCAAAACGGAAAATGTCTCAAATCAATAGGGAATGATGAAGAAAAAGAACATAAATTTTTGGAGGTTCATCTAGGTTAGACAAGTAAATTTCCAGATTTGAAATCTATTTGTTCCAACACTTTGGTGACCTGCAAATGGTGCCAAACTTGCTACAAAACCAATCAAGAGGTGAGTATATCTAATAAACAAGTAAAATACTTTACTAGTTCTATTAAAAATACTTCACTAAAACAAATAGAAATACTTCTACTTATTTTACCAAGCAAAATACTTTGCTTTAGATCTCTTAATCTAGCCTAAGTAAACAAGAAAAACACTAGAAAAATAGCAATATCACCTCAATAAAATTTTGTATAACATCAAGAAGACTCCCAATGCCAAGATGGTATTCCTCCAAAGCTTCCTTTATTTAAAAAAAATACTTGCATGCAAATACTTGTAGCAAAACTTACAAGAAGAAATGGGAAAGAGAGAGAGAGAGGAGTGGGAGAGATTTGGGCACAGTGGACTTACTCTGAGAATAGATAGTGAAATGAGGAGGGGTAGATATTCTTTTATACTTGGGAGGCAAGAGAGACCCTTATTGGATGAGTTATAAGTGTCACACATCCAAGAGAAATAGACAAAGTCAAGAAAGAGACATTTTTAGGGTTTTGGTAGTGATTAGGGTTTGAGGGGTGAGGGAGAAAGGGGGAAAACACCTTTTTTCTATGGTCAAACATGAGATTAGACACCAAGGGGGGGTGAAATTAGGGTTTAGGTGGCTTTTTCACTTAAACTTTTTATTTCCCATGTGCTAATTAGCAAGGGGGGTGCACTTTTACTAGGGAACACCACTTTAAGTTGTTGGTTAAGCAAAGGGGGGGTTCTTTAAGTGTTTTCCTACTTAGGAAAAAGGTTAAGAAACATTTCTCACTCTCTCTCATGTCTTTTTTCCCTTTTTACAAATTTTGACATTTTTACTTAGCCAAATTAAAACAATTAATTGTTTACTCTTGACTGACTTGGACTCCTCATGGACAATGACCTAGAAAAACTTGTCCAATTGAGTTGAAACTTGGTCCAAGGGTGTAGGGGTTCTCTTTCCATTTGTTTTGAGTACTCACACCCATATCAAAATCCCCTAGGACCATTATTTTACATTTTTACATCAAATTTAATTAAAATTACCATTAAATGGGTAATTTTAATAAATTAAAAAAACTATTAAAACTCGACGAAATTCCGCAAGACTCTAGAAGATGTTTAGCATGGCAATTTACAATATTCCTAGACCCTAGTCACCCATTGAGCTCGATAATTAGAACGCCTTTCACCACTTCGGAGGATTATTGTGAGTGAAAAACTCAAGGGTAATTAAAATGGCTTGTTAGGTCAGATTAATTACCCGAGGATAAAAAACACCTGATGAAAGGACTTATGTAATGATAAAGTCCTAGGCAAGTAACCTAACATATGACACATGATGACCCATTACATTATTACCCCACGCAGGGGAGCGAACATTCTGATTACAAAAAGATGTGTCGAGGGTAAAAAGTGTCTTGTAGAACCAGAAGTCTTCAAAAAATGGTTGTACCCCAAGGTACACAACTTCATGGTACATGGAGTTGACCCCTGATCGAAATAGGTGGTCAATAAGATTTAACCATTTTTCTAGGGCATCTGCATCTATCTGACCTTTAAATATGGGAATATCAAAATTAACTTGTACCTTGAAGGGAGAGGTTCCTCCAAAATGGTCGCTTGATGAAAGTGCGCCTATTGTTATCGGCAGGCGTTGAAGGATGTGTGCAAAATTCTCCATCATTTCGTCCCTCTGTTGCGCGAGAGCTTGCTCAAGCAACAGGTTAATAGAATATTTTGCTCCGTCGTTTTCCTTTTCTACCACCATCGAGGGTTTCTTGGGCATGTGAGAGTGATTGTCCTTAAGGGAGATAAGCTTGAGACCCAATTGGCTATACTCAGACCTCGTCGAGGACATGCGCTGAAAAACGATCAAGAGCATGTGAAAAATGATCAAGAGCAACATGCTTTGATACCACTGATCCAGATTATTTTCGGAACGAAATGAAAGCAGAGAAATTACAATGAAATACTCATGAAAATTGCCAGAAACAGAGAAATACAACAATACTTAATTTCTATTAATGAAAGAATTGTAAAGAGATTGTAAAAATACAGAGTGCATGACTCATTAGAATGGTGGTAGCTTTATCTCTGAGAAGAGATGTGACGACTATGCTCATTCGCAAGAAGATGATTACAATGAGGCTCTTAAGGCTCTTTTTATGATAAACATGAATGTCAAAACCCTAAACATCCAAAAATCTAACCCTAGGAGATGAAACGCCAAAATTTATGTGGACCCTGTTTGGGTAAGTTAGTACATTAACTTTCTGGGGTCGTAACTTTTGCATACGATCTCTGTTTTAGACGCGTGATAGCCCATTGGAAAGGTATTTTTGAGAACTGCGTATTATGTCGTCAAACTCTAACCCTGTCCACAGTTTGATTGTGGAACGCCCAAAAAAACATTGTTTAGGGCCCCAAAACGGCCCTAGAAGTACATAAAGATGTGCTGACATGAAAACATACAAAATAAGCCAGTTGGATTAGGTGGGAGGCCACCAGTATCCACCTGGAAGATGTGTGGGGCTTAAGACAGACCTGGAAGTGTAGAACCCACAATTACAAAGAAGTAAAGAAGAACGTGTTGAACTAAAAACTAACAAGAGGAGCAAGTTGGAATAGGTGGGTGGCCACCAATACCCATCTGGATCATCAATGTTCTAATTCTTCCATATATGAGCCTCAACTTGACTTTTCCTCGTCCTATGATTTTGGTTGTCGAGTCATCACCTAGGAAAACATTCCCTCCATCATACCTTTCATATTCACAGAACAACTCCCTGTGGGGAGTCATATAAAAGGATGCACCTGAGTCAACCAACCATGCCTCATGATCTACATGTGTGCTTGAAGAAACCAAGTACACATCCCCTCCTTCTTCCTTGTAGGTCTTTTCTTCTGTAGAGGGAGCACCTTCATATCCCTTCACTTTCTCAACACTTTTGGATCTACATTGCTTCTTGAAGTGCCCTTCTTTTCCACATCTCCAACATACCTTTACAAACTTTTCAGGAGATTTTGATCTACCCTTAGACTTAGATCTCCCACTTTAGAACTTAGATCTATTTCTATCTTAGGAGTGTCCTCTTGCAAATAATGCATATGCATTATATCCTTCCATGTTCTTCCATCTCATCTCCTCTGATAACAAGGATGAGACCACATCATCAAAACTCAAGGTAGTTGTATTACTACCTATGGCCACAACCAAACTATCCCACGAATCTGGAAAAGAGCACAGTAAACTGATACACTTATCTTCATCTAAAATTTTAATCACAACAGATAACAACTAACTTACCACAGTGTTGAAGGCATTCAAATGCTTTGTCACGAAGTCTCCATCTCTCATCCTCAGGTTATACATCTTTTTCTGCAGGAACAATCTATTTACCAACGACTTAGACTGATACAAGTTCCCCAACTTATCCCATAAATCCTTGGTTGTAGCTTCCCCTGACACATTTAGTAATACTGAATATGAGAGACACAATCGAATTGTGCTCTTTGCCTTTCAATCCAACTTTTTCTAGTCATCTGTCGATGTTCCTGCAGGTGCAATACTTGGATCCACCACGACCCACTGATCTCTGTCTACTAACATATCTTCGATCGTGAGCTTCCACAGCTCAAAACTTTGCCCATTAGATTTCTCGATCTCTATTTTTGAACTGCTTGCCATTTCTCTTCACCTAAAGAATCAATACTGTAGATTTTCCACTGTAACAAGGCTTATCACAGTCCCGAGACAAACCCCTGACCACAAAGGCATCCCCCTGAAGCCAATAATTGTTCTAATACCAAATGTAGATTTTAACCTTGTACAATATTTTACTGCAAACATATTTTCAATAAAAGAACAAAAAAGATAGAATGACAAATACACACATTACACAGAGATTTTTCCCTTGGAAACCCAAACCAGAAAAACCAACATATTCTATATTCATTCACTTCTTACATTGTTTACAATACAATACACATATAGGAGCCAGTGGCATCCAAAACCCTAATCCAATGACCTGGATTGGTCAACAATTATAATTCCTTAACCGAAAATAGAAAACCATCGGCGAAAAACCATGTGCCGAAAAATCATCCATAAATGGACACGAAAACCAAGGACCGCCAAAAAATGGACACAAAAATCAAGGATTTTTTTTTTGGGGGGTGTTGCCCCCAAACCCCTGCAATCCCCCTGAAGGGGGCCCTAGCAACCCCCCCCCTTACCCCCCTGCACGCCCTGTTAGCGCTTTGTAAACTTCCTTTAAACTGTAACGAGTTTTCCATCTGTAATATAATCAGAGCATGATCCGAGAGGAAAGGATATGACACCCAAGACCGATAACTGCCAATATTGTTAACAAGGTCTTCTGACATAAACACTCGATCCAACCTTTTTGTGATATGACTTGTTCCCTTCCTACCATTACGCCAAGTGGGCCATACACATTAATAAGCGCAATATCCCTCTTGTTTTCCAAACAATGACCTGTCAGCAAAATTCCACCAATGCATAAGTAAGGAACTAGAGTAAATTTGTTCGGGTCCTAGGTCACCAGTAAACCCCCAGACTTTACCGAGCTAACCGCACTAGTTTACCAAGCCGGTCGCAAGGAGTTCATAAATGTTCTTGCCTTCAAATCATCAACCAATGTTTCTTGTAAAAAAAGAATATTTGGATTTTTCCTATCAAGTAGTCTGTGCAGGGAAGCTGCTTTAAGGGGGGGGG
>ML789576.1:222832-254678 GCA_009831015.1 Picea engelmannii
TGCAGCATCAATTCTCCATACAACAGTGCACTAATTCTCCAATATCTTACTCTTGCTAATTTTCTCCTTAACCATTTCATGAATAATCTCCTCAATATATAGGAGAAGATTGTTTAGTTACTTGGATAGAATGTAATCCCAAGATATCTGGAAACTCATTAATTTGCCAACCATTCGAACTCCAACTCATCCTTCTAGAAGATTCCTTCTAGAAGGATCGAGAACTTATTCATTTTCTCTCTTTAGAAACATTTCCGCACCCTGACCATTAACACAGTGCGGAAATTCCGCAGTTAGACTGAAAGCAGCCTGCGGAAATCAAGTATTTCCGCAGGACAATATATATGCAGCCTGCGTACTATCTTCAAAAGTGTGATTTTGAGAAGCTGACAAGTGTAACTTTTTACATGAAAATGATATAAATGAAGAGTTAGATCTTCCATCATCATGTCATCATCTCGATAACCAAAAATATGGATAACAGAGGGTTTAGAATTCAACCATGTTATTTGCTCCCAGTCCTGCTCCATATTTTAAGGAGAAGAAGTGGTAATGATCTAAAAAGAGTATGACTCCATCCCCACACAATTTTGGAGAGCCTTGATAAGCTCCATCAAAGAAGTCCCAAGGCTTTGTGAAATCAATACGGGGCTCATGCAATACCCTTTGGGATTTAATATTAATATTAATATTAATAATAATATCAAAATTGATGCCCAAAATAATTTTTTATTTTTTTTCTAAATAAATTTTGGTTGTCGCATATCCAACAACAACTTTTATCGATGCGACGGTTTTGCTATATAAACATAAAAAAGATGTCGTCGCCTATGTGACGACAGTTTCTATTGATGCAACGATTTTGCTATATAAACAATGGAAAGTTGTCGTCGAATAGGCAACAACAACTTCTATTGATGCGTCGGTTTAGCTACATAAACAACAAAAAGTTGTTGTCGAATAGGCGACGACATCTTCTATTGATGCGAGGGTTCAACTATATAAACAACGAAAAGTGGCGTCGAATATGTGATGACAACTTCTATTGTTGCGTCGGTTTAGCTACATAAACAACAAAAAGTTGTCATCGAATATGCAACGACGACTTCTATTGATGCGTTGGTTTAACTATAAAAGTTGTTGTCGCAATTTAGACGAAAAGTTGGTTTGAGATTGTTTGCCTATATCGTCGCTTATGCGACGTTTAATCAAGTTCATCGCAAATGCCACGTCACCTAAATCGACGTTTCAGAGGTTCTAAATTCGTTGCCATATCTATGACATAACGTCGCAATAGCGTCGAAGCAACCGTCGCAAAATGGGCCAAATATGCTAGTGATGCCTTCTCTTGAGGATTTTATTGAATCCCTGACACAAGAGCAAACAAAGCTCATCAACATGGGCACAATCAAAGGCCCAAGGGTGCATGCACTCATTGTGCATGATGGCAGCCACAAATATCAGAAATCTAAAGATAAAGATAAGCATAAATCTCATGAACATCCGAAGAAGGAAGGGTACACAAAACCCTTCACCGATGCCTCCGTATCCAAAGGAGAAAAGGGAAGAAAAGGAGAGAAATGCACATACTGTCACAAAGGATTCCATTCGAAATCTACATGCATGCAAAAACAAATAGATATGATGTCTCAAATACTTAAGCAAAACAACCTTGGAGATTGCATCGCCGAGGGTGCAAAGAAGAAGAAGCCAGAAGATCTGAATTCCAAGAAAGGCAATTCTAGCCATGCCTTGATTGCAATCAACTCCTCTCACGATGCTTGGATCGTTGATTTAGGAGCATCACATCACATGGCTGCATCAGAAGCAGTCTATTCTTATTTGGATGCATGCAAAGGTCCTCCTATTCTGATGGGGGACAACTCTTCTGTCGAAGTCACTGACAAAGGAAGGATTGAACTCACCAACATAAGCTTCGAGAATGTGTTGCAATTTCCCAAACATTCTGTCAACCTTCTCTCCGTATATCAGATGAAGAATTCTGGCACCGGAAAGAAAGTCATCTTCACACCAAATTCCGTGGACATTTACGACATGCAAACCAACTCCAGGGTTGCTATCGGTGAGGTAAATCATCAGTCTAGATTGTATACATTTTCTGAATTCATTGAACCCGATTATGCTTTACTGCTTACTCATGCTGATGAAAGTAGTAGGATATGGCACAAAAGGTTTGGACATTTTAATTTCAGATACATGCAACAACTTAGCAAGCACAAAATAGTTGATGGTGTACCAGACATCCATTTCTCCAAGGGAGTCTGTGAGGGATGTGTTCTCGGGAAACACCCTCAAGAGAAATTCGACAAAGGAAAGTCTTAGCAAGCTTCCGCACCTTTATATCTGATCCACAGTGAACTTATGGGTCCTTTTCCACATCCATTCATCAGCAAAGCAAGGTTTTTTCTCATTTTTGTTGATGATTTCTCACATTTTACTTGGATCTACTTTCTCAGGCAAAAATCCGAGGTCTTTCAACACCTCAAACATTTCAAAGCCTTGGTCGAGACACAGTTTGGAAATAAGATGAAAGTCCTCTGAAATGATAACGAGGGAGAGTATGTAAATCATGAGATCCATAATCTTTACCATGAGGCAGGGATTCAGTTGCAGCACACAGTTCCCTATACTTCGCAGCAAAACGAAGTTGCTGAGTGGAAAAACATATCTCTAAAGGAGATGGCATCTTGCATGCTGCATGCAAAGTCACTACCACAGAGACTATGGGCCGAAGCACTTAACTGTGCAACATACATCCAAAAAAGATCTCCCCATAGATCTATCAAGGATAAGACCCCCTACGAGGCTTGGAGCGGCCTTAAACCTGAAGTGACCCAATTTCGCATTTTCGGTTCACGTGCATGGGCCCAGATTCCCTCTAAAAAGAGGAAGGCACTTGATCCACAGAGCACTGAGTGCATTTTTGTTAGATACCCCGACAGTGTAAAGGGATATCGTCTTATTGATCTTTCCTTAGACCGGCCCATCATTGAGCGTAGTGTCCAATTTGAGGAAAGTGTCTCACATGTACCTCAACAACCACATGAAGACACCTTCACTCTTCCACTTGTCCAAGATGATGAGCATGCACATGCTGACCCTTCTTTAGATGAGAGTTCTAATTCAGAGGACTCAGATGATTCAGATTCAAAGTCAGTACAATCAGATGCAGATTCAGAGCATCTAGATGCAGTTGCAGAGCCAGAGAAGAGGCTCAAGTGGGCACATATTACTTTTCGGGATGCAGGGGATCTCATTGGTGATCCAGTCGATACTAGGAAGACTTGATATGATTTCAAGGTGCCTCCTGTTTCACTCACTTCCACTAAACCATTGCCTTCCAGGCATCTTTTCTTGGTTCAGTCTTTAGATCCACAGTCTTATGGCGAGGTTGCTGGAAATCCCTTTTGGGAATCTGCCATGCAGGAGGAGTACAACTCCCTCCTCGAGAACCAGACTTGGGATCTGGTTCCCCTTCCTTCTGGGAGGAAGCTTGTCAAAGGCAGATGGGTATACAGGACCAAGAGCGTAGTGGATGGACAGATTAGCAGATACAAATCTAGGCTTGTTGCCAAAGGCTTTCAACATGTTCATGGTATTGACTATGATGAGACCTTCACTCAAGTAGCGAAGATGGATTCCATACGATTGGCACTTTCCATTGTGACAACCAAGGGATGGGAAGTCCATCAGATGGACGTGAAGAATGCATTTCTTCATGGTGATCTCTCTGAGGAGATATACATGGAGCAGCCCCAGGGATTTATGCAGGACTCCTCTTTGGTCTGTCGACTGAAAAAGTCACTTTAAGGCCTCAAGCAGGCTCCAAGGGCATGGTATGCCAAGATGGACTCCTACCCGTTGTCACAAAACTTTGTATGTTGTAAATTAGACCCGAATGTCTACATGCTTAGGACGACTGATTCACTTCTACTTTTAGTTCTGTATGTTGATGATTTGCTGATCATTGGTAACTCGACTTCAACAATTGCTGCACTCAAGAGGATTCAACATGACAAGTTTTTGATGACAGACATGGGTCCGCTACACTTCTTCCTTGGACTCGAGATCAATCAAGATGCATCATGCATCAAATTGTCTCAAGCCAAGTATGCATGAGATCTCCTTGAGAGATTTCATATGACAAACTAAAAGTCTGCTTCGACTCCTTTCCTATCAGAAGTCAAACTTGAGGATGGTGGGGAGACTCCACTGGTTGACAACACACTGTACAAATAACTAGTGGGGATCTTGTTGTATCTCACACACTCTAGACCAGACCTCTCATATGCAGTTGGCGCAGTTTCCAGGTTCATGCATAAGCCACATGAGCTACATTGGAAGGCTGCAAAGCGTATCCTTCGATACGTATAGGGAACCATCACCTTTGGGATTCATTATGCAACAAACTCTACATTAGATCTCATTGGGTTTACTAATTCCGACTAGGCTGGCGATAGCATTGATAGAAAGTCCACATCTGGTTACTCACTCAGTCTTAGTTCCGGTCACTCAGTCTTAGTTTCGAGCCTATTTGTTGGTCGAGCAAGAAGCAAGCTACCATTGTTCTATCTTCAGCCAAGGCAAAGTATAGAGGGGTAGTCAACATAACCATTCAAGCTATGTGGCTGCAACATTTTCTCACTGAGTTGGGCATTCAGTTTCATCGGTCGATATTCATCTGGTGTGACAACCAGAGCACTCTGAAGTTCTGCAGAGATCCAGTTCAGAGGTAGCGAACAAAGCACATCGAGATCCACATGCACTACATCTGGGACTTAGTACATGAGGGCATCATCGACTTACAGTTCTGTCCTTCAGCAGAACAAATGACAGACATCTTCACCAAGACCTTCACTGAGCAAAAATTCCATTCTCTGCAAAGTTGTCTTGGAGTGAAGGACACAGTTGCCTAGCAATTGTAGTTTTTCTTTTTACATACATTGTACCTTGAGGGGGGGGTTTTCCCTCTTTCCTCACTTTATTTTCAGCGTATCTTTTGTATTTGGGTACCTAACATGGCCTCGTTGCTGGGACCCATTCTTTATTTTCACCATAGTGATGTTCAGGGGGGGCTGTTAGAGTTACTTCACACACACCTAGGATTTCTTTTTCTTAAGGTTTTTCCTTGTTTATTAGTCATAATTAGTCATTATCCAGTCTCTTATATTTTAGGAGAGAATATTCCACCTGGA
This sequence comes from Picea engelmannii, assembly GCA_009831015.1. Lineage (NCBI taxonomy): Eukaryota > Viridiplantae > Streptophyta > Pinopsida > Pinales > Pinaceae > Picea > Picea engelmannii. The sequence goes on from ML789576.1 coordinate 228,049, forward strand.
GAATACTGTCTTTCAATTGACACTTCAGTTTGACTAGTTGAGTTGAGTTTAGATGTTGCATTCAGATCATCACCATGATAATTCGACCTTGCCTTGGGATCATCACCAAACTGGCGCATTAGCCTTGATTCTCTGAGTTAACTCCTCACTACTCTCTGTTCAGTCAGTTAACTGAAGGCTAGTTGACTAGTTAACTCAACTAGGTGGCAGTTCACTCCTATAACTGCCTGAGAGACTAGAATAGGTGGCAGTTCACTCTCGTAACTATTGGTGTGTGTCTAGATCACTCTAGACCACCACTATGGCACATTGGTTCACCTCCAGTGCGAACTCATTGAGCTATACATAGTATATCATGTGTAAACTATTCATTTTTTCATAACAGTTAATGAGAATTGTTTCATTCTTTCTCTCCTTCTTCTTCTTTCTCCAATTCTCTTTGCAAATGTGTGTATTATTGTTTAGCTAGATCTATTATGTACAGGTTCAACACATTTACACTTTTCCTCTTGCCTAACCAAACCCCATTTTCGACCCTATCCTCATCAATGATCTAGCCATTGTACTAATTAGATAGCCTGTCATTCTTGACTGAGCTATAAAGAGAGATCCCTCTCTGGGTTGGAAGGGCTAGCTTCTATCTTGTAAGTTAGTTTGTGGTTACCTCTGTGACTTGCCTCCACAACCAGGGAAATTTACAGAGTGATAAAATTTATGGTATCGTTGTTGGGGAGCGAAAGTTGCATTTTCCCTGGGAGAAACGGCAAGGTTTAGATATGATTTCCGATGGTGGACAGAGGTCAGACACAAGAAGGTTGTACATTTCCACATGGCAACTCCAATCAAGCTTCAATGAAATTCAAGGACTCCATTGGAGAATGAGCTGTTTTGACAACAATATGAAGGGACAAAGAGTTGGGTATCAAAGTGAAAATTTCTTTCAAGAAATTCTATTCATATTCATTCCTCTTGTCTTTTCCAGAGCATGTTAAAAGTTTTTTCCTTTACCTGTTGCATTCTAATGAGGACCAAAAATCTGCATTGAAAATCCTTCTTTTGAAACTGTGAATAAATCTTCTTCACATATTACTAATCTTGATCAAGATCCTTCATTTGAGTCATATGATGACCATAACAAAGATGCTGAGCCTCAAGATACTAAAGCTGATCTAACATCTCATGTACATAATCCAACATCTTCCAAGATTTAGGAGAGATACAAACCTTTAAAATTGCCTTCTATTCTTCATGATTTTCCTCCAAAGCATGTCAAGTATCTTCCCAAATTTGATGGAGAGCTTAAGAACATCACAACTAAAAAACACATTTAGGATTTTGAGTATTTTATAGATCTGTTGGAAATTGAACAAGATGATGTGTGTATGAGAAAATTTTATCAATCTTTGTAAGGGCATGCCAAGGAGTGGGTTTAGACACTTTCAACATGAATCCATCAGTTCATGGGAATAATTGAAGAATGCTTTTCTGAAATTCTGGGGTGAGAGGAAATCATGGAATCAATATATTTCTGAGTTTCATGCCATGGAAAGACATAAGGATGAAACTATCTCCATGTTTAATAGAAGATTTTCCAGCTTGTATTACAAGATGCCTAAAGAAGTCCAACCTTCTGAAGTTGCTGTCACACTCCATTATGTAACAACCTCTCAATCAAATTTATCTTTTCTTCTGATGGAGAGGAAGTCTACGTCTTTGCAGCAGATGTTCAATAATGCTCAGGAAATTGCAGACAATATTCAAGCATGTAAGAAGCTGCAAAATCAGATTTTGAATGAGGAGTTGAAAGCTGAGGAACCAGAGAATGTGCATAATATGTAGGAGGTTGATCATGTCATAAGTTTGATTGAAGGATGTTATGATAATGTGTTTGCAAAGAATGATGAGCAACTTGAAGAGCAAGTTGTTGTCCTGAATTATTTTGATACTGATTTAAATTTGGATCCATGTTATCATGAGAAAGAGACTGATTTTTGTATGTATGCACTTGAAGACAACCATGAAAGTGAATTTACAGATCAGCCTGCAGAAGAACAAGTCGTTGCCTCAATTTTCCTGTTTGATGACATTACAAAGATTTTTGGCGAACCCATATATGATGAGTACAATGATGACTATGAGGTTGACATTTTAGAACAACAAGTTGCATGTTCTTTATCAGAAAATGATCCTATGGCTTTGTATATGGATAATTTCATCAATTCAGATTTGCAACCAGTTGTATGTTTGTTATCAGAAAATGTTCCTTGTCAGTAGTCATATGAAAACATTCATCCATTATATTTTTGTAATAACAATGAACATGAGGAAAATAGTAAATTTGTTGCTGAAAATTTTATTCCTTTAAGCTTTGCTTCGTTTAAATTGTTGAGAGAAAATTTCAAAGAAGCAAAGGAGTATGGGCTGATGCAAAGTCATCTAGATTCAATGGGGAAAACTAACAATCTCCTCTTGTTTTCATGACCCAGTATTTGATTATATGGAGGGTTTCAACAGTCACAATTTGCAGCTTGTGATCAATTGTAAGGCTGGAAGTGAAGATGATCATGATTTAGTGTCAAAATTAGCTATATCCTTGTTGCCAAAAGATGTTTTAATACAACAGTCCAATGCAGATTTTCAGTCCTTTTATGATAGTCAACGGTTGAAATTGCATGAAAGAAAAGATGCAGTTGAAGGGTTGATACAATCTGATTGTTTTATGTATTCATTTAAGGATCCTTTTACATCTTTCTTGGAGTCAACAAGTGGGCATAATTTTTTGAATTTTGTCAAGGTTGAATCTATTTGCAAGTTTTCGTTGGAGTTGTTATTAAGTATGCTTTTCATTTTTCCTTTGAAGGAGTTTAATCAAGGAGGTGGAATAGATGATAAGGTGCTTATATGGTTGCACTAGATTTTTGACTTCACCTAATCAAATAGCTCAGAGATTAGCTTAGTGTAGGTAATAGTTTGAATAAGATCAATGTTTTGAGCATCTCTTTCAACAATTTGCATTTTCAACTTCATATTGCAATTTTCTTGGTTGAGGATTGAAACAGGTTGCAGATAGGGTTTTGGATCAGCCCAATGGATAAGGCACATGGTTTGTTCTTCTTGCTACCTCATAGGGAGGATAACATCCCCATTGGAGCCAAATTTTAACATATTTATTTTTGAGTAAAGTTGGGAGTTTGTTCAGAGTTTGTAAAGTCATACCTTGGTCTTGGGAAGAACAAGGCATTCCTAATTGAGTTTGGTGTGTGTGTGTTATGTTTCATGGGGTGATTCAAAGGCCTTAGGTCATTAATTAAATGAAGGATAAGATGCATGTCAAAAGAGAGTCAAGTTATAGGTCTGAGTCAAAGGGTTTTTGTGTCTATTTCATAATACATCATTACACATCATGAAAGACAAGAAATTATTAAAAGGTTATAAGAGTCTATCATATCGAAGGATTTGTAAAGGTCCTTGATTTTCTAGTTTGAAATAATGTCACAAATTGAGAAATGGCATGTCAAAGTCGAGTCATATGTCTAGGAAGGAAAGTCATGTCAAAGGCATCATTAATCATCATCACATTTGATGAGATCAGAAAAATGGGTAATGATCACATCTCATGTCATTTGTACCTTGGCAACTGAAAACATGTGTGTGCTGTGAAAATTTGCTGCACAAGTTACTTGAAACAACTTGGGAAGTCTCATCACCTAAAACATGTACTTTCCCTTTCAAGATCTCCCCCTATCAACTCGTGCATGCATCTTTGCCACCTTTTGTCCATTTGCATGCATCCTCAACCTGTGATCAACCATTTTCCCCTCAAGGCAAGCTTCAAAGAATCCTCTGCTATGCAAACCAGTTTCCTCGCTACGCAAACACTGTGTAGGCTCTCTCGCTATGCAATCTCTGTTGTAGGTGTTTTCTCTACGCATTCACTGTTCACTTGTTTTTGCTGTGTAAAAATAGTAAGGCTAGTTTTTTCCATGCTTAAATACCTTCTCAAAAAGCCTACCTCTCATCTATTGAAAGCCCTTAACCCTAAACAAAGCAAAACCTAACCCCCCTGTTTTGTTGTGTAAATTGTCCACCCGAGTTTTTGGTACAAAATCTAAAAAGGAAAAATTTGTCACTGAGAAAGAGAAACAGGTCCTTGAGGTTACAAATGAAAATTGATGAAGAAGGAAAAGATAAACTGAACCTTCTTGCTGAGATAACAGAGATATGAATGAAGAAACCTCACAATTTTGTCTTTTTGGGGAAAAGGGACATCTCAAGTTTTGAGTATGTTCTAGAAGTTTTTGTTCATTGTGGGAAAATGCAAAGAACATGACGATGGAGAGGAGTGAGGATATTATCAGGTTCAAGATGTGTTATAAAAAACACTTTACACTCCCTGTATCCCTGATTCAGAGAAGGATGACAACATAAAGTCACCTCCTAAATACAGCTGCAGTTTTTCTTAAAAAATGTCATGTACAACACTTGCATAGCAAATTTGCTACACAAAAACTGTAAGTACATAGAGATCAAAAGGAAAAAAAAAGATGATTGGTATGAAATAAATACAATCCTCCAACAGGTTTTTTGTATCTCCAAATGCACAAGTTTCAAGAAAATCACTGTGCTACACAAATTCGTTACGCAACTGCTGTAGGTTGCATTTACATAGTGTGCACGCTACGCAAATGACAGTTTTGCAGTCGACTTCAAGATCATTTCCCGAGCAACTAAAGAGGAGTTTAGAAAAACCCAGAGAGGTTTTTGTCAAGCATGATCTCAATAACAAAAATCTCTCTCATTTTTTACACATGTGCCATATTTTGAGTTATTCAAATGAATATTTATGGTCCATTTTCCTAGATTTTAGCATTTAATGTTTCCTGTTTTAGTCATCATCTTTGGGCACATATTACAAGGTGATAGAAAATTGTTTTGGAAACAAAAACGAGGTTTTTGTCAAGAACAGAACAAATAACAAAAACCTCTTTTTAGTTTTTACACAGATGTTATTATTTGGAAGATATGAAATGATCTTTGAGGCCTATTTTCCAAAATTTCACCCAACCAGATTTGCTGATAGAGTTCTAGAATCTTTGAAATTCGACTTGATGGTCCTCCAACTCAACAAGGTGGATCCAAAATTGATATGGATATTGAATCTTGGATACTCTCTTATCAAATCCCATGATTTTCTCTTCAGTTGGCACATTTTTAGTTGGTCAAAAATCAAACCTTGGATAGTAGGATATGAGCAGATTTTTGGAAAATATTTTTTCCTAAGCTATTGTAACAACTCTCTATTTTCGGAAAAGATGGATTTTGACCTCCTTAGGCTAGAATATATATATATATATATATATATATATATATACACTTTGAAGGTGCAAAGGGGGTGAGTTGGCAGAAGTATATATATTTTGATCCTTATTGTAATATTCTCTGAATCTGAAAGAAATACAAATGTAGAAGTCCTGAACTGTTTATGAAAAAGATTATAATGGTAGTGGTCTGAAGTATGTATTCTTATCTTTTTATGTACTTCTTGTGTCCTTACTTTCATGTTCATTTTCTTTTGTTTAAATTGGATAATTAAAGGGTGTAGAGTTCATCTAATGGTGCTTTAGACTCAAGTGATTTAAACTCTGTTTCTCTTCTTAACTAGGTCAGAATTCATCTTTCATGGTGCTCTGATTATGTTATATGTTTCTTTTCTTCTTTCATTCTACACAACAAACTAAAAACTAAAAGTTCATCACATAATTTATCTTTTGTTCCTCTGGAAAGTTCTACCTACCAGTCATTGTTTTTCATTCATTTTCAAGAGTTGACTCCATGCCCAATGGTCCTTTTCCTCTTGCCTAACCAAACCCCATTTTCAACCCTATCCTCATCAATGATCTAGCCATTGTATTGATTAGATAGCCTGTCATTGTTGACTGAGCTATAAAGAGAGATCACTCTCTGGGTTGGAAGGGCTAGCTTCCATTTTGTAAGTTGGTTTGTGGTTACCTATGTGACTTGCCTCACAGCCAGAGAAAATTACAGAGTGCTAACAAGTTCACCACAATTTTCTACGCTAATGTTGAACTGCATCTTTGGCGAGATGAATGACACTCAAATTATGACATTAGAGTGTGGTCGAATGATGATGCTGGAATCCAAACTTCAAAAGTATCTGTGGAAGCCACAAGGCTTCTTGACCTGCACTAATTGTTTCTCGATACTCTGCTTCTACCGAAGAAATATCAATGGCACGTTGCTTCTTACAATCCCAAGTGATAAGTTTGGAACCAAGACTAGATATATACCTTACAATGGACTCGTGATCATTGGGGTTACTAGCCTAATCAGAATTAGTGAAACCAACCAACAAAGGAGTCCCCTTGCACTATAATGTATCGCAAACTGCATTGTACCATGAATATACTAAAGTATCCTTTTTTCTGCTTTCCAATGGCTATCATGGGGTCGTTTCATATACTCGACAATAACGCCAATATCAAATGAAATATCAAGAGGTATGAGTCAAATATAAAAGGCTACTAACTAACTGACAATACAAACTTTGACATCTACTTCATGTGTAGTGTAGGTGGAATCAAGTTTGACTCCAAACTAGAAGGGAGATGGGGCTAGTTTACAATCTTCCATGTGAAAGCAACGAAGAAGGTCACATGCATACTTAGACTAGGAAAGGAACATTTCTTCCTTGGTTTGCAAGACTTTGAGCCCAAGAAAATAATGCAAATGTCCCAAGTCTATCATTTCAAATTTCTTCTTAATGTTAGATTTCACATAGGTTAAATGTTTGGAGTCACTACTAATGAGAAAAAGGTCATTGACATAAAGAAAAAGTATTATGAGATGGTTTCATACTTTCTCGATATAGATAATGTGGTCAAAATGACATCTAGAAAAGTTGGTGTCAAGAAGAGAGCTATCAATTTAAGCATACCAAACCCAAGAAGCTTGTTTAAGCGCATGGAAAGATTTATTAAAACGATGAACAAGGTAGAGAGTTGTTACCCCCCCAGACTAGGGGTAACTAAGGAGATGATGTCTCATGGCCTTGAAGTAGCAGACATGGAGTGCCGAGAGACAAATAGACCAATAGAGCCCATATTGAGCATGTATAGCCCCTCCTCTCCGCCACGCATCACCACTCATTGTCAACAACATAGAAAGGTCTACCACATGAGCTTGCCCCTCAAAGGACAATGGGTCTTGCTTCATGAGGTAACAATTCTAGTCTCATGGTAAGTGTCACTTTAATATTTGAAGCATTCGATCAGGGTCCAAAGAGTCCTTTCTTGATTATGGAACGCTTGCTTGGAAATTATACCTTTTTCCTAATTTCACCTTGGTGGTTGACATGTTATTCTAGTAAGATGTCCACCCTTGGGAAAAGGGTTACTATTGGGGGGTCTCCTTGAAGGGTCATCGTAAAATTCCCACTCATACTTACCACTTTCCACACTTATCCCCGTTTGTTTCCCCATCTTTTGGGTTTTTGGGTTCGTTGATCAAAAGAAGGGTTTGTACCTCATTTCATGGGAAGAAGGGGCTAAAGGCCCAGAGATATTGCATCTAGCACTGTAAAAATACAAAGCCATAGTCCATCCTTCTAGATGCTCTCCCTAAAATCCTGAGATCCATGAAACAATTCTCTATAAAAAATAAAGGACCTTTTAAAAAAGAATTAAATAAAAATTGTCTCGCTTGATGGGGGAACGCATTGTGGTGTTCTTTAATTTCCAGTGCACATATCACTCAATGTGTTCTCGCTTCAAATGGCATTGTTGGCGTGAATTTGATCAGACCAAGGTCCTTCTCAGGTTACCAACAAAAGGTACCATGTAGTCTAGAGCGCTGGCATTTTCATCTCCTCCGAAGAGAAGAAGTCTCACCCGAAGCGCTGCTGAGATAGATAGATAGGTAAGAGTAGGGAGAAGACTAAAGAGGATCCATAGAGCATTCATAACTCATTTTTGTTCTTATGCAAGAGACATTATCAGATCTGAAGCATCTAAATGCAAGAATCCAATCTAATTACAATGCGAGCAAGCATCTAAACATTGAACCATTAAGTTGAACTCACAAGTCATAAAGAAACACTGTAATGCATGAGTAAACATACAAAGACACATCATATTTTGAAATTTAATCTTGCTTCATATTATCTCTAGGATCTTTCTTTCATTACAGACTCAAAGTTACAAAGAAAGACTCAGTACAGACTCTCGGCTCTGGACTTATATCTCAGAGCTCTAGTTCCCCGAATGACTATTCTAATTCATTACAGACTCATCCTTATCTTCTCTCGACTTACAACAAGTATCAACAAATAATCCCAAAACTTGGGTGACTCTAATCAACATTACTCAACTCAACCCTAATCAACCAACGATGAATGAGCTATCAACTAATGAGTGCATCAGCCAATGAATGAACCCTTTTACAATTATATTCAGCCCTATATATAGCTAGGTTGTGTCTTCCTTCTCGACTTGCAAGATTTCTTGTTATGTTGCAACCATTTGTTGCTTAGCTAGCATTGCGCTGACTTCCACAACTGCTTTCTGTTACTCTTTCTCCCAGCCTCTGATGAAGTTTGCGCAACTCATGCTTAGATAAAATTTGCGCAATTCTTTCCCAAAAATGAAGGGCCCAACAGGCTCCGACCACAATCCTTGACTCATCCTCGAGTCAAGCGCTTGGTTCTTTCACATCCCCCAAGAGAATTTGTTGTTTTCCCTTGTCTGATTTTTCCTCCTCTGTGAGCTCTTCTGTTTGTGCCTTTTCTTCATTTACCTCCTCAAACGAAGGGCCCAATTCTGATACCAACTCTAAGGCTCAGTGCTTTACTCCTTAAAATCTTTCAACTTTGTCCTGCCATTTCCGGGCGAGGAGTGATGCCTCTGCAAGAAACTATTGTGTTGTCTCTTTTCTGTAATCCTTTGGCTTGGCCGCAACCAACAAGTTCCACGTAGAATCTACTGTTGCATAGACTTGATTCATTTGCATGTAGGTTGTCTAGATTACCGATCGAAAGTCACACAACTCTTTCTTGGCTACAGACTGTGCCTCGTAGAGTGTATTCAGCTCATTGTCAGCTTGTTCAATTTGGTCGAACTTCTATTGTTGCTCTATAGGGTCCATTGTTTCCGCAACTTCTTCGTTCAACACCTGGATCTTTGTGCGCACTTCCTCCAAGACTTGCTTTCGTCGAGCGATGATGCCCATCTAGTCACTAACTTCCTTGAATATTTTTGTGCAGTCCGCTATGTGCTTATGCAGTGCTACTCAGGCATTGTTACCTTGAAGTATTATCTTCTACATCTGTTCCTACAGCTGTCGAGGCTGTTGTTCTGCTTCTTGCTGGACTTGTTGTAGCTTTTCTTGTATTTGCTCAGTGCGAGTAGTGAGTTGTGTCCATGATTCTTGTAACAACTCAATCTGTTGCTCTGGCTTGCTTACATCGTTGGCTTCGGGTAGGTCGGGCGCAACCTTCCAAATCTTCGACCAGGCTTCTGCAAGTTTTTCCTGCACTTTTTCCAGTTTGCGTTGGACTTGGAGTTTGTCATGTGCTTCTTGCATTATGCATGTTTGTGCGACGAACCGTTCCTTCCTAGCAATCTCGGTGGATCTCTCGGCCTCCTGGAGCCTTTGCTCTAGTTGGTCCATTGATGCCCTGATGAGTCCAAACAATTGTGGCATTGGTCACTGTACTAGGTCGGCGGATGAAGGAGCCGCGTTAGTGGGTGTTCGCGTCTGTAGAGGGAGTCTGCTCACCGTTGAGTGGTCCGAGTGTGTTTCTACCTCCTCCTCCATTGGTGGTGCTGGTGTGATTCTAAGCCTTAGCTCTGTGGGCAAAAGGGTCAGAACCTCTGTTCTGGTTATGTAGAGCTGCATCAATTCTGCACATTGTTGAGGGTTCTAGAGAACTTGCTCCATTTGCGCTCGCATGGCTATCATATCCTGCTTCATTGTTTATTCTGGATCGTTGTGTGCATCTGGTATCTCTGTGTCTTTCGTTGCTTCTGCATCATGAGCTGTGATTTCTTGGGCACCCTCACTCTTGGTTGGTGAGGTGAATTGTTGGTTGTTGTTGGGTTCCCGCTCCTCTCTACTTCGAGCGTCTTCTTCTTGTGCTAAAGACCCAGGTTGTTGTTCCTGGGTGTTCGGATTCAGAACATCCAACATCGTGCTCTACTTTGAGGCTTTGGGGTCGGGATTGGGAATTTCTGATCTGGGCTTGGGTGATTCTCTAGTTATTTGTGGGAATCGTCATTTCGCTGTCTCTAGGTAAACGAGCTGCATCGGCTCTGAGGTTGTGGTCTGGTGTGGAGTGGCGGTGAGGAGGTTTAGTAATTGGAGTGGTGGAGGGTGCCCAATGATGAATGTGGACGGAAATGTTTCAAGCTCCGGGTCATCCTGAATATCAATGATAGTGGTGGTTTTGGTCTTGGCACGGGTGCGGGGAGCGACAGATGAAAGGGGTTGTGGGTTCAATGGTTTGTTCGACGAGACCCCAGTTTTGGGCCTCTTCAGCAATGGTTCAATATCGATCACAATGCCCAAGATCTGGTTAACCTACGCACCTAACAACACAGCATTGTCTGACATCTGACGGTGGCCCGATCTTTTGCTCCGCTCTAACTGACATATCTCTTCTTCCTCCTCGGAGTTTGTTTGTACCAGAGTGTCTGACTTCTTCTGCTCGGGGCTTGAGCTCGATCCCTCTCTTGCTTCCTTGTATTTTTTCTTTAGCAGCTCCGTAGGCAAAATGTAATGCATCCCTGATTTACGCGGGTTGCATTTAACTCCTGGCCATGACATGACTTCCTTATCGAAAGCTTCCTCATCCAAATAGAATGGTAGCATCCGTGTGTGGAAATGTTCCCGGCTAGCATGTCTCGGTCGGATGAATGTGTTGTGCCGGTTCATGCTGAAGGCGATATTCCTCGTGTTACAATTGAGGAGCTCATGTGAGATGCGTAGCCTCTGCGTTGCGTCTATCATAGCATTATACCATTTGGAAAATGCTGCGTTGTTGAGTGTTGTGTTCTCCGAGTCTGGTTTGGATTGCCATGGCTCGAACATCTTCGCCATGCGCCCCTTATCTGGTATTGTCATTTGTTTGCCCACAGGTGGCTTCCATTTGAGCATTGCGAATGCCACAAGTAGGTATCCATAGGTGAAGGTTCCTCCCTTCTCCTGTGCTTCCTCACAAGCTACTAGTAGTTCCTCCATCAGGAAACTACACCAATTGAACACTGCTCCTTGTGCGCAAAAGTTGACGACTGATAGCGCATCTAGAGTGCATTCTCTCTTATAATAAGACCTCGTAACCTTGCTAGCTATGATGTAGCAGCTAGTCCAGACTGTTTCGAGAAGTATTGGTTCAATGACTGTTGTTTGTCCTCCTCTATTTGTGTTAAAATTCTCGTATAGGCTAGGCTCACTTTTCTTTTTCCCGTGCTTGGCAGGGCCCTGAAATCCCTTCGACACATCCTCTCCTTGGGAGGATAGTCTAGTAAGCTGCTGGATATATTGTGCATGGATTGGATACCACTTATCCAACCATAGACTTCTGTCATGCACTATGCTTATCAGAAATTTCGTGCAACGCACAATCTCGCCTATGGTACCAAAGACTGGTAAGTCTCTCAGGTTCATGATGGTTGAGTTAAATAAGTTGATGAACCCTTCTTTTGGTACAAATTGTATGTCCTCGGCTCCATCCAGAGCTATCTCCCAAAATACGTATGTGTGCATCTATGGGAACAAGGATGAATCCACGAGGTCAAGATAGAGTAGCTTAACATGCTCTACCTTCCCTTCGAGTTCACCTACAATCTCGACCCAGGGGTCATAGGGCTCATATGGTACTACTTCTTTAGTCATGGCACTTCGACTTGCTATGGCTCCCAACATTCGCACTTCTGTGGCAATGAAGAACTAGGGTTACATCTACAACTTTGACAATGGTCTCAACTACTCCGCACTGCTGAGTTCGGAAATGGCTATGCTCATTTTATAAATAATACATTCTCGGCTGAGTTCTGAGAGCCTTATACCTGGCTTAACGGGTAAGTTTTAGCAGTAACTGCTCCTCATCATGACAATATAGACGCAATTGGGTGTGAGTTGTCCGACGGGACGATTTAATCAAGGTGAATCCTATTGGGTGATCTTGGTATTTACTTATTTGAGTGGAATAGGAACGTGGTCGAATTGAGACCTTTCTGTTTGACGGGTGGGTTTCCCAGTGCAAACTTCGATGGAATCTTGGCATAATGCGGCTTTATGGCTTAACGAGCGTCAGACGAGGTACCAGAATGGCAATAAAGGTTGTGACTAGACTGGGTTTGGGTGGCCTATAACTTAGATTGGATTTGGATTCATGGCGCCTCCGACCACAAAGGTTGTCTCCATCATCCTTAATCACTATCATTAATGGAATTTCTCATGCTTTAGGTCCTATAATGCGGAGTCGTTAGTTCTGTATCAACCAACACTTAAACAAAACAAATGAACTATGTGTTATGGCACGACACTGCGCACATGGACATTATTAACTGAATTTGCAAAATTTCAAAAAGAAAATGAAACTCAAATATAACTAGTGTACAAGCTCTGTCGGATTGGAGCGACTGTCCTTCTTTCTCAGTTTTGAGATAGGTAGGGATTCAGGAGAGTGCCATTCACCCATCCCGATCGTAGCACACCATCAAATTGCGTGAGTCTGACTGCTCCCGAGGGCCAGATCTCCGCAACTATGAAGGGTCCCAACCAGTGCATACACAACTTGCTAGGATGCTTTTGGTATTGGTTGTCGTAGAGTAACAACTTGTCCCCTTGTGTAAATACCTTGGTCTTAATGTGTCGGTCATGCCAAGATTTTTGTCTTGCCTTTTCAACCGACTGATGAAAGCATGCTAGAAATATTTTCCCGAGTTCTTGTAGCTCCGTAAGTCTCTGCGCCACTGATTCTTCGTCTGTCATACGCGTGGCTTGTGCAATGTACAAACTTGGAGTGATGAACTCTACGGGCACCACTGCCTCTCTCCCATAAACTAGCTAGAACAATGTGTATCTGTGGAGTTTCTTTGTGGTTGTCCTGTAGGCCGATAGTACCACTGGAACTCTATCATCCCAGTCCTCTCAGTTTGCGCAACAGACCTCTGTTAGTCCCCTTTCCAGAATTTTGTTGAAGGCTTCGACTGTTCCATTGGCCTGTGGGTGGTATGGAATGCTCTTGTGAAGTTGAATCATAAATTCTGTTGTTAGTGTTGCTATAGTGCTGCTAATGAAATGAGTTCCCTGATCGTTGGTTAGGCTCCTGGGACATCCGAACCGAGTAATGATATTTTCAAAAATGAACCCGGCAGCAGTATCTGTCGAATAGTCTTGTATTGCTACTGCTTGTTCCCAACGGGTAAGGTAGTCAGTTGCGGTAATGATGTATCTAACCTTTGAATGTTTGGTTGTGGGAATGATTGGTCCAATGAAGTCAACTGCCCATTTTTCAAATGCTTGTAGAGCTCTAATTGGTTGTAATGGTAGTTCATCTCAGCATGACGGCTTTCCCACCCATTGAAAAACATCACATGATCTAGCATATACTTTTTCATCCTTGAAAAGTGTTTCCCACCAAATTCCTGTCTGTAGAACTTTCTGTGCCGTGGCCTCCTGCAATTCCACTATGGCATTCCCAGAGTATATCTTGCCTTTCGTGATCTAAGACACATTGTCTGAGAATGCTGTCTAGTCCTAGTTTGTACAACTGTCCGACGATCAGCTGGTAATTTGCTGCTCTAACGACCATATGGGATTTTTTGTTGTGGAATATGTTTCAGGACAAGGCCATGTACTGAGAAAGATTGATATGTCCTCAAGATATTCCGGTATGACCTCGATCTTGAACAAGTCTACCTCTGGGAGCTACCACTTTCTCCTAACTCTAGTCTGGATAGATGGTCGGGTCCGACATTGCATCGTCCTGGCTTGATGATGACTTCAAAGGAAAATTCTTGAAATAACATCAACCATCTACAAATTCTCCCTTCTAACACAGGTTTGTTAACTAGATATTTCAATGCAGAAAGATCAGTAAAGAATTTGAAATGAGAGCATAACAGATAATGTTTGAATTTCTATAAATCATAGATCATTGCTAAGCCTTCCCGTTCTATCGTTGTATAGTTGCGCTCTACTTGTGACAGCTTCCAACTCGCAAATTAGATGAGCTGATCCATAGCTCCATCTCCAGGTTGCATTAGGATAGCTCCTAAGGCAATTCCTGAAGCATCTACATGTTCGTGAAATTCCTTCTCCCAGTTTGGGAATATCAGAATCGGGGCTGTAATGAGTTTCTCCTTAAGTGTCTCAAATGATTTATTGCATTGGGGAGTCCATTGGAACGTTTCAACCTTTTTCAGTAGATTCTCCAGCAGCGCAGTAATGTTAGCATATCTTCGAAGGAACCTGCGGTGGTAACTTATGTGTCCTAGTGTGGAGCACAACTGTTTAGCACTTGTAGGTGGTGTCATATTCACAATGACCGCAATTTTGGCTGGGTCTACTAATACTCCTTCTCGACAGACTATGTGGCCCAACAGGTTTCCAAGTGGCACACAGAAGATACACTTTGTGAGATTTAATGAAATTTGCAACTCTCTGCATCTGTCAAACATCAGCCTTAGTAGTGCTACATGTTCCTTAAGCAAGCTTTATATTATCCAATCATCCATATAGACTTCTATAATTTTGTGAATGAACTCTCTAAAGGCTGCTATCACAATTCTGGAGAAAACTGCCGGGGCGTTCTTTAAACCAAATGGCATCACATTGTATGCAAAAGATCCCCATTCTGTAATGAAAGTGGTCTTTCTTTTGTCTTCTTCAACAATCTTGACTCGATGATATCCTGAAAATCCATCTGTAAATGAGTATGCTTCCTTCCCTGCAACATGTTCTAGCACCTCATCGGTAAAGGGTGTTGGGAAAGGGTTGTGCACACATGCAGAGTTGAGACTCCTGTAGTCTACACAGACTCTAATATCCTCTGTGTCTTTCTTGCTTTGAATGACTATTGAGCTGACCCACTCTACTTCTTCTACCGGGAAAATGAGACTGACTTCTAACATCTTGTCAATCTCCTTCTTAAATTTCTCTTTTATTCTCGAGTTAAGACGGTATGGCCTATGTCTGACAGGCGTGGATCCTAGTTTTAACTCAATCTTCATTTCTCCCATAACTCCTTTGATTCCTTTTAATTCTGAAAAATTCTTCGGGAACAAATCCTCGTATTCCCTCAGTAAACTATGTATTTCCTGACTAGTTTGCTCATCCTAATAGTCTCCTACCATAGCTATCTTGGATTTCTTTGCAGTCCCTATGTTGAGCCTACGCAATTTCAATGGGTGGTTGTAGGAACTATCGGTCTGGTTCGGTATGGTGTTATGGATTTCTCTGCTCCCCTCTATCTCTTTGATGGATAGGTTTCTCAGTCCTTCTAGTTCATCTAGGTTTTCTGAATATTTTCTAATCTGATAACATTTTGAGAATGAGAAGTCTTTGCAAAATTTGGCTGCTAGTGTCTGCCAGTTGTTGGTTTGTCTTCTGGTTTCCTCATGTATGAACCAAGATTTCGGGATTGGGCCTAGAGAATGGGGAAATACCTGAACCCAAAAGTGAGAGGGTATATCTGTAGCATGGCACTGTGTCTCACATTGTTCAATGTGTATTCTAGGATCCGATTCTCCGCTGAACGGTTGCGCAACTTGGTGATCCGTCTGCATTTCTGATTCTAGCTGCTCCTTATTCCCGAACTTGTATTTGAGAGATTACTTTACTTCGTCCCAAGTTCTGAGTTAAACTTTATTAGTGGCCCACCATCCGGCGGGGGTGTTCTGAAAAGCTATATCTAGTACCAAGATTCTTTGATCTTCTCTCACATTCTCTTCTATTTTCTGCAAAAAGTTGTCTAGGTTTGAGGTGCCATCGTATACTGGGTGTTCTCTAACTTCGGTCCTAACCCATTTGGTCATTCTGACAGTTGCGCATCTTCTTGAGAATGTTTCGTGGGAGCCTTATTGCCAACTATCAAAATCCAGTTCTGACTGTATACTTCTCTAGCTTACTGATCCATCCGCAGTAGGGTTTATATAATCGTTTCTTGTCCCAGCTGTTATGGTGTACAACTGGTCTAGGTCTTCTCCTTCCATATTATTGTCTGTTGGTTCTGTGTATCTGGGTCCTACATATGGATCCAAAGGTTGAACTACCTTGATTCCCTTAGCTTCAAAAGTTATGGTGTCTTTCTTTGGGTCGATTACTGCATAATTGTCGTAGGCCCAATCGATGCAAAGTAGCGTAGGGTAGGGGTCCTTATCTCCCATGATCTCAATGACTTCAAAGTCAGCCACTGTTTTTACTACTACTACATCGATTTCCATGTTCTCCAGTCTTCCTATGGGAAAGATACAGTATTGGTTTTCCATTCTTAATTGAATTGGGGAATATGTCAGTCTCGATTTTCCTAAGGCTTCCCAGGTCTTCTTGGGTAGAATGTTCACATCTGACCCTAGGTACAACATGACGTCCTTAATTTCAAAGTCATCTAACTGGGCTACCAGTCAGAATTCTTTTTCGGTTCTTACTTTTCTTCGTTGCAATCTCTGAGTACTCTTCTCAGGAAGATTAGCCCTTATCCTTGCTTCTGAGGTTTCTTCATTCCCTAGAACTAGGTACAAGACATTGCACAACTTTTCTGTTAGTTGATCATTCCCTAGAATGTCAGAGAATATATAAAACCATAGGTCAATTTCATTTTGAGGTTGCTCAGGCTGTCTTGGTATGACTACAGGGTTTCTGGGTGCAAGGGGTGAAGCAGGGACCTGTGCCACCTTAGGGTAAACAGTCGGCTGGGGGGGTTCTCTCGTGTTTCATGACTAGAGATATTCTGGAATACTTCTATGGCATCTTTAAAGAACAACTTTTTCTTTAGGGGGTCATACCTGTCTCCCTTAGGTCCTGCTTTCTGGATATGAGGTAGAGTGTCAACATTAGCTCCTGTCTTCGCTCCTCCTCGAGTAACGATATTAAGGCTGGGCAATTGCCCCTTAGAAATCCTCTTGATCTCTGAACTAATAAGATTAGCTCCTCTTTGTCATACTCTATCTTCCCATTTTGCAATTAACTCTGGACAGTCTTCAGTTGCATGTCCGCTGGTCTTGCAGTGAGAGCACCATGGGCGTCTTGGGTGAGGACAATCTTTGGCTAAGTGACCTTGTTCATCATAGTTATAACATCTACTTGGCCCTTGTCCCCTAGATCTTCCTCCTCTGAAATCTCCTCCAGCTCCACCTCCTCGACCTCGTCCTAGTCCCTGAGGGTTTTCATTCACCCTGAATGATGTTCGGTCTAGTCTATCTGCAAGTGCGTCCAACGCTCTACATTGATTGGTATTATGCGTGGTAGATGCACATAACTCAGAGTGTACTGTGTTTGGTACTGTCGAATATTTCGGCATGATGGGGCACTGTCTTGGCCCATGCCCGTGGATTCGATA
Source organism: Picea engelmannii (assembly GCA_009831015.1). Taxonomy (NCBI): domain Eukaryota; kingdom Viridiplantae; phylum Streptophyta; class Pinopsida; order Pinales; family Pinaceae; genus Picea; species Picea engelmannii. The sequence continues at coordinate 245,627 of ML789576.1, forward strand.
GATCTCATAATATTCTGCTGTCGGTGCTGGTTGGCCTCCTGGGAAAGCATGATATGGGGTGGGGTGATGGAATGACAAATTTGTCAATACTTGCGCAACTCCTCCCGCGCGTGCTGGTGGGGTTACAATCAAAGTCTGATGAGGTCCCAGTCCCCTCATTCGCGGACATTCATTCGCTAAATGACCTTCCGTATAACATCCAGTGCACCAAACCTGTGGCCGTCCTAGTCTGGGTATCGTTAGCTCGTGAATATTTTCTGTCAATGCCAATATCTGCCCTTGTAGTTTTTCCAGATTCGCATCTACTGGGGGTCAGGTTACTCTTAAACTCCCAGGGTATCCTGCCATGGCTTCAATCTTCATGGATTGTTCCAAGGCGTTTGTTAACGTGGCTATCCACTGTTGCATTGGTGGAATCTGAGTCAGGGGTAGCAGCCCTTGAATGTACCACTCCCTTTGATGTTCTTCGTGGATTGGATGTGACAACCTCCCTATGGCATATTTGAACTTCTAGCTGTACTCCCAGGTCGATTCACCTTCTCTCTGTTGGATCTCTCGCAACTCAGATAGAGCCTGTTGTTTTGACTGAGGTAGTTTGAATTCTGCTATGAACCTTGTCCGTACCTGGCCAAGCGTGAACGCTTGACCTTGTGTCCCTGACACTCCTAGTTCAATGATCTTCATGTACCACTTGAGAGCGCGACCTCTCAAGGTAGTCTGGAACTCGACCAACTTATTCGCATCCGGAGTCCCTCTGGATCTCCAAATGGCTTCTCATAAGAACCAGTGCTGCTCAACGTCTTCATCTCCCTTACCCCAAAATTCTGGGTATCGGGCAATCAAGCCTCTCGCGTGGCTAGCCATTGCTGATAATGTTGTTCATATCAATATGAACCCTAACGATCCTGCTTGCGATCTACCAAGGGATCCCAATATCCTCCCTGTACTCGCGCTTCCTAGTTGTGACTGATTAACTAATTGTACTGGAACAGAACTAGCATGAGAAGGTAGTATCAAACTTACTGCTTGTATAGAAGGCACTTGGGGTATGGGTGATTTGGGGCTAGCGCCACTAGCTTCGGGGCAGTTTTCTTTGATTTGGTGGGTCTCGTTAGCTTCCACTGGGATGATCTCTTCGGCCAGATTCCCGATATCTCCTGTTATTGGGGCTGAATCTTCTCTTTCTCCTCCAAGATTCATGCCGACTTCGTCCTTTCTTACATCCACGCTTTCTCCTTCTTGTCCTACTTCATGGGGACTTCTTGCTCTCCTTGCTTCTCTCTCATTTAATATTTGACTGGCCAGTCATTCCTGTCTTCTCATCTTCTGCAGTTCTTCCATTTGTCTTTCCTCTACTTCTCCCGATCCTCCTTCTTTCCTCAACTTTTCAGATTATCTTGTGGCTTTCTTGATCTTTTCGCGCCACAACTTCTCAACTATGGCAGCTCTCTTCAAGGCTCGCTCATCTCTTGAATCCATTTCTTGTTGTTTCCCCCCCATTTGTCAAAGAACCCTCCCCCTCTCTCACGCCATGACTCTCACCCTGTCTCACCCTACCCCAAGCGAGGGTGTTTATGCTTCCATCTCGGTCGGGGGAATAATCAACATCCCCTCCTCCATCAAGAAAACCTTAATCCACAGGGGGATTTCTCTTAACAGTCTTCCCCTTGCACCTTTCTTGAAATTTTCCTCTGCCCGTGAGAAAGACTGGTGGTTCTCAACTGCAAATTCAATTATGTATCCCTTGAGCGTGGTGCTAACCCAGAAATCCACAGCTCGTGTGACTGGGCAATCCCGCCTTTGGAGTGCTGCTAACTTGTCGGTATCCCACGCGTAGATCTTGTTGGCCCATCCCTGGAATTCTGGAGCTTCTTGGAGCCTCTTTATCCAGTGAAAAAATTCTTCCGGGAATTTAACCCAGAAAATATCATACTGGTCGCTCGATCTTTCTGAGTGAAAGATTGCTTCACGAGTGTTTCCCACTAATTTTTTGCTTAGTTCCACTTCTTTCCATATGAAGGTGTCACAATTCCTTTCCCACCATTGCTCAATATAGGATCTATGGATCGACAGTAGCATTCTTCCTACAGGTTCCCTTTTAACATGGGTCCCGACAATGAAACCATTTTGTTGGCGCAAATTTGATCAGACCAGGGTCCTTCTCAGGTTACCAACAAAAGATACCGTGTAGTCTAGAGCGTTGGCATTTTCATCTCCTCCGAAGAGAAGAAGTCTCACCCAAAGCGTTGCTGAGATAGATAGATAGGGAAGGGTAGGGAGAAGACTAAAGAGGATCCATAGAGCATTCAAAACTCATTCATGTTCTTACGCAAGAGACATTATCAGATCTGAAACATCTACATGCAAGAATCCAATCTAATTACGATGCGAGCAAGCATCTAAACATTGAACCATTAAGTAAAACTCATAAGTCAAAAAGAAACACTGTAATATATAAGTAAACATACAAAGACACATCATATTTTGAAATTTAATCTTGCTTCATATTATCTCCAGGATCTTTCTTTCATTACAGACTCAGAGTTACAAAGAAAGGCTCAGTACAGACTCTCGGCTCTGGACTCATATCTCAGAGCTCCAGTTCCCTGACTGATAATTCTAATTCATTAGAGACTCATCCTTGTCTTCTCTTGACTTACAAAAAGTATCAACAACTAATCCCAAAACTTGGGCGACTCTGATCAACATGACTCAACTCAACCCTAATCAACCAACGATGAATGAGCTATCAACTGATGAGTGCATCAACCAATGAACGAACCCTTTTACAATTATATTCAACCCTATATATAGCTAGGTTGTGTCTTCCTTCTCGGCATGCACACTTTCTTATTTTGTTGCAACCGTTTGTTGCTTAGCTAGTGTTGTGCTGACTTCCGCAATTGCTTTCTGTTACTCTTTCTCCCAGCCTCTGATGAAGTTTGCGCAACTCGTGCTTAGCTAAAAATTGCGCAATTCTTTCCCAAAAACGAAGGGCCCAACATGCATTGTAGTGCTCTTTTTCTTTCCATAACACATAACACTCAATGTTCAGATCATAAAAAAAAATAAAGGAAAACAAAGGTCTTGGAAAAATGTTGTATTGCAAATGAAGGGATGCAATGAACCCTCCATAAAGGCACCTGCAAATGAGACAATATGAGCCCTTGATATGTCAAGAACCCCATGCCCAAGAGAACTCCCCTCCAATCCACCTAATACTCAATACATGGTCTAGAGATAGCCTTCTTGAGAAACATTCCTTGACTTGGGGATTGGCCTACCCAATAGGGCACCATGAGAACCCTTCCATACCCAAATTTGGAAAAGTTTATAAGGTCTTTGAGCATTTGTTTAATTTAAAAGGGGGGACTTAATGCACTCATTTGGGTGGTTCTTTAATTAAATGTTGCATACTTGGCATGATTCATGTGAATTGTGGACCCTTGGAGGGCGTATTTGTTTGTCTTTGTAGGACCTTCCCCAATGAAAGTAATTTGTGAAGGGACTAAGCCACTTGGACCTTCACAGGGGCTTGAAAGCCCATTGGATGGATGTTGAGCCCCACACATTGGAGGCCTAGGATGATGAGCGTGCACCTTGGATGACGTTTTTAGCACATGAGTAAGGCCCATAACCATGAAGAGGAGATGATGTCACCCTCCTATGCCCAAACGTCCCTCTTTTTGAACATGACGTCACACATTTAGGAGGATGTTTGGTATGATTAGTGCACTTGGTGGTGTTGTGGGATTGAACCCCCACATTTTTTCTTGATTTGGGGATGACATGGCACCCTTATAGCATGATTTACTATCATTTGGAGGCTTATCTTCACATGTTCCACCTTGGAGAAGAGTTTTATGGGCTTACATGCCTTTATTTTGCTATTTTTAGCTTATGTGGGCAAAAAGGACAAATCATTTAGCTAGTTATTATGACTTTGGTTTTGACCTAAAATTATGGATTTAATTGTAAATGTGGACACACATGACTAGGTTTTTCCTATTTAAATAGAGGCAAGTCATTTTTCATTTGGACATAACTCATCACTACTAAAATTACTCTTTGGACTGCAAGTTTGGCCCTCTTGGAGATTTTCGCTATGTCTCTTTTTCTTGTACTAATTTCTCTTGGAGGACTTCTACTAGTGCATTATATTCTTGGAAGCTTGTGGCGAGGTGTTATGGGATATGTATTGGTTGAATAAAGTATTTCTTCATCTATTTATTGGTCTAATAAGTGGATTTTCTGCAATTATATGGTGATTTGCTTGGTAAATTCAAGAATTTGTTGGAAAAACCCTAGGAGGAGTAAGAGTGTTTACACCCTCCATAGCTCACAACATTTCTTCATCTAGCTAAAAGAGCTCAAGTTTTGATTCAATAAATAGGAGTGTCTAAACCCTTGAAGTAAATATTGGCTAGGGTTTGAGTTCCAGGGAGTAAGAGGGTTTACACCCCTATAAACCCTAAACCCTAGTTTAGCCTTGATTGATGAGCTAATCGATTTAGAAGAAGGAGACGTTTTGGGTGAGATTAGGGTTTAGCCCTATTTCCTCTCTACTCTTATATTTGGTTTAACTCTCTTTCAAGCAAGTGACTCCATAACCCAATTGTTTAAAGACACTAGTCTCCGTAGATGTCATAAAGTGACAAAGTTTCCTAACAATCTCTCTCTCTCTCTCTCTCTACTCATGATAAATGAAAGAGTATTGGACCTGAAAGTGCTTGTCAAGAGATTCATTTTGAGCTATTCATTTGTTGATTTCTCTCTCTCTCTCTCTCATGATAAATGCAAGTGATTGGTGATTAAATAGTTTGATGTTGTTATAAACCGTTGAATACAACCATTAGGGCTACTTCTTTATGTTGCTATCTTTCATTTATCTCACAATTTAACCGTGGAAAATCTTGTTTAAGTATTGGACCTGAAAGTGCTTGTCAAGAGCTTCATTTTGAGATACTCATTTGCTGATTTATACGGTTAAATATTGTTGTTGTTATAATTCATGTATTGTTGATAACACTTGTGTAACAACCAATCTAATCGTCAAAACTAATGTTTAAAGGCTTAATCATTATCTACTAGTTGTTGGCTTTCAATCCATATCATTTATTGAAAATTTTGATGGTGTTTTCTCGTAGTTGCTACAATTTATTCATTGTTGTTATACTTTACTTTCTGTTGCTTTTTTAGGAGAACAAGCTTATTGGTTAAGTGGCTTATTTTATGATATTTGGCTTTGGGTTTTGTGTCATAATGTTTGCAGGTATTCTTCAAGCCATCATCATTTCTTTCCCAAGCCTCTTTTCAAGAAGACTTAGCCACCTTGTTCAAGTGACAAAATAGGGGCCTCTTTCCACTCTCGTGCTTTCTCCCCTTAAACCTCTTGAGGTCACCCGAGAAGCCTCCCTTGTGTCGGACTTATCCATCACTAAAATGAGGGGGATATCTATTGAGGTGACAATGATAAGTGTCCCCAGTTGTGTTACATGTTTGTTGTTTGGGTTGGGATTTTCCCTAACTACAAATCGTGTGATGAAATTTTCGGCGTCGTTTCCAGGGAGGATTTTAGATCGTTTTTGAGCCCAAAACGACATTTGGCAAGATTTTCCCTCGAAGCTTTTTACCCAAGCTTTCTTAATGACTCCATTAATGGAATTACCCTCTTATTGACTTTTCGTGAACTTCATATAAGTTTATCTGGTGACTCCATTGAGGGAAGATACCTTCTCCATCTTTGATGAGCCTTGAGCCCATCTGGCGGCTCCATTAAGGTATCATTTCAGACAATGGAATTATTCCACCACGGGATTTACACAATACTCAGAACGATCCATTTCCCAAAACTTACTATATCAAAAGGAAATTTTTGTATATGGAAGAGATACAAGTTGTTGAGCGTCTGATGAGTCTTATAAAGGGGTAACATTAGGAATGCACTGAAGAACAACTTGGTAAAGCACCTCTTACTGAAGAGAAATCCCTTGCAGATAAATAAATTCTTGAAGAACATATCTATGAAGAAAGTTATCAAGAAGATCCCGATGAATTTTCACACACTAAAGGCCTAGACGAGACATTGATGTCTGTTTTCCCTCTTGAGGAAGATGAAGTTGTCAAGCCTTGCGAAGAAGTAATCTGTTCCAATGATGTAGGTAAATTCATGGAGTAGCCCTCATATATAGTTGACAATTGTATTGATGATTTCATATGTGTCTAAAAGCGTGGATGGGATATTGGTTGTTTCAATTTTGATGTAGATCCCATCTACAACGTCGAGGGCAACTTCTAGATAAATAATGCATAAATCTTTCCTTTGGAAGATTGCTTTCCATATGTGGATGATCAAGATATTCGACACCCTAATGATGATATGATCTCAGATTTTTTTCATCCATCCGAGGATGACTTATCGCAATATACTCATGATAATGTTCTATCATACCTTGGGAGTTGTGATGCATATCCTTTTGAGCACTCAGATTTTCTATATGATGAATATTCTCAATCAAATTTGTGTTAGATTTTCCTTATTTACAGAGCATTAGAGTTACTTGTGTTATTTTACTTCATTACCATTAACATATATATATTCAGTACTGAGCAGTAGCAACATAAACAAGAGACAAAATGAACACAAGAGATTTATCTTGGGAAAACCCCAAATGGGGGAAAAAACCAACAACTTTTCTTAGATAGATTTTGTTCACAAAGCAAGTCCAAATAGATAAACCCTAGCACAAAAGATAGCTCAACCAAAAATATCACCATAGTTGCAATAACAACACGACACCAAGATAGTGCACCTCCTCAAGGAGTAGCGCACAAGAGAGAGATACCAAAATATTGAACAAGAAGAAACTGAATCACTACAACAAATGCATCACCTTCTCCAAAATTGTGCCTTGCTTCTATGTAGCTGAGAGAGTGTGAGTGAGTGAACAAATGAGCTAAGACACCTCTTTATTTTAGTCTTACTATCCTTCTAGCTGGGCCAACTTCTCTTTTAAGAAGGTGTCTTTTCATTATTCTTTATTCTTCTAGGACGACTTCTCTTCTAGGGTATTTCAACATCTATCCAATGGATCTCTTTCTTCCAAAATCTTCTCCGCATCTAAGAAAGGTAATCTAGGAGGGAAATATACTCCCACAGTTACCAAAAAATCAACACTCCCTCTTAGCTAGGGAGGAATCTTTCACGATGTCTTCATTTAGTAGTCCATTGACTACTCTGCAATCAGCTGGTAGCACACAACTGCCACAATGCCATTGGTAGCTCAAATTGTTTGTGTTAGTCTTTGCAATCAAGTAGCACTCAACTACTATCTAGAGACACAATGTCTCTCACCTGCAATCAAATGATAGCTACACAAGATACCACCATGCAATACAACAGTCTCTATGATTATGCAGCAATCAACTAGTGGCACACAACCACTACAATATGCCCTCAACTATAATCATAGTCTGCCACCTCCATGACTATGAAATAATCAACTAATAGCACACAAATACTACAATATGCCCTCAGCCATAGTCATGATCTGTATGACTATGCAAGAATCAACTAGTATCACACAACTACTACAATGCCATCAGTCATAGTCATTCCTATGATTATGCAACAATCAACTAGTAACACACAGTTACTACAATATGCCATCAACCATAATCATAGTCGATGTCTCTATAACTATGCAACAATCAACTAGTAGCACACAAATACTACAATATGTCATCAACCATAGTTATAGTCTCATCCAGTAACATGAAGCTACTCCCATAGTCCTCAAAACTATGCGTGTGATGTTTCTTCTCTCATTAGATCCGACATTGCATTACCCCCTCGGTCACCTCACATGACTAATATAGGGGACCCTTGGCTAAAGGGGTTAGCCGACATGCGAAGAAAACAACACACCTCCCTCTCAACGAGAGTGGATATTCTACATCATGCCAAACGTTTCTCTGGAGCATCTTGAGTCTTTTCAACTGCTAGTCAAATCAACATGACTAATAGGTGAAAGACTATGTCTGGGCCATTCACCACTAGCCAAATCAACATGGCCAATCCTGTGAGTGAATGCATCACTCTCCCTTGGTCAAATCAACATGATCAATATGGAAGAATGTCTTCCTAATGCTACTCATCTATCCATGGCCTTGGATAAAAGGTTGGTGAGAATGTACACAATCTGCTCATCTGTGGATGTGTACTAGAGCTTCACTGCTCCCTTTTGCATTATGTCTCGGGTGAAGTCCCGCAAGAAACTTTCGAAGTCACACTGCTTCACAGTTTGCAATACTGACTGCTATATACTTTTCCTTTGTTGTACTGAGTGTCACTGATGTCTTCTTTCTGCTCAACCATAAGATCACACTGATCCCAAAATGAAGTAGCATCTATAAGTACTCTTCCAATCCACTGCACTCCCTGCCCAATCAGAGTCTATATAATCCTACAACTTCACATATCCATCCGAGGCATATTTCAATCCATATCCACTCGTACTACGTATGTATCTCAACATATGCTTTGTTGTCGACCAATGTACATGTCTCGGTTCAACCATGTATTCACTGCAAAGCATATGTCTGGTCTGGTGTTAATCAGGTACATCAATGATCCGGATTATTTTCGGCAAGAAATGAGAGCGGAGATATAATAAGGAAATGCACAAAGATATCGCAGATATTCAGTAATATAACAGAAATGTATCAGAGATGCAACCATAAACACAGATATATAGTAATACACGATTTCTATTAATGAAAGAAATGTACAGCGACTGTAAAAATACAGACTGAAAGACTCGCTAGAATGGTGGCAGCTTATCTCTGAGAAGAGATGTGACGGCTACTCGCATTCGCAAGAAGATGGTTGTGATGAGGATCTGGAGGCCTTTTTTACAATAATCGGGAATGCCAAAAGTCCTAGACATCCAAAAACCTAACCCTAGGAGATGAAGCGCCAAAAGTCATGTGGGCCCCGTTTGGGTAAGTTGGTGCATCAACTTCCCAGGGTCGTAACTTTTGCATACGATCT
>ML789576.1:254778-306557 GCA_009831015.1 Picea engelmannii
TTCTGTTCAAGTGCTATTTCTGTTGCTATTTCGTATATCATTTCTGTGTATTGTGAAGATTATGCTGGATATTTCACTGTTATTCTGTTATTTCTAGCATTCCGTTTCTGTTCTGCATATTTTATATATCTGGTATCTTGCAGATGCTATCGGCAGGCGTTGAAGGATGTGGGAAAAATTCTCCATCATTTCGTCCCTCTGTCGCGTGAGAGTTTGCTCAAGCAACAGATTAATAGGATCGTCTGCTCCATCGTTTTTATTTTCTTCCGCCATTGAGGGTTTCTTGGGTGTGCGAGAGCGATTGTACTTGAGAGAGACAAGCTCAAGACCCAACTTGATATACTCGGACCTTGTCGGGGACATGCACTGAAAAAAAAAAAAAAAACGATCAAGAGCAGCCTGCTCTGATACCACTGATCCAGATTATTTTTGGCACGAAATGAGAGCGAAGATATAATAAGGAAATCCACAAAGATATCATAGATATTCAATAATATAACATAAATGTATCATAGATGCAACCATAAACACAGATATACAGTAATACACGATTTCTATTAATGAAAAAAATGTACAGCGACTGTAAAAATACAGAGTGAAAGACTCGCTAGAATGGTGGCAGCTTATCTCTGAGAAGAGATGTGACGGCTACTCGCATTCGCAAGAAGATGGTTACAATGAGGCTCTAGAGGCCTTTTTTACAATAATCGGGAATGCCAAAAGTCCTAGACATCCAAAAACCTAACCCTAGGAGATGAAGCTCCAAAAGTCATGTGGGCCCCGTTTGGGTAAGTTGGTGCATCAACTTCTCGGGGTCGTAACTTTTGCATACGATCTCTGTTTTAGGCGTGTGATAGATCGTTGGAAAGGTATCGTCGAGGAGATTCATTTTTGGGGCTCAATGATGCCTTTGTCTATCATTGAGAACTTCGATCTCGAAAAAACTTCATTTAGTCCCTCAAAATGGCCCCGGAAGTGAAAACCTGCTAAAAATAGTAAATTGCCAAAATGGCCAGAAAATTGTTTTGAGCCATTTGGAAAAGGTGGGTGGCCCCCAATATCCACCTGGATCAATCAAGGATCCAATCAATTGTCTGTACATCAAGGGATCAACCAAATCTGAAGATGAGTAACTCAAGAGCTTCAAATTTATCGTCATGGGTGTGGTCATGGACTTGCAATCCATCATCCTGAATATCTGCAGGATCTCAACAATATTCTTGGCTAAGGAAAGTACTATCTAATATTTTCCACACCTCCAATCCTAAGAAGTAATGCATTAGACCTAGATCCTTCATCTTGAATTATGGATCTCCCTCCCTCTTGCACCTAACTATGAGCTTCTCATCCCCTATCAGAAACAGGTCATTCCAAGCTCATCAAGTGACTGTTTGATCTGGCATATCATGCCCTGGGTGTCTGCTTGGGCCCATACAAAGCTTTCTTCAATCTACAGACATGAGACTCCTTCTCATGTATCTTCTGATTTCTCTATGTACACTTCTTTTGGCTACTAGAGCAGGTGTCGTGTCATAGAATCCTCAGGCCATAAATCAAGCTCTGTACATCTCTATGCTTCCATCTACAACATGCTTGATCTTGTAGATCAACTTGGAAGTCACCCAAAACTTCCCTTATTGTCTCATAATCAAGGTAAAAGGTCCACATCCCAGTCCTTCTGACTGGATTCTTTCATTGAAACAAAGGAATCCTCCCAGGAGGTCTCATATCTCCTCAAAGTCTAGCCTCCTATGTATCAGTCCTGGAGGACATCTCTCCCATTTGAATCTGAATTTGAATCTGTATCTGAAGAGAAATAATTTTTGAATGAAAGTCTCTAAGCCACTAAATCTCTCCGAGATAAATCTCACACTAAGTCTGCATGCTCCCTTTGAGGCTATATATTCTTTGGAGTCATCTGCTCCCTTTGCATGTGTTGACTTCGTCTTCTCCTTTATTACATGGATGTGCACAACTCCATGTCTAGATAGCCTTCCTCATGTCTCAAATAGAGACCATCTAAATTGTATCCTCCTGCAACCGTCATTATAACTCACTCTCAAATCTATTACCTGTGACCTGACCAGAACAAGAAACAAGAACAACAATATCTCCATGGTAACCTCCGTGGAGTTTACAAAATAACCTGCTTGGATTTTAGCTACTGATATTCCACTTGGGTTGTCTTCTATAGTTTCCAGATCTTGTGCTTCGAAGAACTATTGGATAAAGGACATACTTTTCATCCTGCTCTTCAACATCTGCTACACGTGCATGGTGATTCTTCTTTCCTTGTCATTTTTTGCTGGTAGAAACCCTAGCTCTGAAAAACCTCAATTTCTCAAACTTCACCAAACTGTAAGTTTAGGGTTTCAGGGGGTGCGCTAGGGTAGGACACACTGCTCTGTGATAGTATTATCCCCAACGTCCTTGGGATAGTGATCAATGATCTTGACAAAGAATTGCAGCTACAAAGTGTCGCAATAACGATCTTCCTTCGAGTGGTCAAACTGTTCTGAAGGTAACCAACTTTGATACCATGCTATATTTTTCTTATTTATAGAGCATTAGAGTTACTTGTGTTCTTTTACTTCATATATATATATATATATATATATATGAAGTAATATCCAGTACTGAGTAGTAACAACGTAAACAAGAGACAAAAAGAACACAAGAGATTTATCTCGGGAAAACCCCAAATGGGGGAAAAACCCAACAACCTTTCTTAGATAGATTTCGTTCACAAAGCAAGTCCAAACAGATAAACCCTAGAAAAAAGGCTATCTCAACTAGAAATATCACCACAACTACAACAACAATGCTACACCAAGATAACACACCTCCTCAAGGAGTAGCGCACAAGAGAGAGATACCAAAAGACTGAACAAGAAGAAATCGAATCACTGCAGCAACTGCGTCACCTTCTCTAAACTTGAGCCTTTCTTCTGTGTAGCTGAGAGAGTGTGAGTGAGTGAAAAAATGATCTAAGGCGCCTCTCTATTTAAAGTCTTCATGTCCTTCTAGTTGGGACAAATTCTCTTATGGGAAGGTGTAATTTCATTATTCTTTATTCTTCTAGGCTAACTTCTCTTCTAGGGTATTTCAACATCTGTCCAATGGATCTCTTACTTCCAAAAGATTCTCTGCATCTAAGAAAGGTCATCTAGGAGGGAAACATCCTCCTACAACTACCAAAAAATCAACACTTCGTGCTCAAATTTTGATGACGTAAGGTTGTGGCTATTCTGGAGAAACTAGAGACTCACACTACAAAGAAACAATATTTTCGTCTTGGGGCTTCTTGCATGGATTTGTGGATGAAGAGGCAACATGTTTTGGGTGTGAAGAAATATTCTTTCTCTAGACCTAAGTTTGTCTCTTATATCATATTTTCCTCTTTGGGAAATCATAGATTCTTCTTGGGATCTCTCATCTCCTCTCAACCTTAAAGGAGCAGTAGTGTCCTAACTAAAGACAAAGATGAGTCATTGCCTATATGTGGTAGGCATGTTCAAAGATGGATGGATCAATCTAATGACTATTATTTCTAGGAGGATTGTCTCCCTCCCACCCACCTCCATGAGTTTCTTTCTATGATTGATCACATGCTTATTTATGCTCATGATTATTGTGTACTTGACTTATCTTTGTTGTATAACATGTTTAAGCATAGGGGGAGATACCTTTATGATATGATTAGTTGGTTATATTGATTGTATGATTTCACCTGACATCTTTAGGGCTTTGATTTCTACGGGCTTTGGGCACCAGGTAAGTAGGTAAGTCATTTGCATTTCTACATTGCATTTGCATATTCATGTCACAGTAGAGTAGTTGCATTTTCTCTCATTTTGCATATATGCTTTGCTTTACATATTGTTTTTCTTGCATCTATGAATAGTTGTTATGATACATTTGTGTTAATCAAGTGTTCATTATTACATGTTAGTTAGAAGTTTTTGAAAAAATTGCAAAATTTTGCTTTTTAAGAAATCTTATAGTTGTCATTTTTGAAGTTTTGCTTATATGAATAAAGGGGTGAGTTTGCCACCCTTCGATACCCTAATGATTTTTTTAAGTGTGTGTAGGCACAAATCATACTAGGAGATGTTGAGGTTCTCATGCACTCTACAATGAGCACATGTCCCCATGTAGGAGCCATATGTTACCCCCCCATACTAGGGTAACTAAGGAGATGATGTCTTGAGACCCACAGGTAGCACACATGGAGTGCCGAGAGCCAGATTAACCAACAGATCCCACATTGAGTAGATAGATCCCCTCCTCTCCACCATGCATCACCACTCATTATCAACAACATAACAACATCCACCACACTAGCTTGGCCTCCAGAAGATAACATGTCTTCCTTCATGAGGTAACAAGTCCAATCTCATGGTGAGTGTCACTTTAATATTTGAAGCATTCAAGCAGGTTGCAAAGAGTCATTTCTTGATTATGGAATGCTTACTTGGAAATTATACCTTTTTCCTAATTTCACCTTGGTGGTTGACTTTGTATCCTAGTAAGTTGTCCACCCTTGGGAAAAGGGTTGCTGCTGGGGGGTGTCCTTGAAGGGTCATCGTACCATTCCCACTCATACTTACCACTTTCCACACTTCTTCCCCTCTATTTCCTCATATTTTGGGTTTTCGGGTTCATTGACCTCAAGACGAGTTTGTACCTCATTTCATGGGAAGAAGGGGATAAGGGCCGAGAGGTGTTGCAACTAGCACTGTAATAATCAAAATCCATATTCCATCCTTCTAGATGCTTTCCCTAAGATCCTGAGAGCCATGAAACACTTCTCTATAAAAAATAAAGGACCTTTTAAAAAAGAAATAAATAAAAATTGTCCTGTTTGATGGGGGAATGCATTGTGGCATTCTTTAATTTCCAGTGCACATAGCATTCAATGTGTTCTAACTTTAAGTGGCATTGCAGTGCTATTTTTCTTTCCATTGCACATAACACTCGATGTTCATATCATAAAAAAAAAAGGTAAATAAAGGGCTTGTAAAAATGTTGCATTCCAAACAAAGGGATGCAATGCACCCTCCACAGAGGCACTCATAAATGAGACAATATGAGCCCTTGATATGTCAAGAACCCCATGCCCTAGAGTACTTCCCCCCAATCCACCTCATACTCATTACATGGTATAAAGAGGGTCTTCTTGGGAAACATTCCTTGACTTGGGGATTGGCCTATCCAATAGGGCACCATGACACCCCTCCCATACCCAAATTTGGGAAAGTTAATAAGGTCTTTGAGCATTTGTTTAATTTGAAAAGGTGTGACTTAATGCACTTGTTTGGGTGGTTCTTTTATTAAATGTGGCTTACTTGCAATGATTCATGTGACTTGTGGACCCTAGGTGGGTGTATTTGCTTGTCTTTGTAGGACCTTGCTCGGTGAAAGTCATTTGTGAAGGCACAAATCCACTTGAACCTTCATAGGGGCTTGAAAGCCCATTGTATGGATGTTGAGCCCCACACATTGGAGGCCTAAGGTGATAAGTGTGCACTTAGCGATAATGGATATTAGTTTCCAACCGTTTCTAAACTATATGGCATCGTATATATATCTTGTAATTCTGATTAATCATTTGAACGAAGCTTTGTCTTTGCTTCACCAGTCTCCAAGTGTTGGGAGTCGGTTTTCATCCTTCGTTTCTTAAGTTGGTATCAGAGCATCAGAAATAGTCTCCACAAATGAGTGACTACGTGTTTGAATTGATCTTACGCGTTTGCAGTGAACTTAGCAATCACCTCAACAACGAGGGTTTTCTCAAATTGCAGGTGCAATCTCCAGCACGCCTTGAACCAATGAGAAGCATTGATCTCAACTTCACATATCAATGATCGACCGGGCTCTTCTTGGGATATGGATGGAAGCAAGTGGACGATCCCTCTCTCCTTCACAATGATTTGGTGTGGGCTCCTCACTCAAGATTCATTCGCGATTTCCCATAGTGAGCGATCTGCCTGTCTCCTTCTCGATGCACCAACAATGATTTCCCCATGACCATCAACAATCCTGTCAATGAGAACGATCCACCTCTCACAATCTCCTAGTGGTTGTCATCAACAACGAATTTGATACAAACTTTTGGCATTAGACCTGGGATTGTTTCATGGAGCAATAAGAAGCAACCTACTGTATCTTTGTCATCCACTGAGGCAGAATATAAAGCACTGTGTGCAATAACTTGTGAAGTTGTTTGGTTGAGAAGACTACTTCAAGATGTTGGAGAAGAACAAAAGAAATCTATGCTAATAAACTGTGATAACCAGAGCTCAATCAAGTTGGAAAATAATCCAATTTATCATTCAAGGACAAAGCATGTTGATACTCAGTTATATTTTGTTCAAGAAAAGATGCAGTCTAATGACATTTCTTTAATGTATTGTAATACTAGTGAAAATGCTGCTGATATTTTCACTAAGCCTCTTGGGAAGATCAAATTTGAATTGTTTAAAGAGATGTTAGGTGTGGATGTCAATACTTTCTCCATTAAAGGGGAGACTTAGCGATAATGGAGATTAGTTGCAGAGGATTAGTTTCCAACAGCTTCAAACCGTTTCTAAATTGTACGATGTTGAAATTTTTTTAAAATTTTATCCCTAAGATCCAAACTTTCCTTTTTCGGGTTTTCTCTTTTCATAAAGCATAAGCTTCGTTATCATTCCCAAGCGCCCGATACCAATTTCCCAAAAAACTTTATTTTTTAAATAATAAAAGGTAAAAAAACCTAAAATGTTATAAGAATCCCGACGCATTTTCTATAAAGTTATTTTAATCATGATAAGATTTAATACTAATGGAGTTAAGATTAACTTTAAAAAGTTTTCGGGATTCGGGGTTTGCTAAAAACATATGTTTCAATACATATTGAATCACAAAATCCTGATCCCCGGTTTCCCGAAAGAATGAGAGTTAGTTCAAATCCTGATTAATTAATTCACTAACAAAAAAAGTTAAAGCTTAAGATAATCATATCGCAATTTTGGGATTCGGGGTTCAACGATAACATATCTCTTGTCAACACGATCCCCGAAATCCCGAAACGCGAAATCCTGACCCATAATTTGTGTTAAATTGAATTAATCTTGTTTTGTACTTAATCTTGATTAATTAAGTCCTAAGTTAATCATATCGCAATTTCGGAAATCGGGATTCATCGATGACATACTTCATGTCAACACGATCCCCGAAATCCCGAAACGCTTAATACCGATCAATTATTTTGCTAAAATGAATTTAAGTCCTAATTAATTATGTCGCGATTTCAGAAGTCGGGATTCAGTGATAACATACCTCTTGTCAACTCGATCCCCAAAATCCCGAAACACAAAATCTTGACTCTTAATCTGTGATTAGTACAAATTAACTCTATTTTGAAAGCATGATTAATGATAATCAATCTTTTTAGGTTTTGTTCACGTTTCAGTTTCTGATTGAATGAAATGTTTCGATTTTTTGAATTCAAAAGCGCTAAAATGTGGCCACTTAAATAAAGAATAACTGGTGATATGTGACACTAATGCGTATCTTGGTAAATATCTACTGCATTAAATGTCTTGAATTCTTGTCAGCTGTGTCAGTCCCTTCATCGTTAAATGAATTAAAAGAGAGTTTGAAGGTCTGTGTTTTCACAACATTTTCTGTTTCATACTATCAAGTGCAATACGCATTCAACCGAGCTCATACACTCCTTCTTTGTGATAGGTTTTCCATCTAACTTAAAGTTATGGCACCAAAAAAGGCATCGAAGAAGAGTGAAGATACACAGGAAGAAGATATCATATCCGACACTACGCCACACTCTATAGACTCAATTAAATCTCGGACACAAATCTCTGAACTCCTGGAATTCGAATTCAAGAA
Source organism: Picea engelmannii (assembly GCA_009831015.1). NCBI lineage: Eukaryota > Viridiplantae > Streptophyta > Pinopsida > Pinales > Pinaceae > Picea > Picea engelmannii. Next base: position 262,672 of record ML789576.1, read on the forward strand.
TTCTCATACTGATTCTGATAATCACTTTCGAGATATAGCAGAATCAGAACTTCATAAGATCACGACACGTCCTCGGCTTATGGCGTACAACGATATGATCAGTTGGGCCCTGGAAACGGTTGATATTTCGACGAGGATCATCTTAAATGGTCAAGGGGTCGTTGTCGGCTCATTCAGGCTAGAACATATAGAAATAATGTATAAGCTCTCACCAAATCCTAAGTACACTTTTAATGCCAAGTTTTTAGCTAAATTTCAAAGGAAAGAGTGTACTGAGGTAGACCAAACTTATCTTGATATAATTAGAGATTGGTGGAGATGTCCATCAAAATTTAGGGCCGATACCCATGGGGTTTATGCCACGCCATCTTTGAACAAATATATGGTCTATGTATCCATAATGCTGTGTAGAATTTTTGGGAAAAGGATGCCTGCCATTTTCCTACAGATTGGGTGCCTTTTTTGGAAGAAGCTTCAGAAAGATTCACTTTCACCTAGAGTAAGATTCTGTCTGATAACCTAGCTCAAGAAGTTTCAAACTATAGAGTTGCAAAATCTAAAGGTCAACCAATGGCCTTTTATATGTCAGCGTACATTATGGATGCGATTTGATTTGTGACTCCATTTCCCCTGATGAATTGGAGTTGGAACATAACCTGCCCTGAGCCCATTCATGAATATCATTCTGCACTTTGGGAAGAAAATGATAAGGATGCATTTTTTGAAATTGGTCATTTCATAATAATTCCAATGCATAACATGTTTTATGGCTGTGAACCCCCTCGCATTTCTGAGTCAGTCTCAGGAAATCTCAAAGAAATAGCCGACTGGTTTATTGATGAGAAATTTTCTTATGTTAGGGTTTATGGGTGCTCAATTCCCCCTCACACACTTCCGAAATTCCTCCCAGACATATTGGTATTGAGGGAGGTAGCACAACAAATAGTGAAAGGTGGTATTGGAATAGAGCTAAAAGTAGCTCAAAAGAAATTTTGGCCAATCTTCTCTATGCATGTTGGGAAATTTTCATTATTGAACCTCGACCATTCTAAAGTAGAGGCTGAAGCATTAGAAGAAATAAAACTGGTAGATATTGAGCACAGAAAGCATGACCCTTATCAATTAGTAAGCAGACATTTGATGCACTGTAATTTGAAAGCTTATGAGCACGAAACATCTGTTTATGATGACATTTTCAAGGACGTTAAAACTTATGAAGAAGTATTGAACAGGGTATAGGCCATGTCACCTGACTCATAGGTTGGTTTCATGTCATTCCAGAGTCATAGGCGAAGTTGTTTACCAAAGAGTTTGCTGGGTGAATCCACGACCCCTCCTCTAGAGCAAGAAGGGCCTCCCCTAGGCTTTGAAATAAATGTATAGGATAAAGCAAGTACAAAAGGAAAAATGAAGGAGGGTGAAATGCCTTCGCAAGAAACAGAGGTCCCCCAGATAGAAAAATCAGAGGCAGGGAAAGGAAAGGAGTTAGAAACACCTTCAAAAATCCCTGAGAATTTTACGAAAAAGGTAGGAGGGACAACATCGACAGAACTTGGAAGTCCCATTACTTTCTTGACTCCATTACAATCTACTTATGGAAACCCCCACGAAGGACTCTATACGTTAGTGATCTTGAGCCTATTTCTAGGGATGAGATTTCTTCATCAAATTATTTTTTCAGTAAAAAGAGGAAGGCAATCCTGAAACAGGAAATGCATCCTAGAAGAGATACGATGATTAAAAAACACAAAATTATTATAGATGGACAAAAAATTAAAGAAGGAGAATTTGCTACAGAGATAGCAGGCACAATGGGGGCCTTAGCATCAACAAATTAATACTCTGTGGGTAGTTTGACAACTATGGTGGAACATAAAGACCAAATGATAGCTCAGCTACAGGGTCAATTGAAAGAGACCGAAATAAATATCAGTTGGGGAATAAAAAATGGTCTAGAACAAGCTAGATTAAATGACATTCAAGAGATTTAGAAACTAAAAGCAAGCTTAGAAGAAGCGAATCAACAAATACATGTTTTTTAGGCACAGGTCCTAAAGCAAGAAGAAATAAATAAGCAATTACAAGATAAGATTAGTTCCATTTCAAATCAAGTGGTAGAGCTTGAAATTTTCCAAGCCCAGGTATTGGGAATACATTTGAAGATAGAAGAGGAACAACAGGGAGTGTTTTTTAATCTGGAATTTGTCCAGAATTACTTTCAGGAAACAAATAAATCCTTGGAGAATATTCTACAGAAAGAAAGAGAAGTGAAAGCAGCCAGAGCAACTTTCCAAAAAGCAGTGGCTCTTTCAACAAAGGAGGATTTCGGGGAAGCTAAAAAATTATCTGTCTCATAGCAGGTTAAAGGTGATGTAATACTCAAGGTATGGGAGGTAGACCTCATAGAAAACAAAAGAGTGACTAGAGAAGTTAATGACAACTTCCAAGGAATTTTTGACCTTTTAGAGAAAACTTCATTGAACATTGGAAAAAATGACTGTTCAGGTTTGTTAAAGGAAATTAACATTGCTAAGCATCATATTAGAGTCAAAGAAGATCTGGAAGAAATGCAGGTGGAGATCCCAAAAATAAAGGTAATCAATGTCACCGAAATCAACAAATGGATAATGATGCCGAATTTAAAGTTGCAAACTATTAAGTTCACAAGGAAGATAATTGAAGATCGTCTGCCCGAACTACATAAAAAGTTCTTCATATTTGAGGCAAAAGATATACCAGAAGCTCCCAGAGTTTTGGTGAAGTTTTTAGGAAAATGTATTTGCTGTCTTGAAGCAGAAGGAGGAGGTTCATCAATGCAGACATGGGATACTCTTTTGAAGATTTTCATCATTACAATAACAAAGCAATTGGAATAGAAATGTAAATGGTTTGACATTGTTCATTCATGTAACCGTAGTCTTAGGAAGTTGGTTAATCACCAACGGGAAAAATATTTGGTAAAAATGTATAAATATATTCTCACAAGACTGAGAAAGGGATTTTTGGTTTTGAGGAGAGCCGATTGTATAAAATGTTTTCAATCCATTGTGATATAAATAATACAGACGAGATTCTGAATTCTGTCAACTTGAAGCTATGTGTTCTTTAACCCTATTTACAATATATTTCTATGTTTCTCTTTCAATGCCTTTCTAATGGAGGATCAACTATAAGTTTATTTCATACATCTTTTGTAGTTTGAATTGATTTAGTTATCAAATTATTTACAACTTTTCCTTTGAAATTACTATCAGTAATTTTAAGACCTGTAGATCATTTGAACGATAATATTTAATACTTCATTAGAAATCTCGTTTCCCTCTTTACTTCTTGTTACAATATGAGATTCTTTTGTGATTAAAGCCTCATATTTTTTTAGCAGTATTTCTTTGTTATTTTAATATTCTCAAAATTGCTTCAAGTCTAGGAAACAACCTCACCTGTTATTATGTTATTATTTTGAATTTCACAACTATTTTTTCTATTCTCATCCCTTAAAAACTGAAGCAACAATTTATCAAATTCTTTCATAATTAAATAAAATTTTACTCTCCATGACTGTCCCAAATAGCAGACAATCCAACATAGAACTTGGCCTCCAAGATCAAACTAGCATTGCTTTAAACTTTTTTAATACAATTCTGCAAACATCAACTAACCGGGCTGAATTAGAACATTCATGGGATGCTATTGAGAGAGATATCAACATCCAAGAACAACGTGAAGTTAGATAGATACAGTTGAGAAACTAACTCTAATTTACCCTTCTCTTTGATTCTTACCCTTTAATTACCTTTACCTTTACGGATGCCTTGACGGTATACTTTACAGCCTTAAAGTATAAACTCAAGAACAACATCTTTTTGGCGTCATTGCTGGGGAACGAAGAAACAAAACTTTTCCTTGGGAAGAATGACATTGACACTTTCTTTCTTTGATAGTGAACAAAGATATAAAACCTTATAAGGCTACCTTATATTTTTCACTTGGCGACTCCAAAATAAGTAAACTGGCTAGTAGCCGAAAGAACACTAGAAAGAACCCGGACAACAAGCAGACCTCGCCAGTCTCTGATTCAGAAAAGATTTTAAAATCATGAAGATCCCTTAGACAAGTCATCTCACCTATACATACTATTTTTCAACCCGATTTTACATAGTTGAACATTCAGGAAACCCTTGAGAGATCCATCTCTCTTCCCCTGTCATACGATACGTTCTCTTTTCCGGAAGTATTTTCCCCAGATTTCCGTGAACATTCTCCTCACACATTCCGAGCTTCAGCCTCAAATCTATCAATGGCTGCACATGGAGGTGTTGGAGCTGGAGGTGGTGCCCCAGGAGGACCAGCAGGTGGCCAAGCACCGCTTCCTGGAATCTTTGCTAAAGTAGCTGCTAGATATGCCCCCCTTGTCCTCCCAGTTCCCTTACACGACCTTCCCGAAAACTATATGAAAAGCCTTCCGAAATTTACAGAGGAAGGAGATTTGACCGCTCAAGAACATATAAACTTCTTTGACCAATTTGCTAACATCCTCGGAATATAACACAAATATGTCTATTCTAGACTCCTCGTTCAGACTTTCGAAGGATAGGTGAGAACCTGGTTCCGATCCTTAGCAGCTGGATCTCTAAGATCTTACGAAGAACTTGAAAGCGCTTTTATTAGACAATGGGGAGAGAGGAGGGATCACCTCTACTACCTAACTGAATTCGGAGCCCTTAGAAAGAAAAACTCAGAATCTATTCTAGAGTTCATGCAAAGGTTTAACAAGTTGTATAATAAAATCCTGGTTGAGGTCAAACCTTCTCAACCCGCAGCAAAGGTGACTTTTTCTGGTGCCTTTGATCCCGACTTCGCCCTATTATTGAGAGAAAGGAGATCAACAAATCTCACGAAACTGCAAGATGATGCTCTCTAGATTGAATCAAACATGATGGTATCAGAGAAATTAAAAGCTAAATAGAAACCAGGAATAAAGAAAATAGAAAATTCAAAGAATAAGGTGGATCCTCAGGATTGGGTAAATCCTTGAGAGATAAAATAGACGAAATGGCTAGGGTAATTAGAGAACTTTCAAATAAGATCTCAAAAATGGAACTAGATAAATCAAAAAGGGATAATTTTCCTAGGAAGGATTTTAGAAGGAATCCTGATCCCCAGGCCCCATAGAAAATAATAAAAAATGAAGATCAAAAAATTCCAACCCCCTTCAAAGGTGAAAACTTCATTGGAGAAGAAGACCTAGAAGATTTTGAAGAGTTCGATGAGGATGTAAATAATCTTGGCGATGATAATAAATCACCTTATTTATCAAGACAAGATTACGAAAAATCTTTAAATAATGAAATTAGATCGGAAGACGATGTTAGCAACAATACATCTGAAGATTTGGCCTATCAGGGTATCATAGATGATATTATTTCCGAACTTCATGAGAAATATAATTTGAGACCTAGGAACAAGAATCTTCCAACCACCCCAACAAAAAAGATTTTGCCTAGAGGCGAAATTGATGAAGTAGCTCCAAAGGTTGCTGAGAAAAAAAATGTAAAAACCCAAACCGCTGACACACAACTTGTCAAGTCAAAGTCAGTAGGGACACCCACTGAGAAAACACAGGATCCTGTGATTGAAAACAAGTCCGCGCCATAAAGAAAAGCTGAAAATAAAGGAATGGAGGCCCTAAACATAGAGAGTGACAAGGTCCTAGGAAATTTTAATTTGGAAAACGAAATAAATAAAATCAAAATCCCTATCCCACTTGTTGAATTGGCCAAAAATCCTATATACAAAAAACAAATTGCTAAGATGATTAGCTTTTCAGAAGATGAAAGTCAAGATGATGTCATCAACTTAGAAGATGACAAGCCGAACATGGTTTTTGGTCCGCATTTCGAAGGTGCAAGAGACACTGTAGCCCCCTTTTATATCACTTTAACCTTGTTCGACCACCTACTTCATAACTGCATGCTAGATTCTGGAGAATCTCACAATGTGATGCCAAAAACCATTATGGAGAAACTAGGTCTCGAAATCACCAGGCCATATGAAGACTTATATTCATTTGATTCAAGAAAGGTCAAATGCATAGGCATGATTAAAGACTTGGTAGTGGGTCTGGCACAAATACTCTGAAAAAACATTCTTATGGATGTAGTGGTTGCCGACATCCCTCCGAAGTATGGTATGCTGTTATCTAGATCATGGGGTGCCAAACTTGGAGGATCTCTCCAGCTTGACATGACATACGCTACGATTCCAGTTTTTGGAGGACAATACACACGTCTTTATAGAGAAACTAGGTTGGCATTCACGATAGGTGATCCACATAACCCAAATAACCATCCTGTATATATTGCCAACCAAGATTTAGGAAATTGTATATTATCTATTGATGATGATTCTTAAGTAGATATAGACAAAAGTTGTACATAACATGAAAGTTGTACATAAAACTGAAAAAGAAAAAATTAAAAAAAATGTATATAGCACTGGTGTATGCAAGATGTATTTTGATGGTGCTTCATCTTTCCTTGGAGCTGGAGCTGGGGCACTCCTTGTGGCTCCTGATGATCAATTTGTAATCACCTTTTCATATAGGCTTCAGTGGAATGTGGACTACACAAATAACGTATATGAGTATGAATCCTTAGTGTTAGGGCTGGAAGCTGCCAGGAGAATGAAAATAAAAAACCTCGAAGTCTTTGGTGACGTTGAGCTAATCATTAAACAAGTAAATCGACAGTACCAGGCCAAACATCCTAGGTTGAGGTCCTACAGGAATTGCATCTGGGATTTGATCGAAAATTTCTTCTCCTCTGTCAATGTTCATTTCATTCCTCGAAATGAAAACCAACAGGCTTATACGTTAGCCAAGGCATCCTCTACTTTCACACCTCCTACCGCGTTTAAACTAAAATGCCACATACAAATGAGACACCAACCTTCTATACCGAATAACATACAAAATTGGCAAGTCTTTGAAGATGATGAACAACTTCACAAATTTTTGGAATCTATAGACGAGTTTGCCGAAATGCATCCTGACCAAGAAAACCAAAATGATCCTATTTGGATCATGCAGGAAGGGGAGGACCCTCAAGAGTTCCATGATAAAATCGCAAATCATCGAATGCTTGTCCTTAAAAATAACCAGATCCCCAAGGGTCTGATTCCCTTGGAAAGATTATTTAATCAAAATGATATCCCTTCAAAATCCACTCTATAGCCTCAACCTGAAGAAGTTGAAGACTGTGACATAGGTACTAAAGAAAACCCTCGGTTGGTTAAGCTATCCAAGTATCTGTCCCCTGAAATAAAAAATAAATACGCAGATTTGATTAGAAAGTACAAAGATGTTTTCTCTTGGTCATATGAAGAGCTGAGAACCTATGACACCTCTGTGATCGAACATAAGATACCCCTGAAGCCTGGTGTCAAACCCTTTAGACAAAAAACTCAGACAAATTAATCCTATTTTATTGCCGGTGATCGAAAAGGAAGTCAAAAATCTCTTAGATGCAAAGATAATCGTACCACTGAGATATTTAGATTGGGTAGAAAACCTGGTCCCGGTTAGAAATAAAAACGGGGAAATTAGACTGTGTGTCGATTTCAAAAATCTCAATAAATCATCCCTCAAAGATAATTACCCCCTACCCAAAATGGATCATGTTTTAGAAAAAGTAGTTGGGGTAAATAGGATGTCAATGATCGACGACTTTTCCGGGTATAATCAAATCGCTGTCTGTGAACACGATAAAGAAAAGACAACCTTTACCACTCCTTGGGGTACATTTATGTATGATAAGATGCCTTTTGGTTTGATGAATGCAGGTGCTACTTTTCAACGGGCTATGGATATCGCTTTCATTGGCGAAAGAGACAAATTTGTGGTTATCTATCTTGATGATCTAACTATTTTTTCTAAATTTGATGAAGATCACCTGATACATCTCAAGCAGACGTTTGAAAAATGCCGCAAATTTGGTTTGTCTTTAAATCCCAAAAAGTCTCACTTCGCTATGCAAGAAGGTAAACTTTTAGGCCATATTGTGTCTCAAGATGGAATTAGAATTGACCCTAAAAGAGTTGAAGCTATAGACACAATAAGTATTCCTAGGAATGTAAAGGAGATTAAGTCATTCTTAGGAAAAATAATTTTTTTGAGAAGATTTATTCCAAACTTTGTTGAAATCGTGAAATTGATCATAGATATGATAAAGAAAAACAATGAAGTGAAATGGACAGTGGAAGCTAAAGCATCGTTTTCCCGCATCAAGAAGGTTATAAGCGAGGCGCCCATACTAGCAAGCCCTGATTATCTAAATAATTTTATTATTTTCTCATTCGCCTCCGAACAGATACTCGTCGCGGTTCTCCTCCAAAAAAATGAAGAAGGTTTTGAGCAACCGATATCCTTTTTCAACAAAAGTCTTAGAGACACCGAACTTAAATATAATATAATGGAAAAATAAGCATATGCTATGGTGAAGGCGTTAAAGGATTTCAGAACCTATGTGTTGCATTCTAAGGTGATTGCGTATGTACCAACTAGCTCCGTAAAAGATATTTTGGTTCAGTTTGACAGCGATGGCAAAAGAGGACGGTGGCTTGCCAAAATTCAAGAATTCGATTTGGATATTAAACCAACGAAACTAGTGAAGTGGCAGGGTTTAGCTAAACTCTTAGCTGAATCAAATTTCAGAGCTCTTGGGATAAATGGCTTATAGAGAAGTGAAGAGTGTGTGGACATGAATGAACTTGATGAACAAATAGCTGAAATCAAAATCGAGGAGAAATTTCCTTCATCAAATTGGTACAAAAACATAGTGTCCTACTTGTTGACCTTGAAGTGCCCAAATGAATTAACCCCATCCAAAGCTAGAACGCTGAAGCTGCATGCGGTCAAGTACTATATATCCGAAGAACAATTTTATTGGAAAGACCCACTTGGCTTCCTCCTGGTTTGTTTGGTCGAATCAGAAACATAAAAGGTTATAAGCCAATTTCATGAAGGCGTGTGTGCAGGACACCACGTCTGGAGGGAAATAGGCTATAAGATCCCGAGGGTAGGGTATTATTGGCCCAAACTTTTCTCAGATGTCAACACCAAGGTCCGAGTTTGCAACCCTTGCCAATTGTTCTCAGGCAAACATAAATTCCCAGCAATGCCATTGGTTCTGGTCAAAACAAAAGCTCCTTTCCAACAATGGGGATTAGATTTCATAGGTGAAATTAATCCTCATTATAGCGCTCAACACAGATGGATCATGACCGCTACAGATTACTCCACCAAATGGGTGGAAGCTATTCCAACTAGAAGGGCTACTGACTTGGTGGTAATAGATTTCTTAGAAGAAAATATTTTGTCTAGATTTGGATGCCCTCGAAAGATAGTCACAAATAACACACATGCTTTTAAATCTATGGCTATGGTTAGTTTCTGCCAAAAATATAATATTGTGCTTGGTCATTCCACGACATACTACCCTCAGGGAAATGGTCTGGCCGAGTCTTCAAACAAGAGTCTAATCAATATAATTAAGAAAGTGTTGAGCGAAAACAAGAAATATTGGCATGTGCATTTGAAATACTCTCTGTGGGCAAATCGGATAGGCACGAAAAATTCTATCGACACTTCTCCTTTCCAAATGGTATACAGGACAAATGTAGTGTTACCTATAAATCTAGTGCTTCTTGTAATGAAACTTTGGCAAGATGAGAAGGAAGAACCAAATCATGTCACAAGAAGAATAATCCAGCTGATTGAAGTCCAACAACACAGGGCCGAAGTGGACGAAAGGCTGCAGAAATACTAGGATGACATGAAAGCGTTATTCGATATTAAGGCCAAAGATAGGGAATTTCTCTCCGGAGATTTGGTTTTAAAATGGGATGCTAGGAAGGAAGACTCAACGAAACATGGTAAATTCGATCACATATGGTACGAACTGTTCAAGGTTGCATCTCCTGAAGGAAAGAATTCATTTCTGCTAGAAAATTTGGATGGTAAAATCCTGAACACCCTTGTCAACGAGCGTTATTTAAAACACTATATGGAATAGTTGATTTCCAGAATTCCCACTGTATATATCGGTTTGTTTATTCTTTTTTTTATTTCATATTTTTTTTGGTAAGTCTACTTTCATTCTGTCAATAAAATAAATAAATAAATAAATAAAAAATAATAATAATAAAAATGAAAATGAAAAATAAAATAGGTTAATGTTTTTTCTAGAAGTAGGGATACACAATTCACAATGTATTCAATTCTTTTATAAAAGACCTGATACTCTTCGTATTGTTCCCTTACAGGATTCTGGCTGGCAGCCCGACAAGTGAAAGTAGCAAACAAACAACCTTATAGCGGAAGATAAATTCGCCAAAATAGGCGATAGATAATATTTTCTGTTATTTCAAAAGAGAACGAAAATGGTAAGGCAAAGATGTGAATTCCAGGAAAGTCAGTCTTTTTTTTAAACAAAGGTTTTTTTTTTAAAGAGTGTGGTGATTGTCTTGCAAGTGTGATATGTCACTTAAAGAATGATTTCTAAATCCAGGACCTAAGGGTTTCACTTAGAATAAGACAAGAGGTAATTAAAATAAACATCTCTGAAAAAGAGTTCCAAGAGTTGGGTTTAATTTATGACCTCTGTTTTTCAATTTCCAGGTCTTTCTACGTCCCCTCTTTCTACCCTCAGTTTTGTCTTCTTAAAAAATCAAGCTTCTTTTCGGGTTTCCCACAGAGGGAGAAGAGATTACGTCTTAAATTTTGAAGCTGAAAAACAGTTCTTAAAAGGTAGACCATTCCTCATAACTCCTCACTTTTCGACTAAACAAAGTTATGCTTAGGCTGATCCTGACTCTCCTAGGTCTCTTAACAATTTTCTAAGGTTTTAAGCTTGCTCGAAGGAAGACCCATGAAATTAATCTTCCCCTTTTTCTCTATGGACTAAGGTGTTTTGAAAGTTAAGAGAAGGTTGGTCTAGAGTAATCAAAACAAGATGACAAACCTCCACTGCAATTTTTACCCAGATACCATCCCTGGTATATTAACTACCACTGATTGCCCCCACTTCGTATTCAAAAAGTAAACTATAAGACAGATGGTGAAAGGAAATTCATATTTGATTGCCCCCATCTAGTCCAAAAGATGATGAAAGGAAATTCATTTAAATGATTGCCCTTGTCTTAGTAAAAAGAGACAAATAACTTCACTGGGGTATTGAACAGGCTCATTGGCAGTGAAGCAATATCTGAGGTTAAATGCATAATTAGGATTCGAAGTGGTGAAAGGAAATTCAGTAAAAAGGGACAGATAAATTCACCGGGGTACTGAACATGCTCGCTGGCAGTGAAGCAATATCTGAGGTATCTATAATGTTATCATACTTAAATATCATTCTACTCTAGTTACTAGTTTTTTCAAAACCGGATCTACATCCCAAGTCCAGATAGGGATTCCCAATTAAAAATATGAATTTTGCTTCATTTGATGCAAGCTGAAAGCCACAAAATCTGTTGGGTTTCCTAGGATTGTTTTGATCATCTTAACGCTAACTTAATTTCAATAACGAGAAGGAGAAGATCATGAATGCGACTGCAACTGAGTTTACAACAAATGAGAGTTTTGAAAAGATTTTCAGAAGTAAGGATGAAATCTCTTTTTCCTCTGTATCCCCTTCCTTAGCAATTTCTGCAGAGATAAACCCTTGACTCCTTTAACCCAATAAAGGCACTAAGTCTACATGTTCTCCTCGTCCCACAAGTAGACGAGGTCCCCAATTGGAGCCTATGTTGACAACATTTTAAAATTTTATCCCTAAGATCCAAACTTTCCTTTTTCGGGTTTCGGATTTTCATAAATCATAAGCTTCGTTATCATTCCCAAGCACCCGGTACCAATTTCTCGAAAACTTTATTTTTTAAATAATAAAAGGTAAAAAAATATAAAATGTTATAAGAATCCCGACGCATTTTCTATAAAGTTATTTTAATCATGATAAGCTTTAAACCTAATGGAGTTAAGATTAACTTTAAAAAGTTTTCGGGATTCAGGGTTTGCTAAGAACATATGTTTCAATACATATTGAATCACGAAATCTCGATCCCCAGTTTCCCAAAAGAATGAGAGTTAGTTCAAATACTGATTAATTAATTCACTAACACAAAATTTAAGGCTTAAGATAATCATATCGCGATTTCGGGATTCGGGGTTCAACGATAACATATCTCTTGTCAACACGATCCTTGAAATCCCGAAACACGAAATCCTGACCCATAATTTGTGTTAAACTGAATTAATCCTGTTTTGTCCTTAATCCTGATTAATTAAGTTCTAAGTTAATCATATCGCGATTTTGGAAATCGGGATTCATCGATGACATACTTCCTGTCAACACGATCCCCAAAATCCCAAAATGCTTAATATCGGTCAATTATTTTGCTAAAATGAATTTAAGTCCTAATTAATCTTGTCGCGATTTCGCGATTTCAAAAGTCAGGATTCAGTGATAACATACCTCTTGTCAATTCGATCCCCGAAATCCTGAAACACGAAATCTTGACTTTTTAATCTGTGATTAGTACAAATTAACTCTGTTTTGAAAGCATGATTAATGATAATCAATCTTTTTAGGTTTTGTTCACGTTTCAGTTTCCAATTGAATGAAATGTTCCGATTTTTTGAATTCAAAAGCACCAAAATGCGACCACTTAAATAAAGAATAACTGGTGATATGTGACACTAATGCGTATCTTGGTAAATATCTACTGCATTAAATGTCTTGAATTCCTGTCAACTGCGTCAGTCCCTTCATCGTTAAATGAACTAAAAGAGAGTTTGAAGGTCTGTGTTTTCACAACATTTTCTGTTTCATACTATCAAACGCAATACGCATTCAGCCGAGCTCATACACTCCTTTTTTGTGACAGGTTTTCCATCTAACTTAAATTTATGGCACCAAAAAAGGCATCGAAGAAGAGTGAAGATACACAGGAAGAAGATATCATATCCGACACTAAACCACACGCTATAGACTCAATTAAATCTTGGACACAAATCTATGAGCTCTTGGAATTTGAATTCAAGAATTCTCATACTGATTCTGATAATCACTTTCGGCATATAGCAGAATCCGAACTTCATAAGATCGCGGTGCGTCCTCGGCTTATGGTGTACAACGATATGATCAGTTGGGCCCTGGAAAAGGTTGATATTCTGACGAGGAGTATCTTAAATGGTCAAGGGGTCGTTGTCGGCTCATTCGGGCCAGAACATATACAAGTAATGTATAAGCTCTCACTAAATCCTAAGTACACTTTTATTGCCGAGTTTTCTGCTGAATTTCAAAGGAAAGAGTGTACTGAGGTGGACCAAACTTATCCTGATATAATTAGAGATTGGTGGAGATGTCCATCAAAATTTAGGGCCGATACCCATGGAGTTTATGCCACGACATCTTTGAACGAATATATGGTCTATGTAGCCATAATGCTGTGTAGACTTTTCGGGAAAAAAGATCCCTGCCATTTTCCTGCGGATTGGGTGCCTTTTTTGGAAGAAGCTTCATAAGGATTCACTTTCAAATGGAGTAAGATTCTGTCTGATAACCTATCTCAAGAAGTTTCAAACTACAGAGTTTCAAAATCTAAAGGTCAACCAGTGGCCTTTTATATGTCAACATACATTATGGATACGATTTGCTTTGTGACTCCATTTCCCCTGATGAATTGGAGTTGGAACATAACTTGCCCTGAGCCAATTCATGAATATCATTCTGCACTTTGGGAAGAAAACGCCAAGGATGCATTTTACGAAATTTGTCATTTCATAATAATTCCAATGCATAACATGTTTTATGGATGTGAACCCCCTCACATTTCTGATTCAGTCTCAGGAAATCTCAAAGCAATAGCCAACTAGTTTATTGATGATAACTTTTCTTATTTTAGGGTTTATGGGTGCTCAATTCCCTCTCACGCACTTCTGAAATTCCTCTCAGACATATTGGTATTGAGGGAGGTAGCACATCAAATAGTGAAAGGTGGTATTGGAATAGAGCTAAAAGTAGCTCAAAAGAAATTTTGGCCAATCTTCCTTGTGCATGTCGACAAATTTTCATTACTGAACCTTGACCATTCTAAAGTAGACGTTGAAGCATTAGAAGAAATAAAACTGGTAGATATTGAGCACATAAAGCATGACCCTTATCAATTAGTAAGTAGACATTTGATGCACTGTAATTTGAAAGCTTATGAGCACGAAACATCTGTTTATGATGACATTTTCAAGGAGATTAAAACTTATGAAGAAGTATTGAATAGGGTACAAGCCATGTCCCCTGACTCACATGTTGGTTTCATGTCATTTCAGAGTCATAGGCGAAGTTGTTTACCAAAGAGTTTGCTAGGTGAATCCACGACCCCTCCTCTAGAGCAAGAAGGGCCTCCCCTAGGCTTTGAAATAAATGTACAGGATAAAGCAAGTACAAAAGGAAAAATGAAGGAGGGTGAAATGCCTTCACAAGAAACAGAGGTCCCCCAGATAGAAAAATCAGAGGCAGGGAAAGGAAAGGAGTTAGAAACACCTTCAGAAATCCCTGAGAATTTTACGAAAAAGGTAGGAGGGACAACATCGACAGAACTTGGAAGTCCCATTACTTCCTTGAATCCATTACAGTCTACTTATGGAAACCCCCATGAAGGAACTCTATACATTAGTGATCTTGAGCCTATTTCTAAGGATGAGATTCCTTCATTAAATTATTTTTTCAGTAAAAAGAGGAAGACAATCTTGACACATGAAATGCATCCTAGAGGAGATATGATGATTAAAAAGCACAAAATCATTATAGATGGACAAAAACTTAAAGAAGGAGAATTCGCTACAGAGATAGCAGGCACAATGGGGGCCTTAGCATCAATGAATTTATACTCTGTGGGTAGTTTGAAAACTATGGTGGAATAGAAAGACCAAATGATAGCTCAGCTACTGGGTCAATTGAAAGAGACCGAAAGAAATATCAGTTGGGGAATAAAAAAGGGTCTAGAACAAGCTAGATTAAATGACATTCAAGAGATTTAGAAACTAAAATCAAACTTAGAAGAAGCGAATCAACAAATACATGTTTTTCAGGCACAGGTCCTAAAGCAAGAAGAAACAAATAAGCAATTACAAGATAAGATTAGTTCCATTTCAAATCAAGTGGTAGAGCTTGAAATTTTCCAAGCCCAGGTATTGGGAATACATTTGAAGATAGAAGAGGAACAACAGGGAGTGTTTTTTAATTTGGAATTTGTCTAGAATTACTTTCAGGAAACAAATAAATCCTTGGAGAATATTCTACAAAAAGAAAGAGAAGTGAAAGCAGCCAGAGCAACTTTCCAAAAAGCAGTGGCTCTTTCGACAAAGGAGGATTTCAGGGAAGCTAAAAAATTATCTGTCTCAGAGCAGGTTAAAGGTGATGTAATACTCAAGGTATGGGAGGCAGACCTCATAGAAAACAAAAGAGTGACCAGAGAAATTAATGACAGCTGCCAAGGAATTTTTGACCTTTTAGAGAAAAATTCATTGAACATTGGAAAAAATGACTGTTCAGGTTTGTTAGGGGAAATTAACATTGCTAAGCATCAGATTAAATTCAAAGAAGATATGGAAGAAATGTAGGTGGAGATCCCAAAAATAAAGGTAATCAATGTCATCGAAATCAACAAATGGATAGTGATGTCGAACTTAAAGTTGAAAACTATTAAGTTCACAAGGACGATAATTGAAGATCGTCTGCCCGAACTACATAAAAAGTTCTTCATATTTGAGGCAAAAGATATACCAGAAGCTCCCAGAGTTTTGGTGAATTTTTTAGGAAAATGTATTCGCTATCTTGAAGCAGAAGGAGGAGGTTCATCAACGCAGACATGAGATACTCTTTTGAAGATTTTCATCATTACAATAATAAAGAAGTTAGAATAGAAATGTAAATGGTTCGACATTGTTCATTCATGTAACTGTAGTCTTAGGAAGTTGGTTAATCACCAATGGGAAAAATATTTGGTAAAAATGTATAAATATATTCTCACAAGACCGAGAAAGGGCTTTTTGGTTTTGAGGAGCGCCGATTGTATAAAAAGTTTTCAATCCATTGTGATATAAATAATACAGACGAGATTCTGAATTTTGTCAACTTGAAGCTATGTGTTCTTTAACCCTATGTACAATATATTTCTATGTTTCTCTTTCAATACCTTTCTAATGGAGGATCAACTATAAGTTTATTTCATACATCTTTTGTAGTTTGAATTGATTTAGTTATCAAATTATTTACAACTTTTCCTCTGAAATTACTATCAGTAATTTTAAGACTTGTAGATCATTTGAACAATAATATTTAATACTTCATTAGAAATCTTGTTTCCCTCTTTACTTCTTGTTACAATATGAGATTCTTTCGTGATTAAAGCCTCGTATTTTTTCAGCAGTATTTCTTTGTTATTTACTATTCTCAAAATTGCTTCAATTCGAGGAAATGGCCTCACCTGTTATTATGTTATTATTTTGAATTTCACAACTATTTTTTCTATTCTCATCCCTTAAAAACTGAAGCAACAATTTATCAAATTCTTTCATAATTAAATAAAATTTTACTCTCCATGACTGTCCCAAATAGCAGACAACCCAACATAGAACCTGGCCTCCAAGATCAAACTAGCATTGCTTTAAACCTTTTTAATACTATTCTGCAAACAACAACTAACCGAGCGGAATTAGAACGTTCATGGGCTGCTATTGAGAGAGATATCAACATCCAAGAACAACGAGAAGCTAGACAGAGGCAGTTGAGAAACTGACTCTAATTTACCCTTCTTTTTGATTCTTACCCTTTAATTACCTTTACCTTTACAGATGCATTGATGGTATACTTTACAGCCTTAAAGTATAAAATCAGGAACAACATACGACATCGTATATATATCTTGTAATTCTCATTAATCATTTGAATGAAGCTTTGTCTTTGCTTCCCCGGTATCCAAGTGTTGGGAGTTGGTTTTCATCCTTCGTTTCTTAAGTCATGCACCTTGGATGACATCTTTAGCACATGAACAAGGTCTGGAACCATGAAGAGGAGATGACATCACCTTCCTATGCCCAAACATCCCTCTTTTGCACCATGACGTCACACATTTAGGAGGACATTTGGTATGATTAGTGCACTTTATGGTGTTGTGGGCTTGAACCCCCACACTTTTACTTGATTTGAGGATGATGTGGCACCCTTATAACATGATTTCCTAGCCTTTGGAGGCTTATCTTCACACGTGCCACCTTGGAGAAGAGTTTTATGGGCTTGCATGCCTTTATTTTGCTATTTTTTAGCTTATGTGGGTAAAAAAGACAAATCGTTTAGCTAGTTAAGAATTATGACTTTGGTTTTGACCTAAAATTATGGGTTTAATTGTAAATGTGGACAAACATGACTAGGGTTTTCCTTTATAAACAAAGGAAAGTCCTTTTTCATTTAGACATAACTCATCACTACTAAAATTACTCTTTGGACTGCAATTTCAGCCCTCTTGGTGAATTTTGCTATGTCTCTCTTTCTTGTGCTATTTGCTCTTGGAGGACTTCTACTAGTGTGCTATATTCTTGGGAGCTTGTGGTGAGGTGTTGTGGGATATGTATTGGTTAAATAAGGTTTTTATTCATCTATTTCTTGGTCTAGTATGTGAATTTTCTGCAATTGTATGGTGATTTGCTTGGTAAATTCATGAATTTGTGGGAAAAACCCTAGGAGGAGTAAGACTGTTTACACTGTCCATAGCTCAAAATATTTCTTCATCTAGATAAAAGCACTGAAGGTTTGCTTCAAGAAGTAGGAGTGTCTACACCCTTGAAGTAAATCTTCACTAGGGTTTGAGTTCTAAGGAGTAAGAGGGTTTACACCCCTAGAAACCCTAGACTTTAGTTTAGCCTTGATTGATGAGCTAATTGATTTAGAAGAAGGAGACATTTTGGGTGCTATAAGGGTTTAGACCTAATTCCTCTCTACTCTTGTTTTTGGTTTAAATCTCTTTCAAGCAAGTGACTCCATAACCCAATTGTTTAAAGGCACTAGTCTCCATGGATGTGATAAAGTGACAGTTTCCTAGCAATCTTCTCTCTCTCTCTTTCTCATGATAAATGCAAGTGATTGGTGATTAAATGTTTTGATTTTGTTATAAAATGTTGACTACGACCATTAGGGATGATTCTCTCCATTGTTATCTTTCATTTATCTCACAATTTAACTATGGAAAAGCTTGTTTAAGTATTGAACCTGAAAGTGCTTGTCAAGAGCTTCATTTTGAGCTATTCATTTGTTGATTTCTATGGTTAAATATTGTTTATGTTACAATTTACTTTTTGCTGATAAGACTTGGGTAAAAACCAATCTAACCCTCAAAACTAATGTTTAAAGGCTTAATAATTATCTACTAGTTGTTGGCTTTCAATCCATATCATTTATTGCAACTTTTGACGATGTTTTCCTGCAACTGTTACGATTTATTCATTGTTGTTGTAACATTACTTTCTGCTACATTTTTAGGACAACACGCATAGCTTGCTAAGTCCTCAGTGGTTAAGTGGATTATTTTATGATATCTGGCTTTCGGTTTTGTGTCCCGATGTGTGTTTTGTAGGTATTCTTCAAGCTATCATCATTTCTTTCCCAAGTCTCTCTTCAAGAAGCCTTAAATGCTTTGTTTAAGTGACCAAAATAAGGGTCTCTTTCCACTCTCGTGCTTGCTCCCTTAAACCCCTTGAGGTCACCCGAGAATCCTCCCTTGTGTTGGACTTATACATCACTAAAATGACGGGGATATCTATTGAGGTGACAGTGATATGTGTCCCCAGTTGTGTCACACGTTTGTTGTTTGGGTTGGGCTTTTCCTTAACTACAAATTGTGTGTTAACATGAGTCATTATGAATACAATTAAGAGGTTGTTCCATGTAAATTTATTTTTTCAAATATCCATGCAAGAAGGAAAATTTAACATCCTTTTGATGGACCTCCTATTTATATAAAGCAACAAGGGATAGAACAAGGTAGATGAAATTCATTTTCGCTATAGGGGCAAAGGTTTCAATATAGTCAATCCCTTCTACTTGAGAAAATCCTTTGACAACTAATCGAGCCTTATGTCTTTCAACACTTCCATTTGATGCATAATTAGTTCCATACACCCATTTACATATAACAAGTTTTCTTCCTTTCATAGGTACAATATTTTATGTGTCGTTCACCATTAAGGAATGGTATTCTTCATTCATTGCTACATCCAAATCTAGATGGCCAAAATATTTCACAAATATTTTTGGATCACGAGTCTTTGAAACTTGAACCAAAAGAGAGGAGGCTTGCTGGAATTGTGAACGTGTATGATGCTAATACAAAGGATCATCGCCAAGATCACAAACCACTTCTCATGTGACCCATCTAGGAAGTGATGGTGTTAGTGTGGGTTCATGTTCAATGGATCTAAATGGAGGAAGGTGAGGAAGCAGAGGTGGATTTTCATCCTCAATGTCATCATCTAAAGAAGAAACCAAAATAAGAGCAATAGTAGAAAATTTAGGAATAAAATATTACACAATCCCTGAAGATGGCTCACTATTTGAAGATGGCACAAATGCCAAATTAGGCTCATAGGCCGAGGGGCCTTCATCAAAATTAATCTCTCTTCCAATAATAATATTATTGGAATGAGGTTGAAGAAGTCTAACCTTTTACATCTTCAGAATATCCAACAAAAATGCACTTCTCACTTTTAGGCTGTAATGCTTTCATTTTCTCATCAGGAATGTGAACCCATGTTTCATTACAAAATACACAAAAGTAACTTACATTGGGTTTACTTTTACTCTATGATTCTTATTGTGTCATATCTCTTAAAGTATTTGTGAGAGTGTGATTAACTATGTAATTAGCACAATTAATGGCTTTCACCAAAAAATGAGGACTTAATCCCTTAGATTGAATCATACAATTTGCCATTTCTTTTAATGTGCAATCATTTTTCTCAACGACACCATTTTGTTGTGGTGTATATGGAATAATATGTTGTATTTGAATGCATTTTGCAATGTAGTAAGTTTCAAATTTATTGTTAACATATTCACTAATCTAGATTGTATAGGGAATGAAGCACTGTAATATAGTGAAAACCCAACTTCTATTAATGAATAAAATAACAAAATACTATAGAGCACAAAATGACTAGAATGGTGGTAACTTATCTCTTAAGAGAGGGAGAGATGTTGGCTATGCTCATTCGCAAAAGCGAATACAAGAGGTCAAAAGGATGGTCTTTTAACATAAAGCAAGAACCCTAAAGGTAAAAAATCCTAAACCTAGGAAGCAAAGCACCAAAAGGTATTTTTGGGCATTAATTTCTACATCAATTTTCCAAGGGTGTGACTTTCACATACAATCTCTGTTTGGCGTGCATAGTATCTTGTTGGAAATATATAACCGAGGACTACAATAAAATAGCATGGCCATGTACAATTCCTTGTCCCTTCTAAAAAAAATTTGTTTAGGGCTTCAAAATGGCCCTGGAAGTTTAGGACCTAGAAAATTATAGCAAAATTGCCAAGATGGAGAACTGTGTTGAGTCAATGGAAGAGGTGGGTGACCAATTATATCCACTTGGATCAATCCTCCCCCTTAGGAAGCAATGATCCCCATTGCATCAAGTTTTTGTAGTAGATGGGAAAATTTTTGTTGAATGTGAATCTTGGTGATCCATTTGCCTTGCTAAAGAAGTTGTCTCGCTTTGACAACTTGATAGAGTTGGATTTTTTGCTGGAAGGTTCCCTTCATATTTTTGTCCATGATTCAATCCACTGTAGCTTTCTCAAATAAGTTAGGATTTAGTTCTGTAGGATCCTATTACTCAACCACCTCCGAGGTTTCCAACAAAGGTGGGAAACATGGTCAAAGCAACTCCACATTAAATATTGGGTGCAAGCCAAGGAAAGGAGGAATACTCAATTCAAAAACATTTCCACCCACAACATTTATGATGGTGTAAGGCCCATATCATAATGGTCTAAGATTTTTGTGGAGGCCCAAAAGGTTCTCTTTTTGTAAATGCAACTAGATCTTGTCACCAAATTGAAACTTGTGTGGAACCCAATGTTGGCCATGTCGCTACTTGTACTTGGCATTAGCCTTCTACAATATATCATGAACTTGTTGTTGGAGGTGTTGGATCCATTCAAAAAATTTGGTTACTCTGTCTGCCTCAGTCTGAACCTGGGACGACTCTACCAATGAACATGGAACAAGAAGAGCTACATTAATGGGGGCCAATGGTTGGAACCCCAAACACACTTGAAAAGGGTTGTGGCCAATAGAGTTGTGGAGGGATTTGTTATAGCTATGTTGAACATATGGAAGACTCTCAAACCATGTACATGGATACTTGGAGTTGTACATGTGCAGGATATGCACAATCATCTTATTGACCACTTCTGTTTACCCATTTGTTTGGGGGTGAAAGGTAATCAATTTCGTCAACTTGGTGTCCATCATAGACCATAGGTTGGACTATAAGGTACTAAGGAAACTACTACCCCTATATGAAATAATGGTTTGTGGTAGCCCAAAATGAACCCAAATATGCTCAAAGAAGAACATAGCAGTGGCCTCGGTTGTGACACTCCTTTTACATATTGGTGCCAAAATGGCCATATTATAGAAATGATCGACGACCACAAAGACACAATCATGACCATGTTTGGTTGAGGGAAAATCTAACATTTGATCCATGGAAACTGATTCGCAAGGCTTATATGGGGTAGGGAGATGAGTGTACAATGCTTGTTTCTTAATGGATGGTTTAGCAGAGGTAGTGCACGACCTGATACACTAGTTGATGTCCTGGAGAAGCTTTCCTTAGTAGAAATATTTTTGAAGTATTGCTACCATCTTATCCACATCGAAGTTCCCTACTGCCTGACTGTAATGTGCCTCCCAAATTATCTTTGCATGCTCACTTGAAGGAACACAAAGATGGCCTAGATAATAAAAGTAATCGCAAATTCAGAGTCACTATTGTATAATTGTGTCCATCCGAACGTCTTGTGCCCATAAGAGTTACGAAGTGTGGTTAGTACCACAACCATGGGATGACTAAGGCAGTCTACAACACAATTGGTGCTACCCTTATTGGACTTAATGTTTAAGTCAAATTGTTGTAGGTATGTGGACAACTTCTAATGGATGTCATTCTGTAACTTTCTTTGTGTTTGCATTAATTGTAGAGGCTTGTGATCAGTGTGGATGATCATTTCCTTTTCCAAATCATATGTTTCCATTGTCGGCATGCCTGCACAATAGAGTACATATCCTTGTCATAGGTGGGATATCTGTGAACAACATAATATATCGTTTCAATGTGATAAGCCTCTGGATGTCCATGTTGAATGAGAACTGTGACGATAGAATAGCCATAGGCATTTGTCTCAATCTCAAATGGCTACTGCAGGTCTAGTAACCTGAGGGGCTGGTGTAGAACAAAGGTGGTGTTTTAGATCTTAGAAGTCTTTCTGTTGTGATTCAGACCAAGAAAACTTGGATTTAGATCCACCTTTGGTCACTTGGCTAAGGGGCCAAGTCATATGAGAGAAACCCAACATGAACCTATTGTAGAATTTGGAAAGGCCCATGAAGTTGCAAAGCTCTATCAATTTTGTCAGGGCTACTCAATCACGAATGACTTGGATCTTGGCTGGGTCCACATTCACCCCATGTTCATCCATGATGTATCCTAAATATTGAATTCTATGCATGCCAAATGATCATTTCTCCATATTTTCATGTAACCCGTGTTGTCGTAGGGTTCTCAGGACCTAATGAATGTGCTACAAATGTTTTGCTCGAGTCCAATTGAAGATGAGGATATCATCCAAATATACAACCAATTTTTTTTTGTAAATGACCGCAATATATCATCCATCATCCTTGTGAATGTTGTTGGAGCATTTTATTTAAGCCAAAAGGCATGACCAACCAATCAAAAAGGCCTTATTTAAGTTTGAAGGTTGTCTTCCATACATGAGTTTATTCTATTAGAACTTGGTGGTAATCTAAATTCAAATCAATCTTGTTAAAGAACTTGCCACCCTTAAGCTGGTCAAGAAGATCGTTAATCTGGGGGTGGGTATTAGTTCTTGACAATGGTTTTTTTCAGGGCTCTATAATCAATACAAAGTGTAGGGTCCTTGTTTGGATATATTTGGTACAACCTACATGATCTTGTTTTGACTATTTAACTTGTTGTCTACCCATCCTATTACCTCATAGTGACATATATTTTTCCATTTTGCATTCAACGTGCATTTTTTACTCAAAGGTAATTATCCTAGCCTAAGTATTACATTTTCCTTGTTTAATGAATAAAATGTGTTTGATTTCTCAAGTTAATGAGGTTACTAGAATTTTCATGTAGCATGTTGAATAGATCCTATAACTGCCTCGAAAGTTAGGATACTTGCCAAACTTTCCATCTAATTCGAAGATGTGGGTTTTGTGAAGAAATGCGTACACATGGACACCTACTTTCTAAATCGGGCAAAACTACAACAACGAGAACGCCATCCTTGGTAAACATTTCAACCAATCCTTGTAGCGCATGAGTATATTGTGATTTCACGCCTTCAATCATGAAATCATAATGATATGACCATTTATGTAATATTGTTTATTCGTTGATTTGTCTTAAGCTAATATTGTAATATATTGACTATATTTAGTAGATTGTGTATGGGATTAAATGTGAAAGAATTGCTAGTTCTAATTTAAATGTAATTGTATAAGTATCGAAGGAATTCGTGCCTGAAGGGGAGATTGACAGTAGTGATAAGAAATAAGCAAAATCGAACTTTGTTCAACACCTGTACTCTACTTGATTATGAAATAAAAGACACGATTATGTGTATTAATCTTCAGAATCTCTGAGTTTGTAGGTTTGTAGCGGGCATATTTATGAGGGAAGGTGAGGAACCTTTCTTCTCAGAAGTAGAGCCCTAGTTAGTTTTATTTTTTCATTAGAATTAAGTGTGATTTCATTGCTGGTATAATTCTAGAGTTTGATTCCTATAGAAAGTGTGACATAGTTATGTAGTAATGTTAATTGGTTGATGTTATCATTTTATTCATGTTGTGTGGTTTAACTAATTCCTACTGGAACAATAATTTCATGCTTGTTCGCCTGTCAGTTTGAATAGGTGGTCCTCTAAACAAGGAATTGTTAGAGCTGCAACCTGTGCAATTAATGCCCACCAATTCTTCACTGGTTGGAAATTGATCAAGATAGACATCTTGCCTGCATGCATTAGTTTCTTAATCCTGTTATTTATGCTTTTTAATTGAGGGTTTCCAATATAATTGATAGAGTGAATCCAACAAAGTACTGTTAAATATAAAAATCTATGTTCAACATGCAATTCTACCTTAGAATATTCACTGTTAGATAACAACCAGTTCTAAGAGTTTGCTTCATAGTTTATTAAGAATGGTGTGTCTTTGAGGTCCGTTCTACATATATTGTGCTTGGCACTTCATAATTTTACCAACCCATATTGATAATTAATGTACCGAATTATTACCATATAATTCGCCTGACAATTTGGCACCGTTGCTGGGGAAGTGCTGAAGGAGCTAACCTCAAAGTGAGTGTGCAATTGTTTTCTTTTAGTTTTTGCAAGACCAAACTTTCAAACTCGGAAGGTGGAAGCAATGATATAGGAGGTGGAATCCTACACAATTTCTCTGGTGAGTCTCCATGGCCCCTTATCATGTTGGGATTTTCAGTAGTTTTAAATTTTAGAATGATAAAGACTGCATGAATAAGGCTAAAGGAACCAGTAGAAATACTTCTAAAGTATTGCTACCATCTTCTCCATGATGAAGTGCCCTGCCACCTGACTATAACGTTCCTCCAAAATTATCTTTGCATGCTTGCTTGAAGGAACACAAAGATGGCTTAGATAACACAAGAGTGCATCCTAGAGATGGAAGTTCGATTCTTTTTTGCTTGCACTGAGTGTCTGATAAGTAACAACGAAGTCAAAATCACTATTATATAATTGTGACCACCCAGACATCTCATGCCCACAAGAGTTAATAATTGTGGTCAGTACCTCAACCAGGGGCTGACTAAGGCAGTTTGCAACACAGTTGGTGCTACCCTTCTTGGACTTAATGTTTGAGCAGAATTGTTGCAGGTATGTGGAAAACTTCTAATGGAAGTCATTCTACAACTTTCCTCGTGTTTGCATTAATTACAGAGGCTTGTGATCGGTGTGGATGATTGTTTCCTTTCCAAAAATATAATGTTTCCACTATCGACATGCCTACATAATGGAGTACATCTCCTTTTTATAGGTGGGATATCTGCAAACAACATCATATAACGTCTCAATGTGATAAGCCATTGGATGTCCATGTTGAGTGAGGATTGCATCGATGACATAGTCAGAGGCATCTGTCTCAATATCAAATGGTTGTTTCAGGGCTAGCAACATGAGGGTTGGTGCAGAGCAGAGGTGGTATTTATGATCTTGGAAGTCTTTCTGTTGTGATTCAGACCAGACAAACTTGGCTTTAGCTCCACCTTTGGTCACTTGGCTAAGGGGCCAAGTGATATGAGAGAAAACCAACATGAACCTATGATAGAAGTTGGCGAGATCCATAAAGTTGCGAAGCTCTATTAAATTCGTTGGGGCTGGCCAATCACAAATGACTTGGATCTTGGTTGGGTCCACATGCATCCCATGTTCATCTACAATGTATCCTAAATATTGAATTCTGTGCATACCAAATGAGCATCTTTCCATATTTTCATATAACTTGTGTTGTTGTAGGGTTCTCAGGACCTATTGAATGAGCTACAAATGTTTTTCCCAAGTACAACTGAATATGAGGATGTCATCCAAATATACAACCAAAAAACATTTGTAAATAGCCACAATATATCATCCATCATCCTTGTGAATGTTGTTGGAGCATTAGTCAAGCCAAAAGGCATGACCAATCACTCAAAAAGTCCTTCTTTAGATTTTAAGGTTGTCTTCCATACATAAGTTTATTCTATTAGAACTTGGTTGTGGTCTAACTTCAAATCAATCTTGTTAAAGGACTTGACACCCTTAAGCTGATCAAGAAGATCGTTAATCTGGTGGTTTGGGTATCGATTGTTGACAATGATTTTGTTCAGGGCTCTATAATCAGTACATTATGTAGGGTCCCTATTTCGATATATTTGGTACAACCTACATGATCTTGTTTTGACTATGTACCTTGCCATCTACCCATCCTATTACCTCACAATGACATATATTTTGCCATTTTCCCTTCAAAGTGAATTTTTGACTCAAAGGTAATTATCCTAGCCTAAGTATTGCATTTTCCTTATTTAATGAATAAAATGTGTTTAATTTCTCAAGTTAATGAGGTTACTGGAATTTTCCTGGAGAAGGTTGAATAGATCTTGTAACTGCCTCAACGGTCAGGATACTTGCCAAACTTTCCAATTGATTCGAAGATGTGGGATTTGTGAAGAAATGAATACACATGGACACCTACAGTCTAAATAGGAAAAAACTCCAACAACAAAAACACTATCCTTGGTCAATACTTCAACCGAATCTTGTAGAACATGGGTATATTGTGATTTCATGCCTTCGGTCATGAAATCGTAATGAGATGACCAATTATGTAATCCTGTTTGTTCATTGATTTGTCTGAAGATAATATTGTAATATCATGACTATATTTAGTAGATTGTGTACGAGATTAGATGTCCAAGAATTGCTAGTTCTGATTTAAATGGAATTGTATAAGTATCGAAGGCATTCGTGCCTGAAGGGGAGATTGATAGTAGTGATAAGAAATAAGTAAAATTGAACTCTATTAAACACATGTACTCTGTTTGATTATGAAATACAAGACACGATTTTGCGTATTCATCTTCTAAATCTCTGAGTTTGTAGGTGCATAGTGGGCATATGTTTGGGGGAAGGCATGCCCCCCTTCATCTAAGAAGTAGCACTCTAGTTAGTTTTATTTTTGCATTAGAATTAAGTATGATTTCATTGCTGGTATAATTCTAGAGCTTGATTCTCGTAGCAAATGTGACATAGTTCTATAGTAATGTTAATTGGTTGACGTTATCATTTTATTCATGTTGTGAGCTTCCAATAATGCTTGATGGAACAAGAATTTCATGCTTGTTTGCCTGTCAATTTTAATAGGTGGTCCTTTGAACAAAAAATTGTCAGAGTTGTAGCCTATGCAATTAATGGCCACCGATTATTCACTGGTTGGCAACTTCTCATGATAGACATCTTGCCTGCATGCATTAGTTTCTCAATCTTGTTGTTTATGCTTTTTAATTGACGGTTTTCAATCTAACTGATAGAGTGAATCCAATGAAGTACTGTTGAATATAAAAATCTATGTTCACCCTACAATTCTACCTTAGAATATTCACTATTAGATGAGCAACCCATTATCAGAGTTTGCTTCATAGGTTATTAAGAATGGGGTGTCTTTGAGGTTCATTATGCATATATTGTGCTTGACACTTCGTAAGTTTACAAACATGGATTCATAACTAATGTACCAAATTATTACCATATAATTCACTTGAAATTTTGACGTCGTTTCCAGGGAAGTGTTGAAGGAGATATCCTCAAAGTGAGTGTGTAGTTGTTTTCTTTTATTTTTTGTAGGACCAACATTTCAGACTCGGAAGGTGGAAGTAGAAAGATGGGAGATGGAAACCTATGCAACTACTCTAGCGAGTCTCCACGGGCCCTTGTCATATTGGGATTTTTGGTATTTTTGATTTTTAGAATGATAAAGACTATATGAATAAGGCTAAGGGAACTAGAGGTAAAAATCCTCAAAAGAAATGTCCCAAACCTGTCGCCTCATCTAGTGGCGTGTCAAGTGCCACCCATTCTACTAACCCCCTAGTAGGAAAAGCTAGAGGAGGAACTTCAAGAATACGAGTTGAGGGACCTAAAAAGGTTCTTATACTTGAGACAATAAAGGAAGAGATCCCCACAGTAGAAGTAGTGCTTACTCCTACTGTTGTAGAGAAACCTACTATAGATTTCTAGACCAATCTGATTCAAGACCTAGAAATAGTGGCAACAACCTCTGAAGTGTCTATAGTACAAGAGAAACCTCTTATTTTGTGGTACAAAATGGTAGATGAAGAAGTAACGGGAAACAAACATGAGGAGACAATCACTTTTGAGTTTCCTATCAAATATCGTGGTGGAGAAACACAAATGAAGAACATTCCCCCATATGCTCTACCAAATTTGCATGTTTTGGTCAACAAATACCCCAATGCTTTCTTATTTGAGTTTGATGTGCTTTGTAGAATCTATGATTACTCTACTACTGCCCATAAATTAAAATTGTTTTCTGACACCTTGAAGGGTGCAACCCTCCGATGGTTTATGGGCCTATGTGGGGATAGCATTCGAACTTGGAATGAGATGAAGAAAGTGTTTTTGAAGAAATATCAAGACTACTGCAAGGGTAGAGTACTCAGGGAAGGAATCTTCAAAATGATGCAGGAAGAGGATGGAAGTTTGGAGGACTATGTGGAGCGATTTCAATATAACCTTCAAAGATCAAAACAAAGTTAGCTGAGTAAAGAAACAATGCAAACAATTATGCTAGGAGGCATACAGGATTAGTGCTTAGAATTTCTCAATCTTATGAGATCGAGTGATGTTTCCCAGTTACCACATGACGAGGTATGTGAATTTTGCAGATGATATTCAAGATGGAACTCAAGAACTGGTAGAAGCTCCAGATATGTCACCTCCAGGTTCACAAAATCTGTCGCAAGAGCAGGGGTCATGAAGGCTGAAATTGGTAATATGTTTGAAAATTTTAAAACTAATATTATTAGCCCATTGAGTTCCCAATTGGATGTTTTGCAGGTTAAGAAGAAGGAGTCGATAGAAAAATATTTATCTATATTTTTTCCTAAATGTCGAGAGAAGCACTATTGGAGGGAATGCCCCCTATACAACGTTGAAATTTGTGGTATTTGTGAAGAATCACGTGCCCCCAATGACTACCCTTCCTTACCAAGAATTAAGGTAATATATCAAGGAGAGCAAGGAGCCTCAAGTTCACTGTATGTGATGGTAGCACAAAAACCATGGAAACCCAGACCTTCAGGTATGGCTCAAAACTCTGCATCTCAATTTCCTTATTCTCATAATCAGATGTGGAACACTCCTATGCCATGGCAACCTTGGCCACCTCAACCCGATCCATAACAAAATTGGAAACAAGGTTGGAGTGGTCCATCTAATATGGCATGACTACATTTCCTTATCCTACACCACCACCATATACATACCCCACATAGGCTCCTCAATGAAAAATCAATTAGCCAAAACAACTTTCATTGCCAGCTCCTCAAAACCATCCACAACCAACCCAAATTCCTACCTAGCCTATCCCAAATCCTAAAAATAATAAGCCAGTTCATGCCATTTATGGAACTGATATGTAAACCTTTCCCATGTATTCTATCATGCCTGTATCATTACAGGAAATTCACCTGAGGTTTGGGGAGGTTCTTAACCCAAATCCTTAGTGTTTTTCCAAGAAAACAAAGAGGAGGAGACTCTTATCCAATTTGAAAATTTTCAAGAACCATCACGATCACCATCACCATCACCATCACCATCACCATCACCATCTCATAGTCAATCTTAAGTTCCAACAACCCCACTGACCGGTTCTCGAAAGGAACAAGTATTATAGCCCGATCAACCTCTTTTTACAGAGAGCCTGGCATTGGAAAAACCAATTATACGTTTTGAGTTCGATTTGCTGCCAGAACTGAAAAATATTTGTATTAAGATACCCTTGCTACAAGCAACAAAGGACATACCCATTTGTACTAAAACATTGAGAGACTTTTGCATTAAAAATCCAGGTAGACGAAAAAAGGACCCCCCAACCATCCAAATTGTAGGGAAATTGGCAAGCCTAATGTCCACTAAAGTCACTATAGAAAAGTACGTGGACCCTGGGAATCCTGTAGTCACAGTTCTTATCGACAAGAATCCCATTTAAAATACCCTAATTGACTTGGGTGCAGCCATAAATGTAATGACATTGGAAACACTGATTCAATTGGGACTTCATAATCTCCTCCCTACACCCACTATGTTTGAATTAATGGTTGATCGATCTAAACTCAAGCCATAGGGTATTTTAGAGAATGTGGTTGTTTCATTGGACTTGTGGGAGTACCCAAAAAATTTCTATGTCATACAACCAATATCCAATTTGGGTCGGCACCCCTTAATTCTCGGGAGACCGTGGCTAGACATAACTGATGCTTTCATCGGTTGTAGGTATGGGAACATGACAATTACACATGACTCTATGACCAAAAAAATTACCCTATATCCCCTGCTAGACCAACAACTGAACTTGAATGCACACAATGACTTGACGAAGATAACAATTATGAAGTTGTTCAACCTATTTTGACTATTGCACAAGCCATGAGCTTTAAGTAAAATACTGATGAGAATATGATTAATCATCACATTACTAATCCAAATCTCCTGCAGTATTTTGGGGGGCATTCATCATCTCACATTCAATCCTCCATTGATTGTCTTTTTTGGACAAAATTTTCAAGAGAATTGCACTAAATAGGAACTATCCTCTGCATTATCATTAGTATTCCCTACACATTCAATTTTTGAATCTGATTATAAGACTATTGAAATTTTTCCTAGAAAAACATTAAACATAAATTTTTCCTTAGATAATACACGAGAAGGAAAATTAATTCAGGTTTTAAGAAACTTTTTAGATACCTTTGCGTGGGAATATACCAATATGAAAGGCATTCACCTAGACACATGCATCCATCACATATATATTTAGAAAGATGCCACTCATGTTAGAGAACCACGTAGAATAATGAATCCAGCCTTGAGGGAAATAGTGAAGGTCGAACTACAAAAAATCTTGAATGTTGGCTTCATTTATCCCATGTCGGACAGCCAGTGGGTGTCACCATTAGTGATCATTCCTAAAAGGAACATGAAATGGTGGGTATGTATAGACTATAGAGAGTTAAACAAGGCCACCCTAAAAGATAATTTGCCCCTACCTTTTATTGACCAGGTTATGGACACACTAACTGGAAATAAATAAATAAATATATTTTTTTCTGGATGGAGTCAATGGATACAACCAGATCCAGATTGCTCCAAAAGACTAGGACGAGACAAATTTTACATGTCCTTGGGGGACATATGCCTACAAGGCACCACCCTTTGGTTTATGCAATGCACCAACCATATTTCAACGATCGATACTTGGTTATTTTTGTGATTTGTTACATGACTGTATGGAAATATATATGGATGACTTTACTATGACAGGTGATTCTTTTGATGAAGCTTTAATTAATATTGAAAAAGTTTTGAAAATATGTAGAGAGAAAAATCTTGCACTAAGCAATGAGAAATGTTTTATGATAATGACTGGAGGAATTGTATTAGGTCACCATGTGTCAGCTACAGGAATAAAGGTAGATCCAACCAATATAGAAGTAATTTTCAAAATGCTACCACGAACCAATCAAAAGGGAGTCTGAAGCTTCCTAGTTCATGCAGGCTACTACCAACGATTTGCAATTTTTTTTACAAATATAACCCTACCCCTATTCAAATTTCTTGTAAAAGATACTGAATTCTATTAGAATGATGAATGCCAACATGCCTTTGATATACTGATCAAGGAGAATCTCTCCTCAACCCTAGTATTGAGAGGACCAAATTGGAGCTTCCCATTCCACATGTTGAGTGATGCATCAAATTCAACTATATGAGCTATATTGGGTCAAAAGGAAAATCTATTAACTTATGCTATTTATTTCATCAACAAGAATCTAGCTCCAGCTAAATTAAATTACACAATGACTGAAAAAGAGTTCCTTGCAGTAGTTTATGCAATTAATAGATTCAAGCATTACATCATAGGGTATGAATTCTTTATTCATTCTATGCACTTTCCCATTACGTACTTGATCAACAAACCCATTACAAATTGCAGGATCACCAGATGGCTACTGCTACTACAGGAATTCGACATCACCATCATGGACAGGCCGGGTAAGGAAAATCAGGTAGCAAACTTTCTCTCTAGGATTGATAATAAAGGTGAGAATATTCCTATTGATGACAATTTTCTAAATGAAAATCTATTTGCTATATCTACCAATTCACCATGGTTTGTAGACATAACCAATTATCTTACTATAGGAAAGCTTCCACCTCACTTCTCACCCAAGGAAAAGAAAAGGGTTGTTAAAATGAGTGCTCCTTATTCCCGGATTAAGGGAGATCTCGTTTACACTGGTCCTGATTTGATTATTTGTAGATGTGTGAACGAGAGGATGAGATGTTCGACATCCTAAAAGCATGTCATGATGAGACTTGCAGGGGGCACTTTGTAGATAGAATAACAACATGCTAGGTCCTCCATTTAGGATTCTTTTGGTCTACTCTCTTTCAAGATC
This sequence comes from Picea engelmannii, assembly GCA_009831015.1. NCBI lineage: Eukaryota > Viridiplantae > Streptophyta > Pinopsida > Pinales > Pinaceae > Picea > Picea engelmannii. The sequence continues at coordinate 295,310 of ML789576.1, forward strand.
TCAAGAAGTATGTCTAGGGATGTGATAACTGCCAAAGGATGGGCCGCCTAGTTCCAACAGATGAGATGCCACTTCAGTTGCAAGTTCTTATAGGGCCCTTTGAAAAATGGGCCTTGGAATTTGTAGGACCAATCAACCCACCATCAAAAGGTAAGTAGTACATTATAGTTTGCACCAATTATCTTACAAAATGGGTGGAAGCAAAGGATTTATTCAGTGCAATAGAAAGAACAATAGTGGATTTCTTGTTTGAAGATATTATTACTCGTTTCAGGGTACCTAGAGAAATTATTACTAATTAAGGAACTCAATTTACATCTAAGTTTGTACAAACAATTACTCAAAAGTATCTCATTAAGCACAATAAATCTTCCCCATATCACCCACAGGCTAATGGGAAGGTGGAGTCGACAAATAAAGTTTTGGAGAGAATTATGAAAAAGACAATACAACTAAACAAGAAGGATTGGTCATAAATAATTCCAGAAGCCTCATGGGCTTACAAGACAACATGGAGGAGTACTAATGGTTTTTCCCCATATGAGCTAGTGTGTGTGAAATAGGTTCTTCTTCCCATATAATTTCAGATTAAAACCTTCTAGATGGAAGAAAAATTGGGGATGGACTTGATAGAGGCATAGAAGGAAAGAATTGTTCAACTCAATGAATTGGATGAGATGTGTCAGGAGGCCTTCCAATATATTGATCTCATATAGTAGTAGAGGGAAAAGTGGTACAGTAAATTCATTAAGAAGAAACAATTCATGGTAGGTGACTAGCCACTTTTCTTCGATTCTAGATTTAAGGACTTCAAGGGGAAGTTTAATACGCATTAGCTTGACCCCTATAAGATTGAATCTATTTTCGAAAATGGATCTGCTAAGATTGGGACTATAGATGATGAGGAAGTCTCCTTGTTGGTTAATGGGAATAGGCTCAAGTTATATCAAAAGCTGAAATCTAAGGGGGAGTTTGTCAAAGATATTATGGAGCAAGATGACATGAAAATGGTAGGTGAGGGGGCTTCCCCACATCCTTCCTCTTACTAGTTCTTCCATTTTCAATAAAACAAAAAATAAATAATAAAAATAATAAAAAGTAAAGAGAAAATAATGCTTAGTTGTGAAAATCAGAAATTTTGGTGCAGCTAGGCCAGAACCTTACTTGAAAACCAGGCTCCTGGCTGGTGAGGTTCCCAAATAAAATTGTATCTTGTGATGGTTTATTTTTCAAAATTTCTTCAATCATTTTATGGTTCTCGTATTGGATGATGGGGGATTCATTAAGGCCCTCCTTCTAGCAATCTCAACCCTTTGAACCCAATTCTTTATTTGGGTCCCGTTATCAAAGATTGTAATAATGCCTTGGAACTTGTATGCCTTAATGGAAAGTTCTCTCGTTGTCAACAGTGGGGATGCATCAATGCCTCCCGACTGTCAGATCCTGTAACTTTAACACATCCATTTATGCTTGACATGATGCATTGGAGTACCTTGATGCTCATTGACATTATTGATGAACAATCTCACGTTGTTTAACGACATCCATTAATGGCCAATAATCCAACAATTTCCTTCCATGTTCGACTTCAAGAAAATTTATTCACATGGAAGGGAATGTACATAAAGAGGGTAAGGGGGAAGATTTTATAGCAGTTCAACCACAACAAGCATGCAACATTCAGTTTTCAGTTCGTGTAGTTGTTGTTCCTATTCCTAATCCTATTCTAGTAGCATTACATTTCCAAGATTATTTCTATACAATGGCTTTGGTTCTCACATCTACTGTATTATTTTTGCTAATAAGGAAGTACAAAGGATCTCCATTTTGGTTAATATTCTTTGATCCTGAATAACATGGGAATAGTATGAAGTCATGGGTACAAGTATATTTATACCTGAATTATATGCATATCCACATTTTCCTGTAGCAATCCATGATACAGAGTCTGCTTCTAAACTTCTAGTCCAGAAAAAATCCCTTGCACCATAAAACATCAATTGGAACTTTCACAAGAGGTATGGTCCAACAAATTGGTAAGGTAAACCCAAGTAATTGAAAATTGGGCAATGTATTAAAATTTATTTTTCTCATTAAATTTAGGAAGTATGATGCTATGGCAACCCTTTGAATTCAAATGTGCTAAACTGTGATCCTATCACCCCTGATCCATCACACATGCACCGAATTGACCACCTTTCAATTACCCCGATTTAGAATCATTGCATAATCCTCCACCTTCATCCACGTGAATCACCATCATTTCAAAACCCATCGCACTGATCTTTACCTTATGTGAAATGTTAAATTGGATCATGAGGATTTAATCATCATGATCACAATTAACCATCGATTCTTGTTAAACTTCAATAACCCATTATATCGTGAAATCCCTTCTTTTTATAGATTGAGCCAAATATTGTCATTCAAACCTTGCATCTCTTGGCTGTGAGAAATAATGAAGAGCGCACTCAAACTTGAACTTGAAGGAGCTGAGCTATTGGAAGCATACCCAAAATGTAGGAGGAGGATAAAGAAAGTAGGTTGGCTGCCTTTCTTCTTGAAATATAGTGGGCATAATGCAAGAGTCACTCAAGTGTTTGCATTAGGGTTTGATGGAAAAAAATGTAGTTATCAAGGATTTGAAGCTCATGTTATCATAAGACTCCATTGCACATGCAACAAAACTCATGCAATATGGAGAGCATTGGTTAAAGAGAAACCAAATTGAAAAAGTAAGACAAGGCATGTTCTTGAAGCCAACTAGTATGAAACCAGAGTGGTCTAAGGGGACGTCGTGATGTTTGTTGAAAAGAAGATACCTGAACTTGTTGACCATGTTATAAAAATATATTATGTGCGAAGGTCGCTTTAGTCCACCTTCCTTTACCACATCAGGCTCCTATTGCACTTTAAAGGTCAAAAGCTCAACTTGCCCTACTTTGTATGGAAATCGTTGACTAAGATGGTGACAACCACACAAAATAAATTCTAGAGTGGGACGATGGAGTGAAACCTACATCACCAGGACCTTGTAAAACTTGATGTTTTGGAAGAGTTAAGGAAAAAACAATACTTGGGAGGATTTTCTAGCCTGGAATCAATTTGGAGAACCTCGAGAGGTAGAAAAGGAGCCCGAACCTGATGAAGTAGGGGGAGAATGTGAAGAGGCTGAAGAGGATCCTAGAGAGGATGAAGAGCCTGAAGAGGCTGAGGAAGAACTTGAAGAAGAATATGAGAAAACTAAGAAGGAATCAGGTATGAATGAAGATCATGAGTTTGGCCCCGAGTTTGATGAAACTGACCAAGACATTCAGGTTATCATGAGCTGTAAGAATCCAACTACATAAAGAAACAAGGAAGTTTTATTAACACCTACTCCACTGAGGATGACGAGGAGTCAGGCCACCAAAATCACTGAAGGATCAAGTCAATTTCATAAGACAATCAAGAAGGAGATAATACTTGAAAACCTTCCCAAGAAAAAACATTCACAGATTTATGGTGAAATGGTAATTGTGTGTGAGCAGTCAAAAAAACATAATGATAACCCTGAGGTGGAGAAGATTGTTGAGGAAGTTCAGTCAGGAAGTTTACCTGCAAGTGAAAGCCTGGGAGAAAAGATGGTTGATGAATTGCTTGGGGTTGACAACCCAATAAGAGGCGACAATAAGATTAATAAACTGAAGAGGAAAATTAGGGAGATGACAGTCGTAGATGAGTACATTAAAAGTGAAAATGCAATCTTGAAGGATTCGAGTGTCACATTTCAAGAGGAGATTTCTTGGTTGAAAAAGGATAACAAGAAGTCACTAAGAAAGGCCCAAAAATGGTATAGACATGCCAAGAAGCTTCGTTTAGAAAATTAGAGACTCAAGACTAAGCTTGAAAGGATTCATCCAGGGACTTTTAAAATTATTGTATTCACTTAGTGCGTTGTCTAGGCCTAACACAAGACTCGTTGTGTCAATCCGAGTATCAACAGTTTTAGGAATTAAATTTTAGAGATAAATGAAGGATCAATTACATTGCTAGGACAATTACATTTGAGTCAAAAATGCACTTTGAAGGAAAAATGGCAAAATGTGTGTCATTGTGAAGTAATAAGATGGGTAGATGGCAAGGAAAATATTCAAAACAAGATGATGTTTGACCTGACAATGTAGAGGCACCCCTATAGGTGAGACAAAGATGTCTCTATATTCCTCTACAATATTGTCCACCTGCTTCTGCTGTGTAGAGAGACCCTATGCTAAAGTTTTGGTGATTGCGGTGACCTTTCATTCACCTTTTCACTAAACCACGAAGAGGAAAAACTTGGCAGTCTGAGAGATTACCTTTCGACATTGTTTAGTAGAGATCAATGAAATTGAAGTAGTCAAAACTAACTCTGATACCCTATAAGGATGACCTTCCAAAGTAAAAAAGATGCCATGAATCTTGGACTCATAAACAACATGAAATTTCCACATATATGGTTGTTTTAAAAGAACATCACAAACTTCAAGTGGGGCAACATCACATGGTACTTCATCCTTGAAGGGAATGATGGCATAGAATTGGAGACACTACTGGCTGACACAAAGGTCTCTTCCCTAGCTCAACCAACCAATGGTGTATGGTTAGGGGTGTGGCATTGTTTTCAACTTCAATCTCTTGATGACCTTGCTGAGATGAATTTATTCCAACTCTAGCTATCAACAATGAAATGTAGTGAGGTCCTTGTTGACTCTTGATTCCATTAGGACCGAAACAACAACCTCACGAGGATGTAAATCCCCTTGCGTTTTTAGAGGTGGTACTCCTCTTTAGATTTTCTTGGGATTTCTAAATATTCAGAATGTGAGACTTGACATAAGTCCGTCACAGTAATTCAAAGAAACATAAATATTGCAAGAAAATAAAAGGAAAATGTTTTTCTTTTTTTCTTTTTAAAGAAAGTTCCTGAAAAAGGAGTAGGAATCCCACTGATCCAGGATCTATTCGTCAGGTGACTTATTAAAGAATTGTATTAAATGAGCATAAACAAAAGTACACCATAAAGAAGAAAAAAATCAAAAGGAAAGAGACACAATCATGCAATATGAACACAAATAACTTGATAACAGAGTTCGTCCTTGGTGGACTATGTCTCCGGGTCCTGCTCTCAAATGGGTAGGTCTTTTTATTAACTCCATAAAATAATTGGGCAAAATACATAATTATACCTCATTATGGAGTTAAGCCACAAAATCTTTGCTCAGATCATAAAACTAACACCACCACTGCGTTTGAGGCGTCGTTTTACCTAAAAATGACTGTCTCCACGCCTCAATTTGAGCCGGACACTTTCAAGCCCCCAAGACACCCTTGCCTCGATTTTTGTGCCACTGCTCCTGCAATTAATGACTGAAAGATCTTGAAATCCATGCCAAAATCTAGAAAAGTGCACCCAAATCCATATTGTACAGATGCGCTCAACCTGCCCCTTCTCCGTTCTCTTGTGTGTTCTGAACTCTGGCGAGACCCCCCTTTTTATAGAATTCCTGCGAGCAGTTAGCATTATTGAAGTTGTTGGAATGTTGGTTGGTGTAGCTAAACTTAGGTGTTGATTGGGCGGAGGTCCCGGGGTCGAATCCCATGGGCCTCCCCCCTTTTGGCAAAAGGTTACAACAACTTTGGCGCGCCCTGCCAAATCTGGCGGGCGACCACTAAAATAGCAGAAAGGTGATAAATGGAGGCGAATATGGTGGAGAAGGCTATATTTGGCAGTTGGTTGTGTTAACCCCCCAAGGCGGGTGAAATGCTATAGTCATATGGTGCAATAGCATGTGAAAAGGGGCTGGGTCGAAGGCTTAGCCCCTCCCTTTTGGTGCCCTAGTTCAAGGTTTAATTTAAATAACATTTAAACTATTTACAAACAAGAATCAAGTTGTGGTGTAGTGGTTAGTGCAGACTAGTGTGGCCTTTGGCTACTTGGAGGTCATGAGTTCGAATCTTGGGGAGTCGATTAAAATTTTACATATACCAACCATTGGAGGGTGCCATGTGGTAGCCCATGATTGGGCCACGTGGCACCATATAACTGGTCCACAAAATTGCTACTTGTCACAATATGATTTGCCCATGAAGTTGACATGTGTCATCACCTAACTTTCCCACGTGTCTTCCATCCTTGCCACATCATCTTGCCAACTATCTGTGCCACATGTCACCCTTGCAGTGGTGCCATGTGTCACTTTGACTTTTTTCTTTTTGACAAATTTTGACTGAACTTTGACCCTTATAAGTTTTGATCCGTAACTCTGTTTGATGAGCCATTTGCACCGTTAGAAATCTTGTGACATGCTCTTTGCGACTATGCCATTTTCACTGAGTTTTAGGAACTTTGAAAATTTTCCCTTTTGTTGTTTGCTGAAGCCATTATGAGCATTCTGATTTGCTTCTGTGCGTTCTGAGTTGTCTTAACCTTCTTTGGATCCTTTTTGGATCACGCCTTCCCACCGAGAGATTTTTAGACCACCAAAAGCTTTCATTAATCAACTGGTAAGAGAGGGAAGAGTTCCCTCACCTTATCTTTCTCAATCCACTTTGCCTTGCTTAGATGTGTGCCCTTTAAGCCTACTCGAAGATAATCAATATCACCCTTGCATGAAGTCCTCGTCCTTCTGTCAAGGATGATATCTTCCTATAACTCATCCAAGTACTCAGGTGAAAAAGCATCAACCGATGGTATTGAAACTTCCTCATCCCGATCCATGATCATGGGAGGCTAAAAAAGTTTCAAGTTCTCTACATTCACAACTGAATATATCTGCATATAAGGTGGAAGATCTAAATGAAAAGAATTAGTGCCACTTTTCTCCAAAATAGTGAAGGGTCCATATTAGATGGGCTTGAGTTTCTTGCCTTCACCCTTTAATCATTCCTTGCTGATGTGAATCCATACCTGGTCTCCAACATGGAACTGATGATCAACCCCGTGCTTGCCACGCCGAGCTTTATACTATGCTTGAATCTTCTCCAACTATTCCTTGACTGCCTGGTGTATCTGTTGAATCCTCTGGATGAACTTGCGGGCTCTGTCCTCTGTCTGTTCTTCATTCACATCATCATCCTTCCCATACATCAAGTCCAAAGGAACCTTTGGTAGGTACCCAAAACATGTCTCAAAAGGTAAACTATGAGTGGATGAATGTAAAGCTCGATTATAAGCATGTTTTACATAAGGTATATGTTCATCCCATAACTTAGGATGCTTGCTACAGTAGCCTCAAAGAAAAAGTACCGCTGTTCTGTTTACCACCTCTAACTGTCTGTCGGTCTGTGGATGAAAAGTAGTGCTTCTCTTCAATTTGGTGTCCATCATTATCCACAAGCTAGTCCAAAAATCCCCAAGGAATCGAGTATCTCGATCCAAGACAATGGACGTGGGTAATCCAAAGTGAACCCAAACATACTGAAAAAAGAGATTAGCAGACTACTCGACAATGATCTTCTTTTTACATGGCATCAAGATACACATCTTGCCGAACCTATCCACTATGACATACAAATAATCACGACCCCCTTTGGTCATTGGTAAACCCCCTAAAAAATCCATGAAAATTCTTTCCAATGGATGGGATGGAACAGGAAGTGGTGAGTATAGCCCCAATTTTCTATTAGTGGGCTTACAAGTAGAACACATCACACACCCCTTTACATATTTACTTACAATTGCTTTCATTTGAGGCCAATAACAAAACCTCTACAAATGAGCCATAGTTTTTCCTACCCCTAAATGCCTAGACACAAGAGAAGTATGAGCTTCTCGTATTACATGGACTCGTTCACTTGTAGGAATACATAGCTTCCCAAGATGATAGAGTAACTTTCCTTGCAGACAATAGTTCTCTACCTGTGCACCATGGGTTAGCTTTTCATATACTTCTTTAAAATCTTCATCAATGACATATTGTTCTACATAACTATCATGAAATAAAGAAGTATTCTTCAAAATAATAGAAGCTGCAATAGGAGGTCTAGAAAGCATATCGGCTACCTTGTTACTTGTACCCTTCTTGTACTTGATTACCAAATGAAATTGTTGTAGAAAACCCATCCACCTGTAGTGTTGAAATTGCTGCAGTTTGGTCTGTGCTTGAAGACACTGTAAGGGTTGGTGATCTGTATGTATGATGGTTTCCTTCCCTAACAATTAATGCTTCCATTTCTTTGCGCTTTGAACTAATGCATACAACTCTTTATCATATGTAGGATAGTTAACAAAAGCTTGGTTAAAAGTCTCAGAGTGGTAACAAATAAGTTTACAATATTGCATCAATACTTCACCCATGGCGTATCCACTAGCATCTGTCTTGATCTCGAACGGTTGTTGAAGGTTCGACAGTGCTAATACTGGTGCGGTACTGATATTCTCCTTCAAAATGTTGAAATCTTTTTGTTGCTTTCCTTCCCACTGAAAAGTGTTCTTCACACTGGATAAGGCATGCAAAGGAGCTGTAATAAAGGAGAAGTTGGGAATGAATCTCCTCCAATATTGGACTGCACCCAAGAAGCTTCAAATCTCGGTTACACTCTTTGGCTTAGGCCATTTCACAATCACTTCAATTTTGGAAGGATCAATCTTCAATTGTCCTCCTCCCATGATATGACCTAAGTACAGAAGTACAGTCTTGCCAAATTCACATTTAGACATTTTCACATACAACTTTTCCCTCTGCAAAGTATCCAATACTTGTTTTACATGCCTTACATGTTCATCTCAAGTCCCGCTGAAAACAAGAATGTCATCTAAATATACAATCACAAAGTCATCAAGGAAAAGCCTGAATACATCATTCATCACACGCATGAAAGTTGCCGGAGCATTACAAAGCCCAAATGGCATAACTAACCACTCAAACAATCCTTGTTTGGTTTTAAAGGCAGTCTTCCATGCATCCTGTTCTGCAACCATGATTTGATGATATCCACTACACAAATCCAACTTAGTGAAATAAACAACATTCTTTAACTAATCAAGTAAATCATCTATGCGAGGAAAAGGGTATTGATTTTTCACTGTGATTTTATTTAAAGCCCGATAATCGACACACATTCACCATGTGCCATCTTTCTTTGGCACCATCATGATAAGAGAACCACAAGGAGATGAACTGGGCCTGATGACCCCTTGATCCAATAAGCCTTGTACCTACTTCTTGATCTCTGTCATCTCCACAACTGACATCCTGTACATGCCCGCATTAGGCAAAGGAGAATCCTGCTGAAGATGTATCTCATGTTGGATTTCCCTCTTAGGAGGTAATCCATCTGGTTCCTGAAAAATATCATCATACTTAGAAACAATATCAGTTAATTCTTTTTTATGAGATGGATCACATCCTTGGAAAGTGTCGTATGTCTCGACATCTTTCTCTTTGACGACCATGAGTACATATCTCTTATTAGTGGTTATGATTCTTTTCATTTGCCCTGCACTAACAAGTGTTATATTTACCCTCATGCTGTGATCTCTAACAATATATTCCACTCCCCCTTTAATAAGGTGGTATTTGTTCTCATGACGAAAGAAGACTGCTTTTCTATCATAAAGATAAGGACTCCCCAACACTATGCCACATATATCAAGCGATACAACATCCAAATCTACTTCATCAATCAACTTTGAAGCACTAACAAATCTGAACCTACATTGTTTGGTGACATTAAGTTTTGCTTTATCAGATACCCAACCAAGAGGATAAGGCTTTGGATGTGGTTTCATTACAGGACCCATCTTTTTGACAAGTGCTTCAGATATTAAGTTTACTTGGGAACACAGATCAAATAGTGTATCTATCTTAGTATGTTTAGATACAACTCGTATATGAAATAACTCATTCCTCTTTCGTTCATCAATATGAGATTCATCACTGGAACTTGAAATAGCATGAAGAGATTCTTTACCTTGTACTGCAACTGCTATGATCTTTCCTTCATCTCCTGATTTAGAACCAAGATCTTGCTGCACTGTTGCAACAATCTTTGTCTTCCCCTTTCCACTGAACTGTTTCGGTTTCTTTTCCGGATGCAGTTTCCAACAATGTTCTTCATCGTGACCACTCCTCTTGCAATGAGTGCAATATGGTTTTCCTCCTTCTCTTGTTACTGTAGCGGTCTTCTTTCCCTTCCTTTTGAACTTCTTGAAAGTCTTTTGTGGGAAATTGGAAGGTTTTTTCGTGGGATCTTCTTGAACATGTTTCCCCCTGTTCTCAAGGTGAGTGGCTTGCACACAAACTTCATCAAGACTAGTGGGGTTAAACAAGAGCAAAGTACGATGAATATAACTATGAAGTGCACCAATATACTTCATTAAAGTTTCATAAGAATCCAAAGGAATATTCAATGCTAAAGCTTTCTTCCTAAATTCTTCTATAAAACTTTGTACGTTCTGACCTTTACTCTATCTCAAAGTTTGCCATTCTATCATTGCTTTATGTAAATACCCTAATGGATATAATTGCTTCCTTATCTATGTTTTGAAATCCGACCATGAGGAACATAGTTACCAACTTAATGAGAACTATGACCTCAAAACGAGAACTCTAGCCCTTAAAACCCATATTTTTGCATAAAAAACATGAAAAACAACCCCCAAATCAAAAAGTGGTGCTACCGGTAGCACCATTTTTTGTAACCGGGTCAAAATTACAACTTTTTTCAGGCATGGGATTAAAGGATAAAATGGCTTCTCAAACAAACTTTAAAATCAACCCCCAAATCAAAAAGTGGTGCTACCGGTAGCACCATTTTTTGTAACCGAGTTAAAATTACAACTTTTTTCAAGCATGGGCTTAAAGGATAAAATGGTTTCTCAAAAAAACTCTAAAATCAACCCCYAAATCAAAACATGGTGTTATCGATAGCACCAATTTTTCTGACCAAGTCAAAATTACAACTTTTTTCAAGCATGGCCTTAAAACATAAAATAGTTGCTTAGAAAAACCTTAAAATCAACACCTAAATAAAAACATGATGCTACCTAAAGCAAAATGTTTTTTCTAAACGTTAAAATTACAACGAATTACGACCTAATTCAAAATGCGGCCTTGACAACAAATCCCTACACAAATAAAAAACCCAAAATTGGATCCTAAATGGTCACTTGAAAATTTATTTACTAACTTTTTTTTTTAAATTAAATTTACAATAAAAATTAAATAAAGAGAGAAGATAAAATCTTCACAAATATATATTTTTAATGAAAACAAAAATACATTTA
>ML789576.1:308258-320356 GCA_009831015.1 Picea engelmannii
TTTTTAATTTTTTTTTTTTAATTTCAATTTTTTTAGTTTTTAATTGAACCTAAAAAATTGAATTATATTTTTTGGTAAATATTTAAAAATAGTGTTAATTAACTAAAATTATTTTCTATGAAGTGAAGTAAAGGTAAAACAATGTGTTAAAAGTGATACTTTCCACTATATTTAAAAGGTACGGAATAATAACTTAATTAGGGACACCTAATTATATGAAAAATCTTAATTTAAAATAAATAAATGGTGTACAACAATTTTAACAATGGATGGAGCATGAAAAAATGATTAAAAACACCATTGAATAAAAATAAAAATAAATATAAAATAGAAAAGTTTGAAAATAGATCAAAAAACACTGTTGATAAAAATATATATATATTTCTTTTGAACAATTTGAAAATAAATGAAAATACAAGCATTTAAAAACAAAAAAGTGGAAACCTTATGTATCAGAAAATTTAAAATATCGAAAAACCACCTAAAAATGGAGGGGGGGTGCTACCAGTAGCACCATTTTTAAAAACAAGGTAAACAATTTGACCCCCCCAAAAATGAGAACTCTGTAGAGTTCTCGTTAAGTTGGTAACTATGTTGAGGAAAGAAGCTTACCACACTTACTTCTGTCTCGTAACTTTCTCTCCCACCATACGAGAGCAGTGCTTTCCAACCGAAGAGAAGCCAATTGCACTTTAACTTCCTGTTCGTCAATATGTTGAACACGACAATATACTTCAACCTGTCAGATCCAATTGTCCAACTTTTCACGATTAACATCTCCATTAAACATAGATAAATAAAACTTTACATCAAGCTTTAATAATGGTTTCTTAAAAGAGGCTTTATGGTTAGAATGTTGAGAGTGATGAGAATTCTCAGAGGAAGAAGAACTAGAACTTGAAGGCAAAGATGGAGGCTCATGAGGATCTCCTCCAACCCCTTGGTTTATTGAAGCATCATCATTTGCATGTGCTTCCTTTTTCTTCTCCTTCTTCTTCATCCTCTTCTCGTAATCTCCATACATTTGTTCGACCATTTCTGACATGCGATAAAAGACCATGTGAAAGTTTTTCTTCTGTTCATCATGCTTGTCTTTTCTGCCATCTTCTTCCTTCGAGATGTACGACCAACTTCGGGATTGAACGTCTTAAGAGTTCCTTCACCCTGCTTATGCTTGGCCTTAATAAGCATTCATACTCAACAATTCAAGTCAAAGACGACTTCTCTGATACCAACATGATCCAGGATCTTTTCGTCAAGTGACTTATTAAAGAACTGTATTAAATGAACATAAACAAAAGTACACCATAAAGAAGGAAAAGCTCAAAAGGAAAGAGACACAATCATGCAATATGAACACAAAGAACTTGATAACGAAGTTCATCCCTGGCGGACTACGTCTCTGGGTCCTACTCTCAAATGGGTAGGTCTTTTTATTAACTCTACAAAATAATTGGGCAAAATACATAAGTATACCTCATTCTGGAGTTAAGCCACATAAAATTTGCTCAGATTAGAAAACTAACACCACCACTGTGTTTGTGGCATCGTTTTACCTAAAAATGACTGTCTCCACACCTCAATTCGAGTCGGACACTTTCAGTCCTTCAAGACACCCTTGCCTCGGTTTTCGTGCCACTGTGCCTGCAATTAATGACTGATAGATCTTGAAATTCATGCCAAAATCTAGAAAACTGCGCTCAAATCCGTACTGTACGGATGTGCTCAGCCTCTCCCTTCTCCATGTTCTTGTGTGTTCTGAACTCTGGCAAGACCCCCCTTTTTATATAATTTATGCGGGCAATTAGTATTAATGAAGTTGTTGACATGTTGGTTGGCGTAGCTAAACTTAGGCGTTGTTTGGGTGGAGGTCCCGGGGTCGAATCCCATGGGCCTCCCCATTTTTGGCAAAAGGTTACAACAACTTTGGCCCACCCTGCCAAATCTGGCAGGCGTCCACTAAAATAGCGGAAAGGTGATAAATGGAGGCGGGTATGGTGGAGAAGGCTATATTTGGAGGTTGGTTGTGTTAAGCCCCCAAGGCAGGCGGAATACTATAGTCATACGGTGCAATAGCATGTGAACAGGGGCTGGGCCGAAGGCCGAGCTCCTCCCTTTTGGCACCTTAGTTCAAGGTTTAATTTAAAATATATTTAAACCATTTACAAACAAGAATTAAGGTGTGGTGTAGTGATTAGTGTAGAATAGTGGGACCTTTTTCTACTTGGAGGTCATGAGTTCGACTCTTGGGGAGTCGATTAAACTTTTTCATATACCATCCATTGGAGGGGTGCCACGTGGCAGCCCATGACTGGGCCACGTGGCACCATATAACACCTCACAAGGTGTTGGCAACACCTCATGACAAGGCAGGAAGTGATTGGTGGAATGCCCTGCTTGTTTGTAGAAGTTAAACCATCCGCTGTGAGTGGATTTGATCTCAATGGGTTCGAATCCAAATTTTCGCTCATCCCAAGAGTGATCTCTCTCTGTTCTGTTGCCTCATGCTCTCTGTATGTATATACATTACTTGGGAGGGACTGACCTTGATTGATGAGGCACCTTGATTTGCGCCTTGCGTGGTGCTTAGCGCCTTGCTTGATGTTGCGCCATGCTTGGCGCCTTGATTGATGAGGCATCACAATATGATTTTCCCATGAAGTTGACACATGTCATCACCTAACTTTCCCATGTGTCTGCCATCCTTGCCATGTCATCTTGCCAACTCATCTGTGCCACGTGTCACCCTTGTAGTGGTTCCACGTGTCACTTTGACTTTTGCCTTTTTGACCAAGTTTGACTGAACTTTGACCACTTATAACTTTTGATCCGTAACTCTGTTTGACGAGCCATTTGTGTCGTTAGAAATCTTGCGACACACTCTTCGTGATTATGTCCTTTTAACAGAGTTTTAGGAACTTTGAATTTTTGCCCTTTTGTTGTCTGCCGATGCCATTCTGAGTGTTTTGATTTTCTTATGTGCGTTCTGAGTTGTCTTAACCTTCTCTGGATCCTTTTTGGATCACCCACACTTCACACATTTAAAGCAAATAAGAAAAATTTCCTCACATCCGTCATAATTTAAGATAAAGATTTCTGATCACAGAAAATAAAAAGAAGATGATCTGCATGCATAAGAGAACTTTAACAGAGTGGACACATGGGAAACTCAAATAAAGATAATGATAGATAAACCTCAAATACTTTATATTATGAAAAGAGGGTTACAAAACACAGTCGAGATTGTTCCCAACATAACTCTCTTGAAATTTCTAAAAAATATATAGTTTGTTACATAATCTTTGAAATTTAAAATGCATTTGTCTTAAAGACTGGGATTGGGGCTCCCATGGACCATAAAGCAAATAAATACAATAAATAAACTATTAGAAGGAAGACGATGGGTGGTAGAAGAACAAAAAGACCTGGTAAGAAGAAAATATGAGTTATTAGTCTTCGGTTAAACCTTTCTAGTGAAAAAGGTGGAATAACTCGATGAAGGACTTGATAAAGAAAAATAAAGATATGATCAACATAAACTTACTATGATGGTCTCTCATTGTTGTCATTTTCTTGCTGATGTCCTTTTATTGTTTTCACCAATGGTTACAAGAATCGTATCAACTGTTTCTTGCCCTTCATTCGTCAGTTTATCAATAGCTTTCTTGAACCATTCTTCGATGTAAGTTTTCATTGGTGCCACGTTGATTTAATGCCGGATTTTGATGTTGAACAACTCACCTTCCAAGTCCCTCAGATTAATGGAAATTCCATGTAATGCTTCTTCAATGTCTTGATTTTTCACGGAGTAGTCCATTAGCCAATTTTCTATGGCGTCCTCATCATATTCAAGTATAGCATATAAATTTTCAATTGACAATCCTTTAAAAATATCAACTTGCTCATCAAGCCGTTGTTTTGTTAGGAACAACAAGTTGAGGATCAATTTGGGATCTTGGACTTCGTTAGTGCTTCCGGCTAGGTCCACCTCCGTGAGATTTTTGAATAGTTCTTCCCTCTTTGATATGGCTTGGCTGCACGCTTGAACAATGTTATTCAAGTTTTTTGTCTTTTCTTTCCAACACACGTTCAATTGCTTGATACAACTTGGAGAGGGAAGGTCCCCCTCTCTTCTCCTTAGCTCTGTCATGTTGGAAACTTTAACACCAAAGGGTACCACAACGCCAAGGTAAAAACCTTCTTCATTTTTTAGGTCGGATTGCAAATACTCATGGAAGGCATGCACCCTCGATCCAAAAGAAATCATGTTCTTTGAAATTTCCCAAGCTTTTGTGATCAATGCCATTCTTTTCTGGATATTATTCTCCACATAGCTCCTGGGTGATGTAAGTAAGCTTAAGGATCCTTTTAATTTAGCAGTGGGCATGATGGGTCCAACAATTGCCAAAGAGCCGGCGAGAAGTGGAAGAGGCATTAAGGTCTCTTCCAGTTCCTTAATCCTTTCCTTTAACTTTGTATTTTCTTCTTTGATACCACCGATGGAGTCGTCCAATGCATCGCTGGTTGCTCTATGAATTCTATAAATATGGGAAGGCCACATATCTCTTAGGTCAACCTCTGAACGATATTTTCCTTTCTTGTTATCTACATCACTTTTCTCCATAATCGATTTTTTGGATTCCCTGTCAAAAACAACACTCTCCAAAACAAATGACTCTTCTTCGTCAAAGGTCTCATTCTCAATGATTTCAAAAGATGGATTCTGGTGGGCTGTGCTTCTTGAATGATTAATGTTGGGAAACATTTTCTCTATGTCTACTTCGATTTCCATATCTTCAAGGGAGAAGCTATTCATATCACTCTCTATGCGTTGGTATTCTTCCTCTTGCACTACATTTTCCCTTTTTTCCTCAGTGGAAGTTTGTGCGAGTTGTTAATTTTTCTCAGAGGGGGATTCTTTTCTCCTCCCCCACCTGAACTAATGTTGATTGCCTTTCTATATGGGTGGGCTGCTAGAGCACTACTCTGAGATGTTGTAGTCTTAGTATTAATAGTAGGGGACTGGGCACTCTTCTCGCTGGAACCCTTTCCTTTATGTTTGTAAAATTCATTGGTACTGAGTACCATCTCCAAATCGCTAGCATTGTGAGTAGGAGCACCCAAGTTATTATCTTCTTCTTCTCCTAGAATAGTGTGGATAAATGAATTGCTAAATCCAACTGCTAACACATGCTCCAAAAAAATTCCATTAGGGTCAAACCCTTTTATCTTTTCAACATACTTGAGATTCAGATTGTGGAAGTGGTTTGCAAATTCATCGATTTTGTTCATATTTTTGAATACAAAGTCCCTAATTTTCCAAGGCAAGGGTATGAATTGAATTTTTCGTTTCTCATGAAAAAAGTGCAGCCATAAACTATATTTCCATGCAACTTCTGTAATAAACATCCTGTCGGATATATGACATGGAAGAAAGGAGGGATTTTCCTTAGAACCGAAAATCCTGATAACATTGCAATTTTCCATTTTCTCCAACATCCCATTTTTATCTAGGAATTTACTTTCCTGGGAAGATATTCTGGGGGTGTCTTTACCAAACAACAATCCTTTAAAAACTGAGACAAAATCATTGAAAACTTCATAAAATTGCAAAGAAGCTTTGTGTCTCCACAACGCTTGGTACCAAAAGGTCACTGGGTCAAATTTACAATTCACCTTCTTGCAGATAGACAATTTAGGAAATTGACAGTAATATGCTATCGCAAACACCAAATAAGAAGCCATAAAGAATTTCTTATCTTTTTTAAACTATGACAATTGGGAAGATATTTCAATGGAAATCAACTTTCCCCAATCGAAAATGGCCTACTGCTTGACATTAAAATATAAGATATAAAGAATCATACGAGAAATGATGGTGGTATTTTCTTGGCCTGTCACTCTGGTGAATAACCAATAAATTTCCCGAAAGTGATTTTTGAATGAGTTGATCTACAACCTGGTAACATCTTCAGAGATGGCTACATGATTCTCCAAGAATTCAGGCAAGAGGTCCAGGCCGTTGTCATGCTTTTTCAAGAAGTCCCTGCAATCTTCACCTTTGAAAGCGAGTGTTGGCTCTAGGAGTTTTAACATTTTACGAAACACTTGAGGTGAAAGAGAGACATGAGAATGGTATTGAAGTTGAATAATCCACTGACTTGGTATATATTTCTTGACACACCAGGCAACCAATTCCTTGCAATCGAAAACCTTAGGAACACAACCTGAACGAGCAATTCCGAATGTCCAGATCACTTCCTTCTGAGCAGACGAGAATGACTAGTAACAATATGCTCTAGACCACTGAAATTTCTGGCCCTCACATCCAAAAATATCCAAATTATCTCCGCAGAATTGCTGTCGAGCTGTTGTTTCCATAACTTGATGAGAGCATTCTTTTAATCTAGATAATATTTGAAATGGGTGCTTGAGAGAGATAATATAATCTTCCACAAATCGTGCTTTAATATGGTTTAATGAGGAATCTCCTCAAGCCCTTTTATTATTAATGATGATCTTTACAGAACCAACATGATGAGTTATTAGCATGAAACCATACTAAGTGCATATCAGGAAAAGCGCGAAGGTGGTGGGGATTGATGAGAACAATTAGGATTTGGAAATTTTTGTGAACCTGCCAACCTGGGAACCCATGTTTGCAAAAGTTTGAAAATTGGCTAAGTTTTGTAATGCAGTCGGTCAAACTCAATATAGGAGAGATGAGATACTTAGGAGCTTAGGGAGTTCGATGGTAAAAATGTAGATCGCGGATCTCTTGGGTGAAAAATGTATATCGCGGATCTCTTGGGTGAAAAATGTATATCGCGGAACATGGGACATGAAATCTTGAAATCACGAATCCGCGATTGCAGAAACAACCAAGTATAGGAAAATACGATAGTCGGTCAGACTCATGATACAAGAGTATGGATGGAGATGAGGATCTGCGAGTCCGCCAACCTGCAAACCCACCGTTTTCAAAAAACGACTAAGTATAGTAATTAGAAAGGGAGAATAGAAGGGAGAAAAGAAAAGGGGAATTCAGGTAAGTATAGAAGAGGGAAAATAAATGGACAAACGAAGTTGGGAAAATAGAAAATGGGAGGGAATTTTCGGAAGCAGGAATGGATCTCAACAGTCCCCTTCACGCACATTTGTGAATGGAAGAGACGCCCCCCCTCCTCAAGCTCCTCTGACTCATATGGTTGGATCTTTGTGGTTGTGATGGTAGCACTAGGTTCTTCATCGATGATCCAATTTCCCATATCCTTTTCTAAATCAGAGTCTGAGCCAAGGTTTGACTCTTTTTCTTTAAGCTTGACCAACTATGATTGTTTCAAGTGACATTCATCAATTTTGTGCTAGGGGATTTTGTGGAACTCACACCACTTTCCAGTGTCCTTTGACTTCTCAATACCATTCTTTGCCTACGACTTGATCTAGTTGTCTTGAGGTTGGCATTCCTTACTATGTCCCTTGTTATTTGAGTTAGGGCCACTTTTACCATACTTCTATTGTGGTAGATTTGTAGACCCAAAATTTTGCTTATTTTGTTGCTTAAATTTTTACTCGATTTTAACAACATAACGATAAGCGACTCTAGTGAGAAGATGTCCAAGAAATCCATCTCTACTTGGATGTAGTTATGTAGGCCATTATGGTACATCAAAACCAAGTGCCGCTCAAAATATTTTATACCTAGATTTGAACACAAGATATGTAAGATGTTGGTGTACTTCGACACTGTATGGTCCCTCTCCCGACACAGAGTCGTCCATCTTGTGTATTGGTCATCATAGCTTCCATAATGGTAGAATTCCTCCTCGATGGAATCAACAAAGGCTTCCCAAGTGGGTCTCATCCTAAATGTTATAAAATCATCTTAGTTATGTCTCTCACAATAAACTTCCCACCAATATTTGACATGGGGAAGGGCTTTAAGGACCCTGAAGGTGATATTTTCAGTGTCAATTTGTTTTGAACAAAGTAATAACCCTCTAATAGATTTAACCATTTATCCAAAGCATATACATCCATTTGGCCTTTAAATAAAGGGATATCAAAGTTAACTTTTACCTTGAAGGGTGTTGCACCTTCAAAATGGCTACTTGTTGAAGGTGCCTTGCTCGTCGTCAACAGTCATTGAAGGATCTGGGCAAAGTTGTCCATCATTTCATTCCATTTTTTCTTGAGCGATTCCTAGAGAAACATATTGATAGGATCTACCACTCATTCATCTGACTTTTCCCCCTCTATGGGAGGTCTCTTGGGCTGGTGAGAGTGGTCATCTTCTAGCGAAACTAGCTTGAGACCTAACTCTCTATGCACTGACATCATCAGGGACATGCATCGAGAAAAAAAAAGGCATATTTTTTTGATACCACTGATATAGATTGTTTAGGGAAAAAAATGAAACACATGCAGGAATATAATAGAGAGCACATTAATATAGTGAAAACCCAACTTCTATTAATGAATACAATAATAAAATACCATAGAGCACAAACTGGCTAGAATGGTGGTAGCTTATATATGAAAAGAGAGAGAGATGTCGATTGTCAGACAATTGGCTTAGATTGATGGACAATTGGTACGGATTGTTGGTTTTCATTGATGTCAACCATTGGAGAGTGATATTGTATATTGATTTCAACCCTTAGTGATTGATGTCAACCCTTGGAGAAAGTTCGGTAGCGAATTCCGGTAGCACAAAGGTTTAGGTAATAGACCCAAGGTTGTTTAATGTACAATGGTATGAGTTTTAATATATTTGAAGGTAATACTATTATACATGGATAATACATGCCATTCCATTTCTGGTGGTATGTGGAACATCACATAACTCCTCACGGTTAGAGAGTTATGGCCATGAGAAGTTGGAGAACCTAGGTTTGGGTAATGGACCCAAGTTTGTTTGATGGATAATGGTATGAGTTTTGATATATTTGCAGGAAATAATATTCTATATGGATAGTACATGTCATTCCATTTCCATTGGTATGTGGAACATCACATAACTCCTCACGGTTAGAGAGTTATGGCCATGTGAAGTTGGAGAACCCTCATGAGTCATCTAGAAGCCCCAAAAGGTCAAGGTAGTCAAAGTGGTTTAAGAGATTTTAGAAGGTAAATAATAAAGTGAAGTGATGACTGTACTATAAGTCAAAGTGAATACAAAAGAAAATATTTAAATAATAAAGTTAATGGAGAAATTAGAAGTGAGTTAACCCTAAAATAAAGAAAGTGGGTTAAGATCGGTAAAAGGTAATCCCTTCAGGAAGTTACATGAAAGTACAAATAAGAGGAAAGGATCTCTCATTTTAATCACACTTGAGAATATTGAATATCTATAGGTGACTGAGGTAACCAAAGTATATCTAAGACGAATTTAAGAGGGAAGGTGAAGTAAAGAAGGCCGAAATTCAAGGGAGGATAAATTCTTTTGATGATGCTTTCTAAGGTATGTTATTTACAGGTCATCTCACCATTTTCATAATAACTTTTTTTCTAGAATGATTCAGACTGTGAAAATGGGAGGCCGTTGAGGAAACATATCCAAGTATACGTGGTAAACATTTAAGCTTGTGGGTCGTTGTATTTTTGGAGTTACACTCCGTGGACAATAGGGTTTGTGGCTAGTCCTGAAACTAATCTAAAACATGTGTTTCGAGTAAAAACGTCATAATTTATTCATAACAGATCCAAATTCAGTACGACCAAATGTGTTCTTTAGAGTGCAGTCTGTAGTATTAAGTGTACAATTTTTAGATCCATACAACAAATATTCCGTGTGGGGCACGCCCTACAAGTTCGCTCTCTAGAATAAGCCAAAATTCAACAAGGTATGCCATTTTTGCTATAACTCCTTTTATGAGAGGTTCCAAGAAGTGAAGTCTAGATAAATTGCATAAAAGACACCGACGCACATTGTGTACTATTTTTATATCTTTATTCATTATAGGTACATAGTTATGATTATTTCAATTTAGGGTTTTTGACTAATCCAAAATTAGTCATGTGAAACTAAAGTAAAGTCTGATCAAAATGCTAGTCTCTTGTTGTTAAAGTTAAGGAAGGTTTGCAGGTATGTGATCTTATACACCAGGTCTATTATAGAGTTACAAATTAGATTTGGATGATGAAATTGATGAGGGATTTTGGTTGAGGTACATGTTGGGTACATGGTTGAGACAAGTAGTTGATGAGTTGACACATACATGAGGTGTATAGTTGATAATGTTGGTACATCTTGATGAGTCATAGTTGATGAGTAGTTGATACATACTTGGTACATGGTTGTAGGCACTTGTTAGTAGTATTTTTGACACATGGTTTATGGATGATGTAGCATACTTGTATTGGTATATTATTAGAAGCACATATTGATCTTGATGATGATTATGAGTCGTTGTGTTATGCTTGGTTGATGCACATATTTGAGAGTTGTCTTGGTGATTGATCTTAGTGAGTAGATCTGATTTGGTTGATAAGATTGATGATACAAGTTGTTTTGATAGGTTGTTTGGATAGTTTGTTGTGACAGGTTATTTGTACAGGTTTGGTGCATGGTTGATGCACTTGTTCATGGTACAAGTTGAGGTACAGGTTGGTGCATGGTTGATGCACTTGTTTATGGTACAGGTTGATTACAGGTTGTTTGGTACAGGTTGGTGCATGGTTGATGCACTTGTTTATGGTATAGGTTGAGGTACAGGTTGGTGCATGGTTGATGCACTTGTTTATGGTACAGGTTGAGGTACAGGTTGATGCATGGTTTAGGTTATTGGTACATGTTTACAACAATATATCTCACAGTGATAGTGTGACAATGGTTCCATCATTCTACTTATACGCCAGGGCAGTTGGACAGGGCAAGGACAGGTGGTTGTTGTTGGTTGTGGAGCCTGATTATCTTCCTAATTTATAGGTATTTTACTTTCAGCCGTGTTTATACCCCATGAAGTATTTACACCCCAGAAGTATGTACACTCTTCCATGCGGGGGAGTGCAGAGGGGGGGTACCCCCTCTGCAGGGTCCGGGGGGCCTATCCCCCCGGCTAGGGGGGGGGTCTGGGGGCAAGCAGGCCCCCAGAGCAAAAATTGCCTTGTAAAAGTATATTGTAATTTCATTTTAAATCTGGACCGTTCATTATAAGGTCGCAGATCTAACGATACAGATTATGTTAGGATTTTTTTCTCTAGAAGGCAACCCTCTTTTATGAGGGAAATGTATCGCGGCTATGGATGGTGGTGAATATTGTATTCTTAGAGAGGAGACTGTGAGAGAAAGAAGAGGAAGTTACAATGGGTTTTGCTGTAGGTTGTATCCATTCATTTGCTGGATAACAATAAAGGAAGGACTTGGCAATTTCTCTGGTGAACGTAGCCCACACTGGGTGAACCACGTAAATCTGTGTCTCTCTTGTATTGTGTGTCTTTTGTGTTTTGTTTATGCATTTACTTTATTTTATTGCTTCGCGGTCCTATTTTTCTAACAACTAGTATCAGAGCATAGGTAACTCGCAGGAAAAGAGGGTTCTTGGTTCGAGTGGGAGCAATGTCGGAAGATGGAAAGTTTAGGGTCGAGAAATTTAACGGCCAAAACTACCAGTTATGGAAGAAGCAGATGGAAGACTATTTATATCAGAAGGATCTATTCCTACCATTGAGTGGAGTAGCAAAGAAGCCGACGACCATGAAGGATGAAGAATGGGAGATTCTTGACAGAAAGGCTCTAGGAACGATACGGCTGAGCTTGGCAGCATCGGTGGCTTTCAATATTTCGAAAGAAAAGACAATGAAGGGTTTGATGGACGTGTTGGCCAAATTGTATGAAAAACCCTCAGCGTCAAATAAGGTATTTCTAATGAAGAGATTATTTAATATGAAGATGTCAGAAGGTGGGTCTGTTGCAGATCATTTAAATGAATTTAATATGGTGACTAATCAACCAAGTTCTGTAAAAGTGGACTTTGATGATGAGGTTAGGTCTCTTCTAATCTTGTGCTCATTTCCAGAAAGATGGAATGGCTTGGTCATGGCTATAAGTAACTCTGTCTCTGGTTCAAATACTTTAAAATTTGATGATGTTGTTG
>ML789576.1:323348-352455 GCA_009831015.1 Picea engelmannii
TGGGGGGGGGGGTTTGGGGGCGAAGCCCACAAAGAACAAATTTCCTTGTAAAAGTATATTGTAATTTCATTGTAAATCTGGACCGTTCATTATAAGGTCGCAGATCTAACGGTAGATATTATGTTAGGGTTTTTTTCCCTAGAAGGCAACCCTCTTTTATGAGGGAAATGTATCACGACTATGGATGGTGGTGAATATTGTATTCTGAGAGAGGAGACTGTGAGAGAAAGAAGAGGAAGTTACAACGGGTTTGTTGTAGGTTGTATCCCTTCATTTGCTGGATAACAATAAAGGAAGGACTTGGCAATTTCTTTGGTGGACGTAGCCGACACTGGGTGAACCACGTAAATCTGTGTCTCTCTTGTATTGTGTGTCTTCTGTGTTTTGTTTCTTCATTTGTTTTATTTTATTGCTCCGCGGT
Source organism: Picea engelmannii (assembly GCA_009831015.1). Lineage (NCBI taxonomy): Eukaryota > Viridiplantae > Streptophyta > Pinopsida > Pinales > Pinaceae > Picea > Picea engelmannii. The sequence goes on from ML789576.1 coordinate 323,770, forward strand.
CCTGTTTTTCTAACAGTTGTAGCCACCTTCCGATTGTATCCGGAGAACATAGGGGGTTGTAGCCTCCTTCTGGTTGTAGCCAGAGAATTGGGGAGTTGGAGCTTCCCTTAGGTTGTAGCCTGAGAAACTAGGGGGTTGGAGCCTCCTTCCAGTTGCAGCTAGAAAACAAAGGAAGCTGGTGCTTCTAGTGAATGTAATTCTTAAAGACATATAACAAAAAAAATTTCGTGGTTTTCTCCCACTTTGGGTTTCCACGTAAAACACCGGTGTACTGTGTATGTGTGTGATTGCTCATTTGTTCATTGTTTATTTACTCTGCAACTATTGGATGATAATTCTACATTGATATAACACTTGCATTTTATGGTGAAAAATGATTAAATTTCTCTATTACTGATTCACCCCCCCTCTTAGTAATCCAACAATTGGTTTCAGAGCCAGTTTCTTTAGGAAACAGTTTAACCACTAGAAGGAGATCATGGATTATTATGAGAATGGAGTACCAACGTTTAATGGTTAGAATGGTTTAAAGTATGAGATGTGGAGCATAAGGACGAAAGTATTTTTACAAGCACAAGGACATTATATTTGGCTATCGATTGTTAAAGGATATGATAGTTCAAAAAGGGCAAAGATTGGAGCCAAGAATGAATTGAAGAAGAATAACAAAATAACAATGGATTTGATCTGGGAAGGATTACCTAATCCGGTAAGAGGAAAGGTTGGTAAATGTTCATCAACCAAAGAACTTTGGGATAAGTTACATGACATATATTATTTACCCATCACAGATTCAGAAAATGCCAAAGAAGATGCAGATACAAATCAAGAAGAATTATGTTCACCATGTCAAACAAATTCAAAATATGAAGAGTACATAATCACCCGAGATATGTTGTTTTAAATGCCATGAAGGAAATGAGATAGAAAAAACTAATTGAAAATGAAGAAAATTATGAAACATAATTGATTAGTGCTTTAGATGAACTAAGAGAAGGAAAAAAGTCACTCAAGAAGGAATTGATGAAACAAAAGGAAAGTGTTCACATTTTTGAAGAAGCCCAAAAGGTCATTGAGAACTTAAGAACTCAGCTAGAAGAACCCAGAAAGATCGAAGAAAATCTTGAATATCAAAAGCACTATTTGGAAGCCAACATAGAAGCATATAAGGAAGAAGCATAAATGAGAGAGAAGATATTGACATATAATATTAAGGAAAGAACTAACAATCTAAACCAGCTTGAGGCAAAGTTTGGTCAAGAAGAGAAAGGACTTGAAGAAGAAATAATCACATTAAAAATTCATCTTGAAGAAGCGAAAAGAACAAAAGAAGTCATGAAGTCTCAGATAATGAAGAAAGAAGAAGAGGTTGAGAAGCTTGAAGAATAAGTTGTTACATTGCGAAGTAAAATCGTGAAGCTCAACAAGAACGTTGAAGAAACATAAACATCCACATCAGTTATAGAGAATGAAGAGAAGCACTCAAGGTTGCTAGAAAAGAAGAATGAAGAAAATAGAAATAGTTATGCAGAAGTACTCAAAGGAAGGAATCATGGTCAACCAGAATCTAAGAAAACTATTGAAGATACATCTTCAAGAAGACCATTCATGTTCAAGACACAAAGAAGATTCAATCATGATCATGATCAGTCAAGGCAAAAATTCAGAAGGACTACAACACAAAGAAGATTGTTCACTCCCAGGTATGCAAATTTATTTTATGGTTATTGTTTTTATTGTACTAATTTTTGACATAAGGTTGTAGATTGCAGGGATTATAAAAGAAATGTTCAGGAAAGAAGTGCATATGTGGCCCCACGTAACATTGAATGCTACAAATGTCATAACTATGGATACATAGCTAGTGATTGTAGAAGCATGATCGATACTTCCATGAAAGAGAACATTGATATCAGATATAAGAAAGTATGGATATGAAAACATGAAGAACAGGTGAACAAAGACCAGGTCCCAAAGATAACAAGATTGGCAATAAAATAAGATGAAGAAAATTCTACAGAGAAAAAGAAAGATGTCAGATACAGAAAGGTTTGGAAAATAACTGAAAGAAAAGAAGGACAGGTAAATAAGGAATAGGTTCAAGAGATTGTACTTCCAGGCATTGTAGTGAAAGATGAATCCACAGACAAACAGAAAGAAGTTAGAGCTCAGAGAGATGATGAATCTACCAATGAAGATGATGATGAATACACATTAGAGCAGGAATTGTTCTGAGCCATCCGACTTAGAGACTCCCAGGTAATATTAATATTAGACAGGGGGAGTCTATGTGATAGATGTGACAGACCAAAGAACCATCATTTGAGAAACTTGCAGAGTTTTGAGTAGACAGATTCAGTGCATTCAGTTAGCAAAAGTACAATATGATATATTAATCAGGTGTAGTAGTACTTCATGATAGTACAATGACATATGAGTCAAAATTATGGACATTTGTGTAGTAGAGTCTTGGACAGTATGGATAGAGATGGATTCCTAAGAATGATTAGTAGGTTTGGAAAGATATATGATAGTAGTGTTGGGTATGTGTTATATTCTTTGCATGTGTGTGTGTGTGTGTGGGTGTGTCAGATACGACAACTGCGTCTTTTTCTATTTTTAGCGGATTTGTAAATTAATCCCGGATTAAGGGATTAGGGTTTTGGTATCTACAGAATACCTAAAAACATTGTATATATTGTATGTGAATGGTGAAATTCGATATAATGAAAATAAGAAAGGTTTTCTCGATTGAGGGTTTCCGGTATAAAATCTCTGTGTACTCTGTGTATGAGCCATTGATTAATTTATGTATTGCTTAAGAATCTATATGCATTGCTTTACTTCGTAGGTTTAAACTTACAAGTATATGAGAGCATGGATTCCAAATTTACAGATATTTCTTGGACACATACAATGCATACAACAGTTCACATTCAAAATAGAATAATGCTCAGAAACAACAATGACAAAACTCCCTACGATCTATGGAAAGGAAGCGCAAACAAAAACCTCTACATCAAGGTAACTCAATATATGTCAAAGAAACCAAGGAATTTTTATTTCTCAAACTAAGTATATCAGAGAAATGCTAAAGAGGTTTGGAATGGAAGATTGCAAACTAGTTACCACTCCTATGAAAACCAGTTGCAAGTTGAGCAAAGATGATGATTCAAAGTCTATAGACTAGAGGCAATACAAGTCAATGATTGGTAGCTTACTATATGTGACAACATCCAGACCAGATGTAATGCAGGCAGTTGGATAGGTGGCACGATTTCAAGCAATACCAAAGGAATCACATGTATTAGCAGTGGAGAGGATTTTCAGATATCTCAAAGGAACATAAGAGTTTGGATTATGGTATCCAAAAGGAAAGGATATATCACTTATTGCCTACACAGATGTAGATTGGGAAAATTGCATTGATGACCGACGAAGCACCAATGGAGCAACATTCTACTTGGGTGAGTGTTTAGTATCTTGGTTAAGCAAGAAACAATCATCAGTATCCTTATGTACAGTCGAGGCAGAGTATATTGCAACAAAAACATGTTGTACACATGTTCTATTGATGAAACAAACTCTAATAGATATATAGGTTGAGTACGATGATCCCATTTCAAGCACCGTCAGTATCTCAAAGAACCCGATGATGCACTCCAAGATGAATCACATTCCAATAAAGTATCACTTTCTATAGAAACAAGTTTCAGAGAAGAATATCAGAGGACAATTTAGGTTGGGAGATCAGTTTCAGGAATAGTTCTGTTAGGGGGAGCAACCACAGATGGAAAGATACATTTTCCATTGATGATAAAGGGGGGGAGATTTATCATATGCAAAGGTAAATGCTTGGAGAGAGAGCATAGAGGCATGTTTCCAAGGGGAGCGATTGTCACAAGGGAAGAATGAGTGATATGACTTCATAGTGATACCCTTTGTCAAAGGGGGAGATATTATTCATATGAAGGGAGAAAGAGTAATCAGAGACCTATAAACACAAAGAAAAATCAAAGTCATGTAGACAGGGGGAGCAACCCCAAGGAGAGTTCAGTCAGGGGGAGTAGCCCCAAAGGGAGATAACCTTTGCCATTGATGTCAAAGGGGGAGAGATAGAAACATTGATGAGGAGTATAATCATGAAAGTTATCATGACTAAGTGTTGCCATCAATGTTGGTGTTGCCATCAATGCCAAAGGGGGATATTACCAGACAATTGGCTTAGGTCGATGGACAATTAGTATGGATTGTTCGTTGTCGTTGATGTCAACCATTGGAGAGTGATATTGTAGATTGATTTCAACCCTTAGTGATTGATGTCAACCTTTGGAGAAAGTCTAGTAGCGAATTCCGGTAGCACAAAGGTTTGGGTAATGGACCCAAGGTTGTTTCATGTATAATGGTATGCGTTTTAATATATTTGAAGGTAATACTATTCTATATGGATAGTACATGTCATTCGATTTCTAGTGGTATGTGGAACGTCACATAACTCCTCACGGTTAGAGAGTTATGGCCATGAGAAGTTGGAGAACCCAGGCTTGGGTAATGGACCCAAGTTTGTTTGATGGATAATTGTATGAGTTTTGATATATTTGTAGGCAAGACTATTCTATATGGATAGTACATGTCATTCCATTTCCATTGGTATGTGGAACGTCACATAACTCCTCACGGTTAGAGAGTTATGGCCATGTGAATTTGGAGAACCCTCATGAGTCATCTAGAAGCCCCAAAAGGTCAAAGTAGTCAAAGTGGTTTAAGAGATTTTAGAAGGTAAATAATAAAGTGAAATTATGAGTGTACTATAAGTCAAAGTGAATACAAAATAAATTATTTAAATAATAAATCTAATGGAGAAATTAGAAGTGGGTTAACCCTAAAATAAGGAAAGTGGGTTAAGATGGTTAAAAGGTAATCCCTTGAGGAAGTTACACAAAAGTATAAATAAGAGGCAATAATATCTCATTTTAATCACACTTGAGCATATTGAATATCTATAGGTGACTGAGGTAACCAAAGGATATCTAAGCCGAAATTCAAAGGGAAGGTGAAGTAAAGAAGGCCGAAATTCAAGGGAGGACAAATTCTTTTGATGATGCTTTCTAAGGTATGTTATTTACAGGTCATCTCACCATTTTCGCAATATTTTTTTTTCTAGAATGATTCAGACTGTGAAATTGGGATTCCATTGAGGAAACATATCCAGGTATCTGTGGTAAAATTTTTATCTTGTGGGTCGTTGTATTTTTGGAGTTACACTCCGTGGAAAATAGGGTTTGTGGCTAGTCTTGAAACTAGTCTAAAACAAGTGTTTCAGGTAAAAATGTCATAACTTCTTCATAACAGATCCAAATTTACTACAACCAAATGTGTTGGTTAGAGTACAATATTTAGTATTCGGTGTACATTTTTCAGATCCACACAACAAATATTCTGTGTGGGGCATGCTCTACAAGTTTGCTCTCTAGAATAAACCATAATTCAACAAGATATGCCATTTTTGATATAACTCCTTTTATGAGAGGTTCCAAGGAGTGAAGTCTGGATAAATTTCATAAAATACAATGAAGAACATTATGTACCATTTTCATATCTTTATTCATTACAGGTACATAGTTATGATTATTTCCATTTAGGGTTTTTGACTAATCCAAAATTAGTCATGTGAGACTAAAGCAAAGTTTGATGAAAATGCTAGTCTCTTGTTGTTAAAGTTAAGGAAGGTTTGCAGGTATGTGATCTTATACACCAGGTTTATTACATAGTTACAAATCAGATTTGGATGATGAAATTGATGAGGACTTTTGGTTGAGGTACATGTTGCGTACATGGTTGAGACAAGTAGTTGATGAGTTGGCACATACATGAGGTGTATAGTTGATGATATTGGTACATATTGATGAGTAGTTTATACATGATTGGTACATACTTGCTGCATGGTTGGAGGAACTTGTTAGTAGTATTGCTGACACATGGTTTATGGATGATGTAGCATACTTGTATTGGTATATTATTAGAAGCACATATTGATCTTGGTGATGATTATGAGTCGTTGCGTCATGCTTGGTTGATGCACATATTTGAGAGTTGTCTTGGTGATTGATCTTGGTGAGTAGACCTGATTTGGTTGATAAGATTGATGATACATGTTGTTGTGATAGGTTGTTTGGATAGGTTGTTGTGACAGGTTATTTGTACAGGTTTGGTGCATGGTTGATGCATTTGTTCATGGTACAGGTTGAGGTACAGGTTGGTGCATGGTTGACGCACTTGTTTATGGTATAGGTTGATTACAGGTTGTTTGGTACAGGTTGGTGCATGGTTGATGCACTTGTTTATGGTACATGTTGATTACAAGTTGATGCATGGTGCATGTTATTGGTACAAGTTTACATCAATATATATCACAATGATAGTGTGGCAATGGTTCCATCATTCTACTTATACATCAGTGCGGTTGGACGGGGCAAGGACTGGTGGTTGTAGCCACCTTTCGGTTGTATCCTGAGAACATAGGGGGTTTTAGCCTCCTTCTGGTTGTAGCCAGAGAATTGGGGAGTTGGAGCTTCCCTCAGGTTGTAGCCTGCGAAACTAGGGGGTTGGAGCCTCCTTCTAGATGCAGCTGGAAAACAAAGGAAGTAGGTGCTTCCAGTGAATTTAATTCTTAAAGACATATAAGAAAAAGCATTCCGTGGTTTTCTCCCGCTTTGCATTTCCACTTAAAACACTGGTGTACTGTGTATGTGTGTGATTACTCATTTGTTCATTGTTTATTTACTTTGCAACTATTGGATGCTATTTTTACATTGATATAACACTTGCATTTTATGGTGAAAATTGATTAAATTGCTCTATTACTGATTCACCCCCCCCTCTCAGTAATCCAACATTGATTATGCTCATTCGCAAAAGATAATACAAGAGGAAGAAATGATTTCCTTTTAACATAAAGCAAGAATCCTAAAGGTCCAAAACCCTAAACTTAAAAGGCAAAGTGCCAAAAGGTGTTTTTGAAATGCCAAAAGGCATTTTTGGGTGTCAGTTTGTACATCAATTTTCCTAGAGCATAACTTTCGCATACAATCTATGTTTGACATGCATAGTATCTCATTGGAAAGCTCTCACTCGGGACTAAAATGAGACAACATGGCCTAACTTTGTTGAATTTGGAGTTGAAGGTATAGATAGGTCCTTGTCCCTTCTAAAAAAACATCGTTTAGGGCCTCAAAATGGCCCCAGAAGTTTAGGACCTAGAAAATCTCAGAAAATTATAACAAAAATGATAAGATGGAGAACCATGTTAAGTCGGTGGAAGATGTGGATGACCACCAATATCAACCTGGATCATTCACCTCCATTATCCATTCTCAACTTCTAAGTTTGATGTTTATATTATTTTTCTTCGAGGGCCTTGCAGGCCAAAAACATGTCAAAAATTTCTTTCTTAAGTTTTAAGAAATAAACCCAAGTGCATCTAGAGAAGTTATCAATGAAATTTAAGAAATACTCAAACCCAAAGAAGGAAGAAGAAGGAAGCATACCACATAAATCGTTATGAACAAGCTACAAAGGGATCGAGGCGTGCCAAGAGGCATGCTTGCCAAAATTATCTTGATGATGTTTGTCAAGAACACAACCAGAACATACACCATCTCTATGAGAAACAAGAGAGGGATTGGTCACGATTCTCTGAGTACATAGTTATTGTTATAAGTGATAGCTTAGATGACCAAATAGCTCATGCCAAAGTTTGCTCAAGTCATCACTATGAACAATTAAAAATGATGGAAGAGATGATGACTTAAAGTTATCAAATTTGTACAAGTTGGAAATATCATCAATACTTTCAATTGTGAGGACTTGGTGAGGTGAAAATTATACTATTGTACCTTCATCTGAATGAGTAATTTGATATACTACTAAAAGGTTGTAGGAAAGACTCGAAACACATAACACATCATTAAAATGACCATCCTCTAGTTGAACTATTGCAGACCCTACAACATTAAGAGATCTATCATCACTGCCAAATATTTGTTTGGTGTTATATTCATCAAGAGCAGAAAATATGGATTTACCCTTAACTATTTGATAAGAGGTTCTATAATTAATAATCCACTCATCATAATAAGAAGTAGATGTTGCATTGAAGGAAAAACTAGAAGAAAAAAATGCATGTCCATGATAAGAAGATGTAGAAGAAGAAGAATCAAGATAGATGTTGTGCTTTTTCATTACTGTTTCTAATACTTCCATCTTCGTGAAACATTTAGACTCCACATGACCATATCGCCCACAAAAATTACAATTTCTCTTAGTCTTCTTGTATTTTGATTTAGTTCCTTTGTCACCATTTTGAGTAGGAGCTTGTTGAGACGACTTGGAACCCTTGTTTTGTTTGTTGTGAGGATGTTTCTTCTTCATATGCTTGGTTTTATTCTTATGTTGTGCCACTAAGGATTTTTTTAGTGTACTTGTAGTGGTGATCACTGCAAAATGTAAGAGCTTCTCTTGTTTTTTAATCAAAGAATCACAAAAAGATTCAAAAGAGGGCCTTTTGTAAGTAACCCCTTGATTAATAAGAGTTTCTCTCATGGAGTGAAAACTAGATACAAAAATATAATAGGGAAGCAATTGAAATCCAAAGAAATCCAAGCAACCTCAATAGGGATAATGGCCTAGAACTAAATGAAAATTGGCTCCCCTTAATAAAAAGAAAATAATAACTAAGTAGTCAACCTTATAAAAAACCCTAATTTCAAATTAAAAACACTTTTAATTCAAAAAATTTTAAATTAAAAAAAAAAAAACTTCTAACACCTGGTTACTTAAACAGTTATTATTTAAACCTAAAATCATTAATACAATCCTTAATAAAATTTTAATCTAAATCATTAAATTATTAAACAAAAAACCTCATTTATAAAATAACATGAAAATTATTCTAAATAAAAGATAAATTAAAATCTTTTAATAAAAACAAAACTTATAATATAATAATAACTCAAACCTCCTTAAAACATTTATTTAAAAAAAAAATATAAATCTTAAAATTACTAAACGAAGAAAATTTAAAATTAAATAAAAACCTAAAAACAAAATAAAATTTTGAATTAACTTAAATTAAATTAGGGTTCTCTCCAGCCAACCCTTAGGCTTTCCTCCTTCCCCTTAGTATTTATATTACACTTCGCTCTTTAATTTTAATCCAGGCTTTTTGTCCCGAAGATGGATCCTGATCTGGATCCGAAACGTCAACAATTCATTCACAATACTGTGGTTTTTCTGAACATTGATGAAAATCCTCACCACAAAAACCTCATTGATAAGAATATCATATATAAGTTGGTCATTTGATTTGATTATTTTTTATTTTTCAAGTAAAATTCTAAGTGTTTTGAATTTAGATACAAAATATTCAATGCAAGAGAAATCACTAGGATTTAAAGCAATCAATTCGTTTTTGAGCTACTGAGCTCGAATCTCATTGTGTTTACTGAACATGGTTTCCTTCTTTTTCCACACTACATTTGGGGTCTCAATTCCTTGAAAGTAAAATTGAAGATCACTAGAGGTTGATCAATGTGTTTGTGAGTGCACAATGATGGTTGTTGAGTTGTAAAGAGTAAAAAAATACCCTCATTATCTAACTTTGTCTATAAACTAAATTTTACAAATAAATTATTTTTATAAAATAAGTCAGAATTGTTTTTACAATGAAGTTATTTTATATCTTAAAGTTCCATGAAAAAAATAATTAAAAAAAAACATCAAAGTCACTTTACAAGTGATTCACTTTACAATAAAGTTATGTTATAACTAAAAGTTGCATTAATTCTTTCAAAAAGTAACTTAATGAAGAAAAGACCTCTAATTTAATAAATTGACCTTCAACTAAATGAGCTATTACAAAAAAATATAACCAATGTTATAAAGGAGTAAAGGGGTCTCTTTTTGTAATACTATTTACTTCAAATTGCATGGTTACCCCCAAAACTCTCGTTTTTGCCTGCAAAAATGCTTCAAGATAGCCACACACAAAAAACAAATTTCCCAAAAATAAAATAAAATATTGAAACTTTATAAACTTGGGGTGAGATCTCAATTAGTCTACCCAGAAAATGCAAATTTTCTCTCTATTTCTGATTTGTTGAAATTGTAGAAAGCACAGGGAAACGAGCATATGCCGAAAATAAAACATTTCTCGTTCAATTTTTTATTTGTCGAGATCACACAAGGTGTGGGGAAAAAAGTATATGCAAATTGAAAGGGAGTCAACTAAAAAAACACGAAAACTAAATGGAATGTTAAAATAATATGAAAGAGATTTGTGAAAAACCGAAATGAATTTATATACCTCTAGATTTAATATAAATGATGGTATCTTAGGCAAACAAAAACCATTTTGGGTGAAATGAAAAAGGTTTCCAATCGAAAAAAATGCTCTTGATACACTAGAATGGTTATCTCAACGTATAAATGATTAGAAACAATAGAATATAGAATTTCTTTGATGCATGTGGTGACACATGTTCAAGATCTCAATCAACAACAAGAGATGGTCTTTATCGGGGATTTGATACTGTAACATACACAACCACCCACAGGCTGGGCTACACCACTTAAACATGCTGCAACACACCTAACCACCAACAGGCAGGGCACACTGCAGTCCCAAGACTTAGTTCTCTGAACATATCTCAAATTCTAACAAAATTTAATCCAAAAACAAGCATGAAAGAACCACATGCATTAATCAAGATCCATGCCACAACATAAAAGAGATAAACAGTGTGCCATACAAAACAAATAGCCAGCAATCATGCACATTAAAAATACATATCTCAGAGATAATTAAATACACAGTGGAAATAAACATTACACAGAAAACACAAAGAACACTTATCTTTGCAAGTAAACGTTCACCAACTGGCTGCAGACCAAGGATGTTCCTCCCAACCATAGGCACTGCTGTTCATTTAATCTCAACAACAGGTCACCCCCAAGCTAGGGCTATGAATCCACAAGGATGGGTCCTAGGCCAAGTCAAAACACACAACAATTGGCTAAGTAGCTCTCAGGTTTCCCAACCTCACAACAAATCCCAATTTCCATCTTTCTTTCCCCCTCAGCCTGCACAACCCCAAGAAACAAACACCTTTCTCTGCCATGAAGTCCCTGAGGCTATTCCATTTCTCTCCAGGGCTCCAGTGCTACTGGTCAGGAAATCTCCCTACTGGAAACTCCAAGGATTCTCAACTGTGGACAGTTCCATCCGAACTGCCATCAAACTCATGCACATAGGCATCCATTCCCTCCCGGAATGATCAGTAAATCATTACAACCATTCAATGATGTCTCTCCTCTTCCTGCCATTCGTTTCCATGCTCAGCCCAAGAGCACACAAACTAGTAGTAGGGAGTGAATAGGAAGAAGAACAAGGGAGAAGAAACACATCGGGGAACAAGAAGAAGCGAACCCAAGCAACCCCCAAGGAATGTTTATATAATCACAAGAACCAAGAACCACATGGCCTCCCTTAAAAAGCTTATGTAACCACTTTTCTTCATAAAATAAATTATGGGTAAATAAATAATAATAAAAAGACTTAGCCCCTCAAGCCCCCTCTCTCGTGGAATCATATCCCCCTATCTGTTTTGTTCTTGTCCGTCTTGCAACCAACGATGCACTTTTTATTAATATATATGAAGTATTACATTTCCCAGGCACTCTAGCCCCTTTTTGACTTTACCGGCTCACCAACCTAAGTCACAATTACATAATACGTTATAGTTCATAAGGGTTAAAACTGGGATGTTACAGATACCATGTTCAATAAACATGGTATATCTACATGGGTCAAACACCTGAAGCCAATCACTCACAAAAAAATTAAAGATCAATACATCGGTGTATTGCATGGTTAAAACCCTCAATGAGAGAAACAATCAATGGCCCTAGCCAACACGACCACTTGAGGAAATATATTAATGCAAAGGAAAAAAATTATATATGAGTTTTTCACAATTGATTGTTAATGAATGATCCTCCATGCTCTTTAAATAGAGATCATGGACCAATTGTGTGTTAAGAAATGGATCACTAGCTATTAATATCAAGGAGAAGATGAACCATCATATCACTTTATGTTTAGAATATAATCATGACTATCAAAGTAGATAATTACAAATGCACACTAAAGAAACACACTTTACCTAAAGAGACATTAGACCAAATTGATCTTAGCTAACTCCTAAGTGTCTAAATATCTTAACAATTGTGTTCACGTTGCTCTCTCACCAATATATTATCTTGATGACACAGTTTGACTTCCCTTCTCTACCACTACTTGGACTGATTTGATTACGCAAAAGAAACTCTAGGTGACTCTCTACTCATATTATAAGAGACTCCATCCCAAAACTCTAACAATTGTTGTAAGTGGTTCATTTCCATTAGGATATTTTCAACTTGTGTGGTGATCTCATGATACCCTTATGAACAAACTTCCTTAATGCCTTTGATGGTACCATCGATGTTTTCAAATAAAATTTCTTGCTCCCACCACCAATGATGGACGGATGAAGGACAAAAATGCCTGAATTTCGTTGTTATATTTGTGAAATGTGTATCGTATAATTGAATGTGTGTGTGTGTTGTGAATAATTTTACATGCATAACAATTGTGAGACAAAGATGGTTTCTAAGGCATTAACTGCACTAAATGTTTTTCCAATCTAGACACTAGATTTTGAGAACAACTCTATGGGTGATGTGATAGCACCCTCCCTTACTTTGGTACTTGTTATTGCACAATCTATACTTTCCCAAATTCTGAAGGCAATTAGGCTTAGATTGACATAACACAAAGGTAACCCTATCACTATCACCCCAATAGGGTACCTCTTTCTCTTTAGGAGGAGGAAATCCTCACTCCAAGGGAGACGTCCCAGGACCTAGTTGGTTGATGAAGTAAAAAAAGATACAGTGAAAACCCACCCCTCTCTCTAGGTCACTCAATAGAAGAAGTTACTTTGGTGAAGTTGAAAGGGACAAGGGGAATGAAAATGGGTTTGTACCTACCCTTTACCAATGAAACATCAAACGTTAGTAGCAACAGTTATAATCAATGACTTCTTAAACAAATTATGTGTTGCATGAACAAGTTACGATACAATGAAAATGAGATCACAGTAGCAACAATGTATCTTGAAAGGTGCAAGTTATGATGACAATGAAGAGATACGATAGTCTTGCAGACTTGAAAATGGTTTGTCACTCACACTTTTCAAGATAAATACAAGTCAATGAATGACTTAAATGGCTATCCAAACAACATTAATTAATGATGATGACAACAATAAAACAACTTCATAAAAGTACTATAATAGAGCAATAAGACACTAATTCAATATCCAATGATCATGGTTTGCTTAGTACAAATGCCCAATGGTTTTATGGATGATTTTAGGGATGTTAAAGGGTGAAACAATGGCTTTAAGAACAACTATGACAATGGTAACACCTTCATAATTTGCACTCTAAAAAGGCAATTAAACATACACTTTAACACTTATTGATATTACCTTGCCTTATACAAATTTTGGGATGACTTAGATGGTTAGTAGGCTAATATAAGCTGCAAAATGATAGCTGTAGAAGTGATTATGATAACAACAAATTAGATGTTAGTATTTCTATACTAGGTTCACAAATTAGTAGAGTATAAAGTGAAAGAGTTTAAGTATGAAGTGAAGGAGTTTGAGTTGAGTCTAGTCAAGAAGTAAAAGAGGAGGACTAGTGACTTCAAGGGTAATGGATTCAAGGTGGATGACTTCTTATAAGGCTACAAATCAATGATGATGATGCACAAACGTCTATGAGGGAAAAGGCCTAGGAGAAGTAGTAAATTAATTCCTCCTAGGCTTTGACCACAAGAGACAAGATGCTAGGGTGTAGGCAATTCTAAGCCCTAGCGCCTTGCTCTCCTTAGCCTTCTTATGGAGTAAAAACTTATGCAACAATAACTAAGTCGAAACCCTTAGAGTGCTAGCAAATTAGGGCTCTAGGGTTTCACTAGTTACTAGATCAATTAATGAAAATCTTGGCAAATAAAAAGTAAGAAAGTAACAACTTAAGTCTCTTACTTCAAGCATTAAATACACCATGCAATTCCATAATCTTGTATGAGCAAATAAAACCATACAATAAACCATTCAATAGATGAAAAATGGGATATTTCACTTACTTGCACCAAGAATAATCATGAGAATACCATGCAAGATCACCATAAAACTTCCAAAATTGATCCAAGTTGCAAAATTCAACCTTAAACAAGAGTGGCGCCTCACAATTTCAGCCAATAACCCTAATAGGGCACAAATTTCAGACCTCTTGTCTCCAAGGACAAGTTGTGTAAAAATGAGAGTACTTTATGTTTATTTATACAAAATTTTGACCTTTAATTATTTTTCAGGTCAAAAACAAGGCCGACCTGGCCAATTTACAACAAAATTCAATTTTGACATAAATAAAATTAACTTGCATCTAGAAACACCTCCAAGGGCGACGTCATTCCCCTCTAGTGTGACGTTGAGCCCCATAAGTGAAACATTGGGCTGGAAAAGTGGGATGCTTGACCTCCATAAGCCCCAAATTATTCCCACACGTGCCACCAAGCTCACAAATGCCTCCAAAAATGAAACCCTAGCTCTGGGTGATGTCTAGGGCTATGATGGTGATGTCTAGGGCCCTTAAGGGATAATGTCCATGTGGGAAGAGGAAGGTACCCTAGGTCTAGGTCTACCAGGGTGCCTAATGAAACGTCCTTCTTTCTCCCGGTGTAAGTCTTCAATTTCTTCTTACCCCTGGCTGAGATTTCAACATCCATCTGTGAGATTTAAGTCCCCATGAAGGTACAAGCTAATCATTCCCTCATGTGTACCTATCCACCGAGCAAGGTCCTGCAACAACAGCAAGTACGCCCTCCAGGGGTTCACAAGTCACAAAGATCATAGCATGTAAATCACATCCAATAATTAAATTACCCAAACATGTGCTTCAAACCCTCCTTAGCCCAGAAAAATGCTCAAAGACGTTATGCAATTTGACAAGTTAGGTTTGGAGAAGGTCTCAAGGTGTCCTATTGTTCTAACCTCTCTTAATTTTGGGATGTCTCATAGGTGGGGTTTAATCCAGGTCATGTAAGTGTATGAGGTGGCATGATGTAGATGTTTGGGCATGGGGTGCATGTAATAACAGGGAAATGTAAAGTCTTACCCATGGGTTCTTTTGTATAGGGAGAGCTGCAACTTGTCATAAATGCAATTATTTCCTAGCCCATTCATTTCCTTTTACTCTTAGATTTATTTCTTTTGATATTTTTCTCTTATGCTTCAAGGGAATATTTGAGGGCCACTGTCTTGGATTGATGACCAAAGGTGACAACATTATCCACAAAAATTTCATGGAAATGAGAAGGATGGCTCTTGATGAGACCCCCTTTCTCTTGGCTATGCCACCGAGAGCCACTACCCTGGTTTGGTGACTAGACAGATGGTAGTGTTATACCGCTACATGCCCATGGTCATAATAGGCCACCTCATGATGAGACCTCCTATCCATCATCTAATACCTTGAGTGTTTATGTTATCTTATGGGTCCCCTTTTCTTACTGAGAAGCTTTTCATTACTTTCTCGGGGATCCCTGGGTGAAGCATCTTGAAGGTTTCAACATTGGCTTTTAACACTTGCCAACTACTTTTACCCTCAAGGCCTTTATCCCCTTCTTCCCATGAGGTAAAGTACACACCTTCCTAGTGTATCCCATCCCAATGCCCAAACAAGGATAGGTGAGATGAAAGGAATACAGATGGAAAATGGTAAGTATGGAGGGAACATACAATGACCTTTCACAGATCCACCCAGTAGCAACCCATCCTAAAGGGAAAACAACTTGCTAGGGCACCCTGTCACCCCTCCAGGTATGAATGAGGAAAATAACTTAATTTCCAAGCAAATGTCATGAAGTGAAGAAGGATTCAATACAACATATTCAAGTGCTTCAAAAATCAGAGTGATACATACCATGATACTGTTGAAAATGGGTACTTGACACTGAGAGGGGGGGGGGTGAATCAGAGTCACAAAACTTATGGACAATTTTCCACTTTTCACAATTTAAATGAACAAGAAATATTTGTTTCATTTTCTCAATCAATATATATATAAAAGAATAAATATTTTATATATTAAATAACTTGAATGAATACATAAGATCAATCTTTGAATATCATCTTCATACAATTATGAGAGACCCAACTCTCTGTTACAATACCCATCTTGTAGTTCTCATATCCAACTGAGAAATGAAGAATCCAATCCTCATAACAAGTCCCAACTTGTTGATCTCAGATCCAACTGAGATGTGAGGAATCCAATCCTCATACAAGACCCAACTTGTAAACATGCACCAACCTGATAGAATGAATCTTCATTCAATCCATTATATATAAATATATATACTTCAACAAATTCAACTACACATTTTCTCACCATTCTTTCTTGTTTATATAGTCTTCCAACTGGCGTGAATTTGAAGCATTGTGTCTTTTGATATTTGAACCATTGTACCTTTTCACTTAAAATGATAATCTTTAAACTTTAATTTAATATTTTTCCTTTTTATTCTTTATTCATGTTTTTCATGATTTAACTCTCTTTTAATCATGACCGTGTATCGGTTTATTTTTCCTCATGAGTTAATCACAGACATGGATCAGATCGACTCATTATATTGTACTCATGTTTCTGTTGTGTTCTCGGTTCACCAACATATCATATTCGATCTCTTATCGATTCTCTTGTAATGTTCTGGCATTAACTCTCTATCGAATTAATCTGTATGAGGCACTTCCTTCAAACCATGTTCATATGATCATTGGTGTAGAACCAAGGCTTATCAATTTAAGTGATGCATTAATTTCTGCCTTTTAAATGTCTTTACCATATGACCAATGGCGTTATTCACATGTTAGGCGAGATGAGAGCTTGAGCGCTTATCAATTCAATGGTCACGATTCAATCTCCCTGATGATATGGACGATTGTCGGGACTTCGGGACTTCGCCCTTCGGGACTTCGGAACTTGCAACCTTTCAAATCTCCTGAATACGATTTCGCTGAACAGATAAGACGATTCATGTTTATTTCGTCGAACTAGATCAATGGTCATATTCGATCCTTATACTTATCCTTTCATTGCTTAATTCGATGGTTGGGACTTAATCAAGCATTGAGATGGATGGCCATCATTTACTTCGGGACTTCGACTATTATACTTATGCTATCCTTCCATTATGTTTTTGATCAATGGTTGAGAATGCAACTGAAGTATTCTATAGATCGGACGACCCATGTCCACTTCAGAAATATTTCCTTCGGAACTTTGGGACTCTGTCCTTCACGACTTTAGCACTTCGACTCTTCGCGACTTTGGCCCTTCGGCCCTTCAACACTTCGGCCCTTCGGCCCTTCGACATTTCGGCCCTTCACAACTTCAACCTTCAATACTTCAGATCTTTTGGCATCTGGTGGTGGTGAAACTCTTGAAGTAGAACTCCTGGAGTGACGTAACTTGCTGATGTGGAATGGGCCAAGTGGCTGCCACGTGTCACTCAGATTCGTGATTTACACGTATCTGCAATGCCGATTTCAACTTGACACTTGTCATTATCTGACTGTGCCATGTGTCCTTGCTGATGTGTTATGCTGACATGGTCTGCCACATGTCCTTGTTGACGTGGTCTGCCATATGTCCTTACTAACGTGGTCTGCTGACATAGATCTCCTTGATATAATGGTCATAATAGTGTCTGAATGTATCTTAGATCGACAACTAAGAGCTACTTCGAATTTTCGGCTTTCGGGACTTCGAATAATTTGATCTCTCAACTTCACAATACTTTTGAAGTGAGATTCCCCGAAGTGTAACTTCCTCACAACTTTTAACCTGAAACGAATGTTGTTCATTGATCATGGTTTTAGATCGATGGCTTGATCTATCTGTGATACTATTTTGCCTTGGATTAAATCCAATGACTCTTATTCTAGCTTATCCTATCCTTCCACTTTAGAATGATCCAACGATTTGTCAGGTATTTGGATATTCAAATTCTCATTCCTTTTGCCTCACTTATCCTATTCTTCCACTTAATGTGATCCGATGGCTGACGAAAATTTGGGTATTCGAGATCTCAGATCTCAACCCTTTCTTATCCTATCCTTTACTCAAAAGTGACCCGACGGCTAATGAAAATTCAGGTAATCGAGATCTCAGATCTCAGCTCTTTCTTATCCTATCCTTCACTCAAAAGTGATCCGAGGACTGACAGAAATTCGGGTAATCGAGATCTAAGATCTCAACTCTTTCATATCCCATATTTCCACTTTAAAGTGATCCAATAGACAAGAACACTCTCGAAGTAGATCAAAAATCAAGGATGATTGCGGGGTCTTCAACTAGCACGAATTTTAAGACTCTCGTCGAGTTCCACAATGGAAACTGTTCATTGGTAGTGGAACTGATTCCAACCATAGATCTATTTTCGAGTGACCATCATGGTTGATGTGGATTTTAGAGACACAACTTGTGAGTGGTTTAATTTGTTACCAAAGGTATGCAATTTATCCCTACCGTTGATTTGGTGCTTGTGTATTCGACGGTCATGACTTAATCCGACTTAATATGATCGCTTGTTGGATCAACCACAATTGTCGATATTCGAAGCTATAAGATCTGACAGTTCTGACTAATTGTGGGATAGGAAATAACACAATATTTAATTCTCCTTTTGATCTCCACAATCTATCCCTGCCATTGATCTGGCTTGTATATCCGACGATCATGATCCTCAAGCCCACAGTCACTCATATGACCGATGTCCGTAATATGAGATGATCAACACGGTCAATTTCTTGATCGGACAACTTCTGAGGCTTCTTACCTTAAGTTTACACTTTTCCTTCCGAGCTTTGATCTCTACATACTGTTCGCTCCTCCTCCTGAGCTTACACTTTTGATTCCAAGATTGATCTCTGCATACTATTCGCTCCTCCTTCTGAGCTTACGTTTTTTTATCTCTGCATACTATTTGACATTTTCTGCTAATTGATATATTGTTGACATCAATGACAATTTCATCTATGATATATCAACAATGACAATTAATCATAACAACTTATCATCACATCATAATAACATCAACTCTTGACATCAATGACAACATATCAATGACCATATGTCCAACAATCTCCCCCTTTGTCATTGAGGGCAACACACTAACTTCATACACAAACTCCCCCTGTGATGATTCTTTCCTCCTATGAAGTTACTCTCCCCCTTTGACATCAATGGAAAAGGGTTGCTCCCCTTATAATCAACATCTGTTTGTCTGCATGTTGTTGACTAGAATATGAACTTGGGTAACTCCCCTTGGAATCATGTTCTGTCTCTCATAATTGAATGACTCCCCCTGTCAATATGCTCTCTCTCTGCTTCTGACTACTCTCCCCCTTTGTTTCTGAAAGGGTAGCTCTTCCTGACAAGGTCTATTCCCTTGTTAATTTACTAACTTCTTATCTCAGTTTCTTGGGATTTTTGTGTTCAAATAAGTAGTCTTCTTGATACCAATTTTGTTATCAATTGATCTTTATTGAATGATACTCCTTGAACTTATCTGCTACCTTTATTTTTTCTTCTTCTTGTATTCTACAACTAACCCTACCAATGATTTTTCTTTTGACCACTAATCTGTAGATAGTCAAGATTTTCCATATGTTAATTTAGAAACCTTTTTTTTTTTGTATTTTCTTTCTTTTGCTAACAACTTGTGACATCATCAAAATTTGATATTGTCCCATATTCTTTTATAGGTACTTCCTTTTCTTGAACTTTATTTATCTCATATTGAGTTTCACATTCTTCATTATGACCTTTACCCCTCATGTTCTTATTATTAGTTTCTTCAATTTCAGGTGTAATAACATTCTTCTCCCTTTCTCCCTTAGATTTTCTTCTCCATATCTTTCTGTGAGATATTATGCTTTTTGGATCTTCTCTTTCTAATTGTGTTTTTGGAGATTTGTCATCTCCTTTCATGTTCCAACTTTTATTAGGTTTTGTCACTGACTTGAATGACTTATTCAAATATTGACTTTTTGTATTCTTGCAGTTTTTGGATTTGTGCCCAAACCTATCACAGTTGTAACATCTCATTGTATGACAAAATTTTGCTGTGTGCCCAAAAAAATTACATCTCCAACATCTAATTGAGTTTTTGGATTTTTTTGTATATCCTTTCTCTAGTTTCTTACAGTCCATTGCTTTATGGCCAAAGCTATTTGATTTTCTTGCTTGAAGGATCTGTCATTTGATTTTATTCTTCTTTTTTACTTCTAAATATGTCCTCCTTAACAAAGTTCATTACTTGATTTGTTTCGGTAGTATGACTGCTGTTACACCAAAACCCGCAGGTGATTGGTAAACTCACCACCGCCAGATTTCAAGGATCCACGAGAGGCGATTAGTCCCTTGTCATGATACACCAGAGAGTCCTGACTACTTGCAATTTCGTGCAACAATCTCCCCCTCAGCGCGAGCCGAGTGTGTATTGAAATCGTGACCTCTAGCTCTGATACCATTTTTGTAGTGATCAAGTCTTTTCAAAATTTAATCTAATTACTTTCTTATTTAATAACCAAAATACTCCTCTTGATTTTTTACCGACTTTTAGCTCAAATTCTTGCAAGATGGTGTTTTCTTCTGATTTCGGTCCCCCAGTGTAAATACATAGAAGTGGGGTTTAAAAATTGGTCGAGTGTGTTTTATTCAAAGGCCGCAGCCATGAGCACCGAGCGCAGCCCACAGAAGAAGCCCATTTCAGGCTTAAAATCAAGCGAGTGGGCACTTTGTCTTTCAACGGCGAGGATCCACAGATGGGGCAGATTGACGGCCATCAGGTAAGTTTGGGTCGCACAGTTGCACGTGGTCAAGCGCCTGAGCTCATATCCTATGGACAAACTCACGAAACGATCAAGCCATTTCGGTATTTTGGCTACCATGACTTCAACATACAAGCATCTCTCCTCCTTGCATCATGTATCCTTGGTGCACGAAATCTCGAAAGAACCAGGACCGTTGATCAAGAAATGATCTAGGCCGTCCATCTAATGGGACACATGGTGCGCAATCAATCCATTTCGGCTACCGGGACTTCGAGAGAACATAGGGTCTCCTCCTTCCACTACATTTCAGAAACCTAAAGCCCAAAACGCTGAAAGGGTCTAGGCTAGAGGCGATCCCACATTTGAGAAGTGATCTAGGCCATCCATCCAATGGGACACGTGGCATGCGATCAATCCATTTCGGCTACCAGGACTTCGAGAGAACATAGGGTATCCTCCTTCCACTGCATTTTAGAACCCCAAAGCCTAAAACACCGAAAGGGTCAAGGCCAGAGGCGGTCCCACATTTGAGAAGTGATCTAGGTCATCCATCTAATGGGACATGTGGCATGCGATCAAGCCATTTTGGCTACCAAGACTTCAAGAGAACAGAGGGTATCCTCCTTCCACTGAATTTCAAAACCCCGAAGCCCGAAACGTCGAAAGGGTCTAGGCCAGAGGCAGTCCCACATTTGAGAAGTGATCTAGGCCATCCATCTAATGGGACACGTGGCACACGATCAAGCCATTTCGACTATCGGGACTTCGAGAGAACAGAGGGTCTCCTCCTTCCACTGCATTTCATAACCTTGAAGCTCGAAACGTCAAAAGGGTCCAGGCCAGAGGCCGTCCCACATTTGAGAAGTGATCTAGGTCGTCCATCTAATGGGACACGTGGCGCGTGATCAAGCCATTTCGGCTACCAGGACTTCGAGAGAACAGAGGGTCTCCTCCTTCCACTACATTTCAGAACCGCCAAAATGCAAAATCCCGAAAGCACCTTTGAAGATAGGCACAGGGTCTTAGCCCGTGGTCACTTGGGGTGATAGAAAGAATTGTGCAAAGGGCCAAAGCACCGGGTTTAGCTACAAAAGGGATCACTGCATTCTCTAGGTACTAGTTCAACTTGGCCTCGATCTTGGTCCCTGCTAAAAGTAAATGAAGGTTGGGGGAGGTAGTTGAAACCTCGACTCACTCATTAAATGCAAAGCATGAAGGTTCCGACAGGTAGTCTACCCAAGATAGTCCTGTATGCTATTTTTTTTCAAAGAAGCCATGCCAAGTCCTCGTCTGACCAGAGGAGTCTGCACACGCTATTTTAGCCTTTAATGTTTCAACTACCCCCCTTACAAAGGACATACAAAGTTAAGGTGACGTCTAATGAAGGAGTTCAGGCCAGATTTGACTGAAGAGACTCCATGCCCTAGAAGTTCTAAGATGCCTCTGTTGGGTGAATGTTTTGGAGTATATTTACTCAGTTTTTGTATTTTTGTAAGTATCTATGGTAGAGAACAACTCTCGATTGTAAATCTTTAATTTAGCCTCTGGTTCTCTGGTTATAGAGGAACATTTGAGACTTCTTTCTTAATGCCAGCCAACTTCTTCTTTTCCTTTTCTCTCTGAATCTGAAATCCCGGGCATGGATGATCTAGTCGGGTGTTTCATAGCTATATAATGTAGGTTTGATTATAACAGTTCTGCAATCTTTTTAGGTTCATTTTGAAGTTTATTCGGCTATGAGATTATCTCATATCCGAGACTTTTCCTCTTTTGTAAAGACTGCTGGAAGACCAGATGTCCAGAGCAGACTTTATTTCCCCTCTCTTTCCCTCCACTTACTCACCACTATCATTATTACTGGCTTAAGTTAGGTCAAGACCTCATATGCCACTATTGTTCCAACCCAATTTTCTGAGTTAGAATGATATGGTTCTGAGTTTCTTTCCATTTGATCAACTTTTATAAACAAATCGTGACATAAAACTGATCAGTGTCGGGCTCTGCTCCTGCTGCAATCTAGGAGTGGCTTTTGACTCCAACATTTCTGGCGCCGTTGCCGGGGACGAAGTTGAAAATTTTCCTCGAGATTGAACGACATTGAGCCTCTAATTTTGAAGGTGCATCAGGCATTAGAGCCTTTGAATATTGCTACTATGCACCTGGTGACTCCATTGTGACGACTCCACTGTGGTGAACCTGCCGTTTTAATTGTGGCTTTTAGAGGTAGACACATGCGGTCCCATCCACAACTGCCTCTAGCTATGCCTGAAGCTGAGCCGTAGGCGAGTTTCAGAAGAGGAAAGCCCCCCCAAGGAGAAAATTCCACCGTCGAACCAGGTAATTTGCAGTCTCCTTTTGTCGAAACTCCTTTTTCTTCTCCTCATCTTTGCAACAGACCCTTTTCTGAAGCCTCGCATTTCCTGAATTTCAGAAGTGTTCCTACCAAGTTTTCTCCTCCTGGTTTTGGACTAGATGGAGAAACCCTTGTCACTTCCCTCTCACCTGTAAGCCTATTTCCAGTATCCCCTATTCAAGCTCCTTCTCCTCCGAGTTCTCCTCCACCTAATATCCCTATGGCAGGAGCAAACCCCCCCATGACCAGAATGGAGGCTATTATAGCCGCCAGGTACGCTCCTCTTCTACTACATCAACCTCTCAACGCCCTTCCAGCAGATGGCTACCTCAAACAACTTCCCAAGTTTACGGGTGAGGGGGACATAACTGTAGAAGAACACCTTGAAGCCTTTTACAATTTTACAGACGATCATGTCATCATGCATGCAAATGTGTGGATGAGGATTTTCGTCCATAGCCTTGAGGGTGAGGCTAGAAAATGGCTTAGGGCCCTGCCTCCTGGATCTGTTAATGGGATTGAGGCTTTGGATAATGCCTTTTTGAGACAATGGGGAGACAAAAAATACTTCATGTATTACATGACAGAGTTTGGATCTTTGAAGAGAAAAGAAGGAGAGTCTGTTTCTGACTTCTCCAAAAGATTTAACAAAATGTACAACAAAATCCCCGCTGAGATTAAGCTCTCAGAATCCTCTGCGAAGATCACTTATGCTAGCGCTTTTGATCCTGATTTTTGCCTCCCATTGAGGGAAAGGAGAGCCACCACTCTGGCTCACATACAAGACACGGCCGTAGAAGTAGAGTCTAATATATTGGCTGTTGATCGACTCAGGAGTAAGGCTGAGAGAGACATACCCAGGAGGAGAGTTGAAGCCTCCTCATCACATTCCTCTTCCCTTCCCCCTCAGACGGATGAGGTAACTAAAGTGCTAAAATCTCTTTCGGCTAGGATGGAAAGGTGGGAGTTAGAGGGGAAGCCCGTGTGCAGAAATCCCCAGAGTACTGATAACAGAGGTTTCAGGAGGCCTGGTAACAATGTGCCATAGGTCTCCCCAAAGGAACAAAGGAGTAGAGATAGAGATGATCAGAGGATTCAGATGCCTCTCCAAAGCAACATGGTTGCTCATGAGGAAGGAGAGGAGATAGAAGAACTTGACCCTGAAATTCACTGCATTGAAGACACCTCCCCTTTTCCCCATTTGACTTAATATGCATATGAAGAGTCCCTTATGAACATCCAAATCAATGATTTGGGTAAAGGGGAGAAGGCCAACAATTCCCATAATATATACCATCTCAGGTCAAA
Source organism: Picea engelmannii (assembly GCA_009831015.1). Lineage (NCBI taxonomy): Eukaryota > Viridiplantae > Streptophyta > Pinopsida > Pinales > Pinaceae > Picea > Picea engelmannii. The sequence goes on from ML789576.1 coordinate 348,439, forward strand.
GAAGAAAGATGATACTTTTGACAGCCAGGATCAACCCCTCATAGCAGAAGGGCCTGCTAAAGGTGCAGCGATAACTACTAAAGTAAAGAAAACTCAGAATACTTCGTCAGTAGCCAAAGAACTTGTCTCCGAGGTAAGGGAACCTCCTAAGCCCCTCTCCTCTTTTATTTTTGAGCATGAGATTCAGAAAATCAGAATTCCTGTACCCCTCTCAGAACTAGTTAAAAATGAAGATTTCAAAAGGTCCCTCTCTAAGCTGCTATGATCCGAGCCCCCCCAGCCTTCCACAGACTCAATAAATCTTCAAGATGATAGCCAACAGTTGTCCTAGGTCCCATGGTAGAAGACAAATATGATTCATACCCTCCCTTCTACACATCCCTGAACATACATGATAAGGTGTTGCATAATTGCCTCATGGATTTAGAAGCTTCCCACAACCTTATGCCCAAAATAGTCATGGAAGAATTGGGACTAGAGGTGACAAAGGATTACCATGACTTGTAATCTTTTGATTCAAGGAGGGTACAATGCCTCAGAGTCATCAAAGACTTGTTTGTCTCTTTTTTTTAGTTGCCAATGAAAAGTGTGGTCATGGACATTGTAGTAGCCGATGTTCCTCCCAAGTTCGGCATGTTGCTGTCAAGATCTTGGATTAAAAATCTTGAAGAAACATTACAAATGGATCTCACATATGCTACCATTCTAGTCTTTGGAGGGGAACACAGGAGGTTGTACAGAGAAGCCTAGCCATCTTACATTGTTAGTGATGAGGCAAATCCCACCAATCACCCTATCTTTGCACTAGACACTACTTTGGGATCTAGTTTGTTGCAGCTCACTGTTGCTCTTGAAGCCCATTTTCAAATCAGAAGGCAACCCCCTTTTAATCATGAGATGCGTCCTCCAACCACCTCTGTTTGGAAGATATTTTTCGACGGGGCTTCTTCTAGCGAAGGCGCTGGTGCTGGAGTGGTGTTGATGTCACCTTGTTTGGAAACCATGTCCCTGTCATACAAGCTAGAATTTGAAGCCACCAATAATGTGGTGGAATATGAAGCTCTGGTTTTGGGTTTAAGGGCTGCAAAGGATATGGGGATAGAGGAGATAGCAGTGTTCAGAGATGCTGAGGTGATTATTCAACAAGTCAGAAATGATTATTGGGACAAGCATCCTCGACTCAGAAGCTACATAAATGAGGTGTGGGACTTGATTGAAAATTTCTTCTCAGCTTTCAACATCTCTTTTATTCCAAGGGAGAAAAATGATTTGGCTGATTCCTTAGCTGTTTTTGCGAGTCTGTTCAGGATCCCTCTGTCGCCCAAGAGAAAATGTGATGTTGAGATAAAATATAGGCTAGCTGTACTGGACAATGTTAGACATTGGAGGGTATTCGAAGACGATCTTGAAATCAAGAATTTTCTGCAGGCTGTCGATGAATTTTCTGCATTGCACATTGATCAGGACCCTGACCTTGAAGGTCACCCCTACCCTGAGGTATTTTTAACTAAAATTGCTAATCACCAGATTATTCAACTGCCTAAAAATCACATTCCGAAGGGACTAGTCCCTTTAGAAATATTGTTCGATGGTAATGATGTGGCAGTAAAGGGTGAAGTTTCGAATGAAGGTGCCGATTCGGCTGAGTGCAACATTGGCACACAAGAGGAGCCTAATTTTGTCAAGTTGTTGAGCAATTTGACCAGAGAACAGAGGGCCGAATATACTGAGCTATTAAGAGAATTTGCTGATGTGTTCGCATGGACTTATGAAGACCTCAAGACATATGACACGTCTATCATTGAACACAAGATCCCACTGAAGGAGGAGGCTAAACCATTTAGGTAGAAGTTAAGATAGATAAATCCCATGTTGCTACCTATCATGGAGAGAGAAGTGAAGAAACTGTTAGATGCCCAAATCATTGTTCCCTTGAGATATTCTGAGTGGGTGGCCAATTTGGTCCCGGTGAGGAAGAAAAGTGGGGAAATCAGGCTCTGTGTTGACTTCAGAAACCTCAACAGGGGCTCAAAGAAAGACAATTATCCCTTGCCCAACATGGAACACATATTGTAGAGGGTAACTGGTGCATCCATAATATCCATGGTTGATGGCTTCTCTGGGTATAATAAGATATCAGTCATGCCCGAGGACAGAGAGAAGATGGCCTTCATCACTCCCTGGGGGACATTCATGTATGCCAAGATGCTGTTTTGACTTATGAATGCAGGAGAAACTTTTCAACGAGCTATGGATATGGCCTTCATAGGAGAGAAAGACCAATTTGTGGTGATCTATCTAGACGACATCATAGTCTTTTCCAGGTATGATATGGAGCACTGCTGTCACCTAAGGAAGGTTTTCTTGAAATGCCGAAAGTTTGGCCTTTCTTTAAATCCCAAGACGTCCATTTTTTCTATGAAGGAGGGGAAGCCGTGAGGCCATATAGTATCAACAGAGGGAGTGAGGATTGATCCCAATAGGGTAGAGGCAATTCAGACCCTATCACTTCCCAGATCTAGAAAGGAAGTTCATGCCTTTTTGGGGAAGATTAATTTTCTGAGGAGATTCGTCTCAAATTTTTCTGATTTGGTGAAACACATCACAACCATGCTCAGGAAAGGAAATGAAGTAAAATGGACTGTCGAGCCCAGGCAATATTTCATCCAAATAAAAAGGGCATTGACTGAGGCACCTGTGTTGATCAGTCCTAACTATTCCAAGGATTTTCTAATTTTTTTGTTTGCTTCTTTTGATACAGTACCAACGGTCTTGTTGCAGAAAAATGAGGAAGGCTGAGAGAAACCCATTTCCTTCTTCAACAAGGCATTAAGAGATGCAGAGATAAGGTATGAAATCATGGAGAAACAAGCTTATGCATTAGTGAAGGCTCTCAAAGATTTCAAAGTCTATGTCTTGCACTCAAAAGTGACTGTGTACGTCCCTTCAACATTCGTGAAAGATATCCTTATACAACCTGACGTAGATGGAAGAAGAGGTAAATGGATCGCCAAGATTTTGGAGTTTGACCTAGAGATAAAGCCCACCAATTTGGTTAAAGGGCAGGGTTTAGCCAAGTTGTTGGCTGAATCCAATTGCAGGGCCTTGGGGGTTAGCTTCATAAATACTTGCCCAGAAAATCAGCCAACTGAGTCGTCCAACAAAATCTCTCACGACGGCTCATCACTAGCAGAATGCACCTGGTACTGAGACATTTTGTACTTTCTGCAAGAGCTGAAGCCTCCTGATGGAATGGGTAAGAGTAAGGCAAGAGATTAAAACTCAAGATGATAAGGTATTTCCTCATTGACCAAGTCTTGTACTGGAGAGACCCCCTAGGGGTGTTTCTAAGGTGTCTGAGCCCACAGGAAGCCCATAAAGTTATGTTTGAGTTCCATGGCGGCCTTTGTGGAGGGCATTGTTGAAGGAAAATCTCCCTGCAGACAGGTAGATCTCCTCTGGAGAGCTAGACTCTTAACTCTTAAGATAGAAGATGCTTAACGTGGACATTGACTTCCTTTCATATCTATACAAACTAATGCACGAGGAGGAAGGAGAAAAAGAGTACCTTTTTACCGACGTTTGTCCCTGCATGCTCCGAGTTGAGCTCCGATCTTTCTCTCCTCGATGAGCCCTGTAGGCAAACAATAGTACAACCACTTCCTACTCTATTGATATTAGCTCGAAAATAGATCTATCTATCAACGATAAGTTCATGTAAGATCAAACGCGAACTAGAAAGAAACAGGCCAAGCGTGTCATATTGATGAGAACAATGACATAAGTAACTTACAACCGTGGATGCGAATGCGACAACTTCGTCAAGTCCCCTTTGTCTAACCCTTTCTCAAAATATCCACGACCTGGATGACAGCAACTTCACTGATTACTCTCCTCCAGTTCACTGTGTTTTTCCTATGATATCATAGGTTTTGTTAACTCCCAAAATGAAACCGTCCTTTCGGCCAAGTTTTGGGTGGATATCATAGCTTTCAGTAGTAGCTTCAAGTCATTTTT